>LGAG01000466.1:784464-823041 GCA_001278395.1 Lerema accius
GATAATTTAGAAATATATTTCAGGCATTTTCTGGCAATTTTTAAGCATAGGTTGGGTATGAGAAATATAAACTGTAACAATAAAAAATGAAATCATACTAAAAATTGTAATTAGCAACTACGTTTAATAAGTTATAAACCTGATTCAAATTGCTCGTGGTCTCGGCAACTGTTGACAAGTTTTTTATTTATTCCTCAGCAACTTTGACACGCAAACGTTTAAAGTTTCCCCGACGAGACTAGCCGGCGACCTAGTTGCGGCGTTCTGTAGTGAGTTGTTTCATTCAAAACTCGTTTCGAGTTCCCGGAATTAAATGTCTATCACGGTAGGCAGCCAATTCTGTAATAAGGGAACCGTACCGTTTAATAGCTCCTACGTAGCTAGGTATTTGAGTTACTAGTTAATTGTTATTAAAAAACCTTCCAAGTGCCTGGCGAACGGCAGAATGCGCTGTTTCCCTAATTACGCGTTACTTGGTATCCGTTGTATATTTCACTTTGAATTCGTAATCTTCAACTAAAGTTGTGAATTACGGCTGGTATTGATGTGCAGACTAATGCGAGACTATTACCTAGTAGAAATTTTAATCTCATATCATTGCGGACACTAAATTTAACTATATTGTAAGAACCTATTTTTGTTAATATGTAGTAGTAGTAGAAATTCTACATAACCCGCAACCTTTATATTCCATCATCTTATGATTTCTCCCTCGAATTCCCTCTTCCCGCAGAAGTATTCCCGAATCCCTGTTTATTAAATCTGATTCTAAAATCGGATATTTCTGTTACCAGTGTGCAACATCACGATCGATTCTCGCGTGCTCAAGAACAAGTCTGGCAAGACGTTCGGGCAGATCAAATCTCCGTCGATCGAGGGCCCGGGCGCCTGTTCTTATTTCCTCCAGCCTGATGCAGGGCAACGAGTGGAAATACAGTTATACAGACTCGTCTCTGTTGGAAGATTTAATGGCACAAGGTAAGGCTTCATAATATTATTATCGTTGGGTTTATTTTTCATCAATATCTTGACTTTTATAGTGTAGTCTGTAGGCCAATGATAATTTGTAATTATACAAAAAAGTATTCCGCATTAGCGCGTTACATTGTAGGTATACGTCTTCATCCTCTATGATAAATAAACAAAGTGGTTGCGTATTTTACACAGGAATAAATAATTAAGAAATCGCAATTACTTGTCGGCAACTTAAAATTATTTTAAATTTATTGTTTATGGATTTGAGGATACTTATAGTTAGTTATCAATTTCCTGCCTTTCTTTTACGCACAGTATACCTTTATGTAATTTATTTTACAAACTTGAGAAGCCATAAAGCACTCTCGCATATTATGGCTCCTAGGGTTGAACAGATACATCATTATGAAGAGCTCGTAGCCTGACGGCTTTTGTCGATGTTAATTGATCGATATGGCTGAGAAACACAGAAGCCGTACGGATTTGGATCAATGACTGAATAGACAAAACGCATTAGACAGACATGTGATTTTGTGCCTCGAAAAGAACAAAGAGATTTCAGTGGTTTCTTTTTGCGCGATAAGTTTCTGGAACTGTACATATACATTCCGGATACTTATAGACTCAACTTTAATTTTTTGGACAATTATTCTTCAAATTTAGCGTGACATCCAGACCAAAAATATCTGGGTATCTCTAAGGGTTTCGTTAATTCATTTGATGTTGAATATTCTGAAAAGGCTGATTCTGCAAATTTAATTAGGTGAAGCATTCTCATTTATAACTGCGGCTTTAATTTATTTTTCGCTTAACCTCATTTAAATTAAACAAAATTCATAGACGCCGGGTTTAAATTCGAATTTATTACAAAAATCCACTAAGACACAATAGTGAGTAAGAAGCGACGGGATGCTACAATTAAAAATCTCAGTAGGCATTCATAACTAGTATCGCGAGTCTTTCAAGGCTGACGATCGCTATTGTCTTCGAAAATATCCACGAAACAATTATCTTGGTAGAAATAATGGTTGGTTCCCTATAGTTTAACCACCTTGGTACCTACAGTGCGAGTTCGAAATTGTTTGGAAATCGTATTTAATTTAACCTGCCAGCTAACCCACCATTTCGCTATTAGCATCAAAGTTTTATTATTAATATTTTGTTCATTCAAAATTCGTTAATGAACGTTTTTATACGACTACGACCAGTGATTTTGTACCAAAGTTCACTAAGTTAAAGACATCGCCATATATTACACTATAAACTTGGTAATGACTGCAGGTACCGTCTGTCGCGAGACAGCGTTGCTTATAGTTGGGAAGTTTTTCAACTTCATCCTCAACTTTGCTACTGAAGCATCATTTAGTTCTACTGTTTGAGGTTGTCTACAAATGGGTCGCTTTCTATGCCAGCTTGTAGATACCAAAGTACCTCTTTACAACTACAAACATGACATTAAAAATTATTTTTTGACTTTAGCACGAATGTTTTCTTGATCCAATAACCAAAAGAGCGGCTCATCGGTCTTTATCGTAAACACACTAAGTACTGTACCATTCCATGGCAACAAAAATGAAAAACAAGCAATAAAATATTCTATTGCGATGTCAGTAAGATTTGTCAGATCCAAATATCACTAAAGCCCGCTAAAATAAGTTATTACTTCGTCCAAGTCAAACCGTATTTCTTTACTCGCAACAGTGAGCACTCCAGATCAAATATTTAAACCGTTTTATTTGAATACGTTAACATAAATAGGGTATGTAGAGGCGGTGATGGGTCCAAGTTGTCAAACACAGACAGTTGTGATCAATGTCCCGGCAAATTGAATATTTGAAGCGAAACAGCTTTAGACCTTTGCCTTTAGCGAAAGGAATACCTACACTACCGAACATGCCGGGAATAAAAGTAAACATAATAGGGATCAGGAATTTTCGCATTAAATCGGATAGGCATCGTATTGCCGGTAAAGCATTAAATAAATAAAGGTTATGCAATGCCCTGCGTTAATTACCCCTACGTGATCAGAGCGATAAACCTGTTTGTTTATTTAATAATGTTCTTTACAGTTTCAGTTAATTTACATTTCTGTACTCTTTGGTATACCTACTGATATAAGCTTTAGTGTAATAAATTAATTTGGTTTGGTTGTGATAAACTTATTAAAAGTAGTAGGAGCGATTCTATGTTTACTGAAATAGAATTGTTATGTCGTTTATATACAAAGATCTCATAGCCATTTTGTAGCTTTATTAGACCATGAATATCATATAGGAGTAGAATTCTCGTTAAGACAAATAATACAAGCCCAACTCTATGAGGTTGCGTCGTTAAGCTACTGAGTTCCCACCGCCAATAACAGCCTCCATTGTCAAATCAGTTCTAGTCCGTAATATGCAATGTGCATTGTCATCTAATTTACATGTGCATCCATGCAAAATTTTGGCTCAATCGGAAACTGGAAAGTGGGTCAAAATTAACTGGCAAGATTTGATTATGAACCAACAAACGCCGGGACGCCTGAAAACTAAATAAAAGCGTGTAAAACTCCTAATTTTTAACAGAAACATAAAAACCCGACTGACAAATTAAAATGTATTAAAAAATATATATAGCCTATGTGACTCGCACAAATAAGACGAATCCAATAACATCCCATATGTTGAAATCCTTTAAGCCGTTTAGATTCTAGAACGTGCCATAGAAATGGACAACCATACTATGCTTACACCTTAGACCAAAAATATAATAGACTCAGCGTTTAGAACAAAAAAGTGAGGTCATTTTTTTTCTTTTTTGCACGATCTACTATTATGTCACTGAACACAGTCTGCCGAAAAATGTACCGGGAAACGTTACCATAATGTTATTAACGTTGTTTTTCCCTACCACACTTCTTCGTTCCGAAGACTGCGTCTATATAATTTTTTTGGTCTGTGGCTTACACATACGTACATACGTTCGTTCATTCTTACACTTTAAAAACATAACCCTCTGTACGCTGCCGGGCAATAAGAGTTTTAAGTCATGTAATCTGTATATCAGTTGCGTGGGCGGCTGGCTGCAGCTGGGCGGGGCAGTGCACGGCGTGGACGGCGTGGCGGAGACCAGGCTCTGTGGTGCTAACGAACGGTACACGCCACCTGTAGTACTGTTTGCCGACCATGGCGCTTCTACGCTCGATTTTAGGTAAGACAACACGACAATAAGATCACAGGTAACAAATACATCTGCATGTATTTCGTCTAGGTATGAGGGAAACGGTAGGCATTCTCCCTAAAGCTGCTATGATAATGTATTTAGCTTGCTCAATTTGAAATCATCATAACGTCAAAATGTAAACATGTTTATCCTTAAAATGTAAAAAATTCCAAAGTTTCATGGCTACATTTTTTTGTACACAAGTTTTTTATAGACAAGTCTACCTATTGTTTTCTTTTTCTTCCCCTTGTTGTTCCCATCCTTTGGTGATTGTATAGTGACACTCATGCATGCAGTAATTTATTTTGAAAGTTTGCAAAAGCTATGGGTGGAATGCTTATTGGCATCATCATACTAAAAATCTGTTGTGGTAATCGTATATTAGTAATAATGGTAACATCGATGTGAAAAAGTTTTGCCAATACATAATGTTATGCAGATATCGTTATTACAAAGTAATTTAATTTTTTTACGTGTTTTTCCCGTGCATACCACGCAAAAGATAAAAACATAATATTTTATGAGAAAAGAAGATTTAAAAATTATTCCGGCGCTCTCACCATAATTCTTTGTATATTACATCCAATCAAAATCCCCTCTTTACATTATTATTCCTGAAATTTACAGAAACATTTCATGAATCTTTAAAGAAGCGAGGATCGAGTTATTATTTTCATTTATCACTCCACCGTTGCAAACACAAAAATTATTCCTCGGGAGGATTATTACGGTTACGAAATGTCTGTAATCATTTTTCACGAGTTAAAATGAACTTGCATAATCATAATTGTGTTATTGTAAAAGATTTTGTGTCATTAAAGAGACACCTTCCGCTTCATAGATTACAGATTTATTACTCTATCGAATATAGTACTCTACATACGATTGAGTAACACTGAACATGTCAGTTACGAACTACTAGAGTACTATGAATGTGAAATTAAACGTTCTAATTAAAATTTCGACGCTACCTAGGAACCGAAACTATCATTAACGCAACATGTTTCAGTTGAAATCTGGACGAGTATTTTCGCGGTGGCGGTGAATCCGACCGAAATGGGCAATAATTAAATACATTTTCGTTCATTAGCCTCGGAGGTGAAATGAGCATTATTTCCGCCTACACTGGTGCAAATTTATCTCCATTTGCCGCTCAGTTCGGAAACGCAAAACGCGAGTTCCGGTAGCGAGGTGGTGAGCGAGTGGCTACAAAAGGTCGTCACGTCGGAACCGGTAATGCTCTATTCGAAATTGTGACACTCATGGAACATTTACAAACTCCAGTGTCATTCTGTTGGCGGGTATTGGAACTATTGGAAGTTAAATTTCGATAATCTGTTCCAATTATACTTAATTGAGGTTGAAATAGTTTGTAGTGTGTAAAATCATATAATACACGAGTTCATTATTAGATATTAAGTAAAATCCATATTGTTGTGATTATGTATAGGTATTATTAACTCTAATGAATTGGAAGAAAGTTTACTTAGTAATTAATCTCTTCTAAGCAAAACTGTTGAATCCGTAAAGAAGGGATATAGATCCGGAATAATTTTTGTAGACCTTGTTTTCATTTTCAATATTAAGTAAATGCGGCTATATTAATTTGTGTAAATTAAGTTACTGTTTATATTTTTTACTAGGATAACAGAAAAGACAGTGAGGTCTCAGTTCCTTGCGTTCTTCAGTTTTACTTCATTAAGTAATACTCAAGGCGTTGGTTTCCACCCACGTGGTGGCGCGAGAATTCCACACACAGGTATGTATTCTATATTCAAAAACCTTATCAACGTTTCTACCGTTAATCTCGAATATTTTTTTACATACTTATAATAAATTATTGAAAAAAATTTCACCTTGTGCTAAGTGGCGATATTGTCCAACATTGAGCGTACTAACTTAGAAGAATTATAATCAAACGGGAATATCAATGTAGGCAATTTATTGTAATCCTTCGCAGTATCATTCTTTATTTTCACTATAGTTCAATTTATAATGAATACATACGTCGATATCTAAAGTACCTAATTTAATACATAACAAAATTTGTTTACATAATCATGTCGAGACCGATATTTTACTCAAACTTAAAAATAATAATAAACGAGTTGGTATTCTTTTATACGAAATACGCTTGAAGATTTAAATCTCGATTACAAAAAGAAAAAATACGATATCCGTTTCCCGTTATGAACACCACAGTTCGAAAATTTCGTGTCGTAACTTTGAGGTTTCTTGATTTCCATGTGAAAAGGCTGCGTAAAGAAATATTAAACGAAGGCAATGCTAGATGGAAAGTATTTTAAAATCTTTGAAGTTATGTTTTATAAAAAATGTTAATGCGGCTCTGCAAGATGTAAATAATTTGTTTAAACGTTGATAACTTTATTGTAACTTTTCATATTATAAAAAAAATACACTAACATTCGTATATGTATAGTAGTAGTAGGGTCCCTACAAGTAATACCAACTTAATTAAAAAAGTAAAGCCCTTACCTAATAGCTTCACTAATTAAATAATGTGAAAATTTTGTAAACTGAATTCTTCATTTAAGAATTTTTAGCACTTTTTTGTATTGTTAGTTTTTTATACTAAAACTGAAATAAGATCAATACATTTGATATTCTGCTATCCCGTAGATAACGAGGAAATATGTGCGTTTATTTTTAGTACAACGGTATTTATTGCCTTCAAAAGATTTTTTCATAACGACGCAAGTGTAGTGGACAAAGGTGCGCGGACCCTCGTCAAACATTTACTCGAAGACATAGTGCGTCGTAGAGATATGGGACTTCTAGTAACTACAACAGTTAATTCCTTATTCAACTTTTGATGTACCACATTTATTTGATGTACAGTTGTGTAATAAATTATATTTAATTTTTAATATTGAAATGTAAGTTTATCTTTCACCAAAATTCTTATTGCAGGTATATCTTAAAGTATTAAAATTAAAGTGTGCACGCAGAGTTACTAATTATATTAAACGTCTTGCAAAAACCGATATTTAGCTTATGACTGTGCGAGTAACTGGAACTAATTGATTTATTCTCTTCGAATTGATACCGCTATACGACATGTTAATTAATCTTGTAGAGACCACTGTACGGGGCTGCCATAATTGTCTATTTATTAACAATATCCATAATAAGGAAATTATATGGAATAAATATACCGTCGTAATGACACGTCGTCTTTTCATTAAGTGGTTGCTAAAATTAGTCTCCAAAAAGATACTTGAAAAATATAGAATGTATGAGATACTTCAAGACAAGTGTTTTGTTGTTTTTAATCGAGAATCTAAATAATAATTTTAATTGAGCTTGCTTGACTATTACAGCCATTTCAAACAACCTTCAGAACTCTATTTTAATTTTCTCAGCAATGGAGTATCAATAAATTCTATTTTACCGCTTCACTACACTATATCGGGAACCTTTGTGCATAGTTTCATGATTTTAGGTCACTATTTCAGGTGAAAATTATCTCTCCTTTTGTAACAGTTCCCGTTTTATTAAATACACTTTCTACTACAATTTTTGCTGTACAACCTAAAATTTAAAATTCCCCTAATTTTACTTTAGTTGCAGGTAACTGGCTTTAACTAAATTGAATTTTTCTCATCGTTTCACGTCTGCAGCATTATTGTTTCACTGGGATCCAAAGGGCTTTCGTGTAGCTTAAGTATAAAGTTTCCAAGAACCTTTCTAAAAGGATTATCAAAGAGATTTCTCATACAGAGATACCTACTTGTAAAATTGAAGTGCACAAAATTTCCCCATAATGTTTGATTGTGTCTATACTTTCAGCTCAAGTGCTTTAACGGTATTTTCTACGGTAATGAGAGATCCAGTATGAAAATTTGAATAGCGTTTTCGCTTAAGGCTAACGTTAGAGCACTAAAATTGCATATGGCGATGAGACAACGTCGCCAGCTTGAGAATATGGAAAATTGTTTCCATTGGGTTGAAAGGTGCATTTTTGCTACACTTTACTTCGTTTGGATGTTCTTTGAGAGCTTTCCACGGTAATTTAATGCGTCATGTCCCTCTTCCTAAGTCTTGTTCTAGGTATAAATGTGACTGGATAATAATTACAATTTTACGTTAACTTTATAAACCTAGCGGAAGAGTGTTTGTCATTGAACTCCTAAACAGTTTGACTAATTTAAAGAAATATTTTGTACTGTAGGTAAACTATAGAAGAATATAGAACAGAGTAGAGTAAGTGTGTAGAAGAGAGCACATGTATGGTTTAAGACTACAATAATTGTAGTAATTATTGTAGCCTAATAGGTTGAGTAAGTAAACTACTAATCTTGCTTCTTTCTACGCAGACTGTGACTGGCTGTACCAGGATGTATCCTGCCGTGGTCCTGGCGCTTGCGTCCTTGCGAGTCCAGGGTACCCTGGAATCTATCCTCCACATCGCCGCTGTCGGTACCTTTTCGCAACCAACTCGGTGCACACAAGAGTCAAAATCATCTTCACTTCTATACTACTACCTAGGAAGTGAGTATGTTATTTTTGTTCATGAGCAGAATACATAATCTATATTAATAATTTCGTCAAGGGGTACGGTAGACCCGATCAAAACCTTATACGAATAACAAAACATAAAAAAATATTCATTTCGAGTTGACAACATACAAATATGGATTATGGAGTATTTAGTTAAATTCTAATGGCACTGACAATGACAAACAAATCGCATTCGCCATCTTGGTCAGTTAATAAACGTTCCGTTTCACATATAAATAAAATGATCTGTCACAAAACTTATGTGGCAGACAAAATTTCACGCGAGCGAAGCCGCGGGCAACTGCTAGTTTAAATATAACAGCCTATTCGCGTCATTATCTAAATGAGTACATTATGTTCCTTTGATCCCTCCAAAGCCCTTTTCACTCAGTTTTAAAATAAGAGCGTAATAATTTTATTACGCTTAAGATAGTTCTAGGTAGTGAGGCGTATGTACGAGTATAAGGTAATTTTGGCTTACGCATGTGAACGTTAACATATTATTATTAATATCTCAGTTGGCATGGTATATAAGGTAAGGTGGGGTAAGACTAACACACGGGGCAAGACTAACACTGTCTATTATCTCGATACGTATAGCTTAAATACGAAATTCTTCCAGTCTGTCAGATAGAACAAACGTAAATGTTCTCGGCTAAAACACACACATGTCGTTTCTTCAAGTGCATATCGAGATAATAGACAGTGTTAGTCTTGCCCCGTGTGTAAATCTTACCCCACCTTACCTTAATAATTATTTAATATTGTTATAGACAATATGCCGATGAAGAAAATACGAAACGGTATCGATTTTATGGAAATCCCGAGCTTTGTTTTTATTTACCATGTAGGTTTGGGTTCACTGTGTGAACACCGCTGAATTTTTTAAATATTTTCTATGCTAACTCGATGCTATTCTTACAAATTTTAACCTCATACAAGAAGTTTATTTTGTTTATGACCTGTAATGTTTCAGTGCAATAACAGCCTCTTCTTTTAACTTATGATTCAAAGTTAAAGTCCTCTAGGTTTCTTAAGTGGTTAGGCATTTCGATATTACCTACTACTGGAATACAATAACTTTGATTTCTTCCGGTCTTATCTCCAATTAACGATTAATTTTTAGTAAGTTTGTAATCATCTTTGTAAAAAGTATTACCAAGATGAGTAGCTTATAATAATGTTTGGGATTAAGAAGGGGGACTTTTAATTAATAACGGACCGAGTTTCGGCTTTGGTTCCGGTTAATTCTGGGGTATGGGTCTCTTCTTATAACTGTGACTTGGCAGAGATTGACAAAAGATAATTTTGATTACTATAATAAATACAGAATGTATGAAAATATTAAACATTTCAGTAAGCAAAATTACATTTCACAAATCTAATTGGTGGAATTATTTTTAACAAACTGAAGAGTGGTTTATGCCGCATCAAGGATTTCAAGTATTAATATCAACAGAATGGGCGGTTTTACGTGTACTCTAAAACACGGAATTGCTCAAGATTTATTTGCTAGTAACGGTCATCGGTTTTACTACCGCACTCACTGTTGCTAAACTCGGTCAATCTGAAAGTCACGTGGGAATGATACAAGCTGCCGGACTACATGCGCAATTAGTAAGTTGGATGAAAGAACCATTCCATTCTCTGTTGTTCCTCACTAAAAAGTTGGCTTGCTTTCACACCTGGAAATAACCCGTAAATCTAAAAAGAACTTAAAACCCTAGAGTCAGAATTTCCAGTCAGCTAAAAGAGCATTCATGGAACAGAGATAGGACATACCTTTATTTACGGGAACGATTGTTCACCGCATTTCAACGAACAAGCAGAATCCACACGAGTGCTTGATAAAAATAATCCAAGGAATGTAGGACGAATAGATTATTTGACGGTGATATCGGAAAAGGTTTAGCGTATGAAAATGAAGAATGGTATGTTTTTTATTGATTTGAAATTGTATTTGTCTAGAAAGAAGCCTGTAAGTTGATGTTTTAACTGAACGGCATAAAGTATATTTCGACCCTAGTCACAAATTAAGAAACAGAGAAGTTTTAAATTATAAAAAAGTGAAATGTTTAATGTTAAATGCAATTGTGTTTACTTCTTTGGTTTAGTAGGTACTTTAGGAAACAGAAAAAAACTCAAAAAGTCACTCAACTATTTTATTAGATATATAGATTTTATAATTCATTAATGATGAGCTCATGAGAAACAAAAAGACCACCGGCCAATATTTCTATCTCATGTTTATTATATTGAAGTGCAATTATAATAAATTCATCACACATCAGACGATGTGGAAACTACGTTGATTACATTGCACTTCTGGCGGGTTCTTCACTTACGAGTAAATCTCACTGCGGCAAACTATGTCATGGAAACATTATACGTACGGCATCGAGCAAATTTAAATTAAACGTTTAAATAATTTATTGAAAGCAATTTATTACCAGTGGAGTAATAATATACGACGTTGGATATTGCATTCCATTGCCATTATATTCCAATTCCTATTGGTGGAATGTGAGATTCCTATAAATTAGGAATATGTATTTATTATTAATCCTAAGTAAGCATGGATCTGACATGACTGTGTGTGTTATTTCTCTTCCTTTAGGAAAGTTCAATGTTTCGTGACTTTTATAGCGCCTCACAAAGTCGAAGGTGTTACACAATTAGAGTAACTTGGAGAGTACCAACTCTACTATTAGCCTACCGCACAAGCTCAAAGCTATGCTCGGTATTTCTCTACGAGACAGAATCAGAAATACTGAAATCTGTAGATGAACGGGTGTAACCCACATAGCTCTCAGAATTAGCCGTTTGAAGTGGCAGTGGACTAGCCACATAGTTTGAAGGACCGATAAACAAGACGATCATGACATTCTCACGGTAGACGCTGTAGATTCAGAGTTAATGGTTTCAACTTCACATGATTCTTTAGATTGCCTGTTACCGTAAAACATTAATTAAAAATCTCCATTTTTTTATTTCAAAGTAGGTATAACGTTTCGTTACTGCACATAGAGACTCCATACACCAGTTTTTTTACTCATAACCTCATGAAAACGTCTGCAGTAATCTGCTCATTTGAAACTCGCAATTTATATGCCGTGTAATAAAATATATCTATGCAAACACTGTACGATGAATGGCATAGCTTAAGTAAATCTCTCATAAAAATCACATCAATATCACCGATTTGGCAGAAATCCTGGCCATTACGGATAAAATCATCTACATAGAACAGATATTACCACCATAGCTATTCCGTCTTTTCGGTTATTACGCCATAAGCATAACAACTAGGTCTATGAATATGGCGGTTTCTGAGCGGAAGATATATAACACGCGCGAACGAAGTCTGTTCAAATAATTTGGCATACGCTCCCATCGCTATGTGGGGTGTATCTTCACCGTGTAGTAATTATATCGTCTTTTACAGTCACTGTGCTACGGACTACTTAACGCTTCGTGCTGGCAGTTCACCCTCCGCACCACTACTAGCTTCGCTTTGCTCTGAGAGAAGCACAATCTTAGAACATCCTGGACCAAACTTGCTGTTGGAGTTCAAGTAACGTATTTCTTTTAGTTAATCTTTTACTATGTTTGAGTTTCTGTATGATAAAATCAGCCAAAAACATTTCTTTCATATTTCTGGCGCGACTTTCGTGTCGATACGTTTCACGTTAAAACTAATAGATTTTTTTCACAAATTATTTGTTTAAATGCGTCCAGTTTTATCTTTATTTTTCTACTAGGTGATAAATGTTACTCTTCAGATATATCATTTGAAACTGCAGGTGGAGCAAATGGAACCGAACTCGCAGTAATAAATTTCACTTCGACCGATATAGCCGCAATTTAAAAACGTGCTATCGGAGTTTAAAAGCTTCGAATAATTTGCACTTTGTTTTAACAGTTCCGGGCCATTAGTCCGCCCTACTACTACAATGGGTTCATTGCGAGGCTGGAGTTCTTCGAGCGAGTAATCGATTCGTTCATAATGGAAAATGTCTAACTTTTCATTATATGTATTTCATTCCATTGCACTTAGTTTTTTGTCGTTTACGTTTCTGGGACGTTTTGTAACAAGGTAGGTACATTTCTGAAATGAGTGTAGTCGTTTCTTGACTTTGTTGTCATTTATCATTTACTATTTACTACTGACTTACGCTGTATTATGGGTAATTATTTCATTGAGATTTCCCAATTTTAACACTTTAATATAAACTTACTCTATTTTACTTCCATTTTTCAACTTTTATTAAATTTTGTATGTAAGTTGCTTACCTCCAGAGATGATATTTCATTACCACATTTATTTTTACTTAAATACAATCTCCACTAACCTCTTAAGTTATATTGCCCAAAAACAACGTCTTAAGACTGTTGTTTTGTAATTAATTTTTTATTAATAAACGCCACCGAAACTCAAAGTTTCTCAAGAATGCCAATAATAAAATAAAACTTGTTGTTCAGTTCGGGGCCATTGGTCCCGCCCTACGACTACAATGGGTTCATAGCCAAGTTGGAGTTTTTGGAGCGAATCGATAGCAGCGGACCGCCACCCACAGTTGTGGCTGCGTCGCCACCTCTAGCCGCGCTCACACATCTTAACCACCATGGTACGTCTTATATTATAGTGCATATACAACTTACATAATATACAACTAAATAAAAATGATGTGTCTGTTTGTAACATTAAAACAACCGCTTTTTACTTAATGCATACGTAGGTATGTATACGCGGTACACGTACCAAAATAACATTTTTTTAATTTTCGTTTGTCTGTCCGTCTGTCTCTTCTATTTGATCCGGCTAATCTCTGAAACGGTTGTACCGATTTTGACGGGACTTTCACAGGCGGATAGTTGATGTAGTAAGGAGTTACTTAGGCTACTTTTTTACCTTCGTTTCAGCATTGGTTTATCGAAGCGAAGCGAGGGCAGGTCCACTAGTTATTAACAATATTTGTCACATTTGATTGACCATAAAACGCTTGACCGATTTTGTGCTCTTTTATATTCTGCACGGACAAGATTTCTAAGGTTTCATTATCATATTACAAAAGAATGAATCCTGATAAAATAATAATTAACCTATGAAAATTATTAGAACCGCTGTAGAAAATAACAACAACTACGTTGTATTGTAATAAATAATTATGTTAAAAACCAAGACTGAATTCTCTAACTCTAACACACTATGATTTATTCATTAAATGGACCTCTGTTATCTGAACTTATGCATACTAATAAGCGTAGCGGTGTACGATATAATGTTTGCATTTGATTTTAAGATCTACCTACAATTTCAATTAGACCACTAGTGTATGTTTACAACACTGAATAATATCCCTTACATCTAATGAAACTGTATAATGTTTATATTCTGCCTAATTTACACGCTATTTTATTTGAATATACATATAATGTAAGAGTGAGTATTATAAGGCTATTGTATACGCAAATTACGTATGTTATATTAGAATGTATTACCTATACATAGAATTGTCATTTATTTATAATTTAGTGGATAATATAATTGTGTTCACGTATATATTTTTCTTAGCGGACAGAACTGCAGCCATGGAGAGCAACTTAGTATCGAATGAGGTTTCTGGCAACGGCGCTAGGATAGGGTGTGGCGCGACTGTCCGCGGGTACGGGCCGGGTGGTGCCCGCTCCGGACACTTCGACACGAGAGGTTCCGCATGGCGGACACAGTGTACAATACACTTGCTAGGCATGCCCACCGATGTCGTCCAAGTGTCGCTATTTAATTATAATTTAAGGTTAGTGAAGTTTTATGTTATTTCATTAATCATTTAAATGATTAGCAGAATTTGTTATTTTCGTCCGTTTATTTCTAGATTTTTAGTTTTTCTTAAACTCCAAAAGCTAGCTATGAACATTCTTCAACAAATAAGAAAAACCTTCTACTCATACAAAATGGTTGTAACAGCCAATATCACGTCTACTTATCAATTTTTCAAACTAATTATGCTCATTCTTAAACCAGGTTACCAAGTTGTCGATCTCATATTGAGGTCTTAGAAGGTTTACACGAATTTGGTGGAAGAGCAGAAAGAGGCGAAAGAACCGAGCGAGGGGACCGCGCGCTCCTGAGAGTGTGTGGTCCCTCCGTGAGGGAGGCCAGGGACCCTTCTGGAAGGTTCCTGGTACGACAAGCAGTGACTTCCAAGGGTGCTAACTTGACTTTACTCGTACGAAGAGCAGCTTCTCAGAGCGTTGACGAAGAAGAATTCGTGGATGGCGGTTTTGCTTTCCATGATGGTGAGGGTAACACGTTTATCAGTTTTATCAGAGGATAAGGAAATTTATAATCATCCCTTTCAGCTACTCTAGTAGGTGTTATGTGATATTTTGCAGTGATATTTGCAACTAACATAACACTAATATTGACGATTAGGTCCGTAACTAGTTTATCGTGATGATAACCATCTGCATTAATTAATCGTCTACTATTTGGCTTTTGTAATTCAATACATAATTTATGAGTTTTGGCGTATTGATAACTGTAGTACCTAATCTATCACTCAAAAAAAAAATTTTCTTTCGTAGAACAACATGAAGGCACGGCGTCTCCAGACGCAACATGCGCGTCCACACACTATGGCCTTGCTTCCCCGTTACACGGTGGTGTATCAGCACCATCACACCACCATATCTTCTGGAATATTGAAGAAAGACTCCTGTGCTCACATAGATTCATACCAGCTGCCAACCAGAGTATCACCATTGAGGTAATAAAGCAATACATAATTTAAAAAAAAATATAATTGTCATTTTAAGTTTGAGTACGTTAACCTTAGCAAAATTGTATTTGAAAGAGTCTGAAAGGATTAAAATGTGCTTTCACATGATCATAGGTCTTTAAACCTTTTATCACTTTGTTTATTGTGCAACCTTTTATCTTTTACTTCTCGACACCCTATTACAGCCTTTCGTTAATTCGTTCCTTAAGACGTTCTACTACAATAGGTCCATTTAACTTAATGCAATGGAATGTGAGAGTGTCATTAAACTTTGTAGGTATATCAATGTACTCTAGATGACAATCGTTACGCCATTTGGAAGTCATTTGGTGGTTTAAAAACTTGGAACAACATTGCAAAGTGGGCTTGCTATGATCTAGTCGGAAACACTTGTAGGTTCATAACGGGTTGAAGTCTATTTTGAAAATCGAAACAGATTCAACGTCTCGAACGCATGTGGAGCGCGGAGCCTACAGGGACGTCTGCGAACGGAGTGTCTGGTTGTCGGACAGCGTGTGGTGACGCAGGCTGCGAGTGCCGAGCCAGCACACCCCTGCACTACCACGATCATATCACACTCGTGGCAGGAGACGGCACGCATCTATCCTGCTTATGTGGAGACTTTCAGGTTGGTTCCATTTCTGATATTTGCTGTTTAGTAATGGGTAGTCCCGAACTGATCGAATCTAGTCTTTGTAGAGGGTTTTTTGGAGGTTTGTGATGTTTGTTGAGAAACAGGGCTGTGGCGTGAAGTTGATGTAGTATTTCTACAGTATGTCAAACTATTTCATACAGTCGAAAGGAGAGTTGGAAGTCATTCATGTGGATATAGGACATAAGGGCGTAGCGTGACTGACTTAGATTGATAGCGTAGTACACTACTACTACGTAGTACTCGATTAATGTTATAAAACCTTTAATACTTCCTAGTAAAGGAATTTATTTTTATTTTATTGGATAAGATATTGAATTGACGTACAATACGTAAGTACTATGAATTTTAGCAAATAATGACGCACAATTCTGCAACGTTAGATATTTCTTCTACTTTAAAAGTACTTTTTCTTTTATTAACTAAATGAAGAATGCTGTAATTAAAAATATCTTTGTACCAGTTTAAAATGAGAACAAGAATTCCGTTATTTGTTTGCGATCATAAACAAGCGAAGCTTTAGATGTAGTAATGCTCACCGTGATTTAAATCATTAACTCTGTACTACCTGGTAACTACTGCAGCACAGTGACTGCTAACCGCAGCTGTATAGTGACAATTGAGAATTGCTTCGCCTGCAGGGAATTATGAGAATTATCTCTGCTATAGTAGAGGTGTAAATTGTGTTTTCAGCTTAAAATTTATCTTTGTCATGCAAAGGTAACTTATCATAATTTAATACGGATATATTACTCCATTTATTTAAGATTATATTTTGGGCTAGTTGTAGTTTGAGTGCTTGTAACTGTTGGAGAGTTCTAGACTTCGATTCCCAACTATTCTATGCTATTTTGGATCAGGCTATGTAGTAAGAAGAGATTTTTTTAGCAGACGGAATGACGCCCAACAACGCAACACGGCGGGCACTACTCCAATGAGTACATTCTGCTCATGACGGCCACTAATACCTTGGAAGGAAACTTTTGTCAAGGACTTGTGGGATGTCTATTCATTACGCGATCAAGCAGAATGAGGTCGAGCTGAAACTAATTTGCGGGAAAAGGTGCTTCGATGAATAGCAGTTTTTTTCTGCAACAAAATGAGTTAATGTGACATTCAATGTATACAATCCGAAATAATTCCATATTTGAATTATTATTACTCCCATAAATAAAATAAATTTGATTACAATCACTTCTTCTTCAGTTACAATGAAGCACCAATGAATAAGTATATTGTTACGACACTATAACTTCTATCTCGATTAAAGAATATAGGAGCAGAGGATAGCAAAATTGGAATCATAAATATTAGGTAGAATCGAGGGGAATCTTACAATCGACTTCGGCGTAAAACAAATCTACGATAATTGCCCAATGTAGAGGGAAATGCGGAGAACGCGAGAAAAAATCACACCCAGTTTAAACTTCAATAAAATTTGCAAGATTCTTATCTAAATAACGATATTCCATTTCCTTCGTATTATGTAATGAAGACCTTCGTATTCTATGACTTTTTCGGAATGTGGTTTTTGGTTTAACTTTAAATATTTCTATGAATTCTTTTAGCAAAGTACCATACGACACTGTCCCTGCTATATCGTAGGTATCACAGCACACAAAATAATACAGTTATATACAAATGAAATTTTATAATATGACCTAGGTATAGCATGTCCTTAACTAAATATTTATATATACCTATTTCGCAAAAGTATACCTACTTTTATTTTAAAATAAACAAAGCATAGACTTCCTTTGAGATTTACATAACTCTTAAATAAACCCTTATTTATATAACCAATACAAAAATAATATAAACTGGATTATTGCGTTATTGCTGTGACATATTCTGTACAATATAAATTATTCAAACGGGAATCTAAATTGCGAAAGTGGTTTAAAATTGACATGCGGCGGATTTGGGCTAAACCGCAAATCCACCGGAGCGACAGCGGTCAAACGCGTGATCTGTGACTGCCTAATAAATGCGTTGAAATAACTATTTTATAAGTGTTATTGTTATTATAATTAATGTATTTATTTAATAGGAAGTTACATAATCTTTTAGCGTTCGCAGATAAATACGCAGATCAAATGATATAATTAAAAATCTATGAATACAATATTAGCACAAATAAAACGTTATTTTAAATTATTTATAGAGCATAGTTACTCCTTGCGTACATATTTGATTACGCATTGCATACATGTTTTGATTAATACGGAATGTTATTAAACCAGAGACCATCAGTTAAAATTATTTAATATGAGAGTTCGAGCTTACACAAACTTTGCTTGCTGAGCGGAGCTTTCCAGGTCTATTTTGTGAACCGAGGAAAAATATTAACATAAAACACGTTTGTTCTCCGCTCTATATCCTATCTATATATTATGGTTGTTACAAAGAGTCAAATACGAAATGCCTAATAATAATGAATAAGTGCCTAAATTTCCCTTTTCACATTTATTCAAAGAAAATAAATAATTTAATCTGTAACAAATCGCCTGTACATCCCCTTGTAACTACTTATCAAGGGTTCTACTAAAATACCCTTAAGCCGTGTATTCTGATACAACTTGAAAGCCGGGGCTAGGACTGTTACAACAAATAAATTAATCGTGTTACCAGGGCCTTATGCTAACACGCCTTCAGGTCTAACCCTTCTGAAGGCGCGGGTTGTGGCGCGATCCGCATAATTAAGTAAGGGTTACTATTAAGTATGTAACAGCAATAAAGCGTAAAACGACCACCCTACCGTAAGGGCTACGCAAAAGCAAATTTACCGCTAAATAACTTACAAGCTAAATAGTTGCTCCTAATAAATTTATCCGACAAAAACGTTTTCGTACAAAACAGTCGGGTAACTGAGATCTTCTACATGGACGTAAATGCTCAATTTGCCGCTCGCATTTAACTAAACTCAATATTCGTTGCTCCAACTTTGTACGTAATAAACTTTTCAAAATAACTCGAAATTTTAACAGCCATTAACTGATTACCAACTGAATCCTTTTACTCCGCAGAGGAACTTCAAAATTTAATGGTGATATTTCTTATTACAAAGTTAATAAAGTCTAAGTTAATTATAATTATGTAGCAATTAGGTATTCACTAGAACTACTAGTCGAGATAAGTAGAAATTAGTTGATATATTGTTTTCAAAGCGTATAACAGTAGCAAAATGGTGATCCACAAATTAAATGTTCTACCTGTAAATGGAGGAATAAAATAGCGCTGAACGTTAAAAACATCAATAGCTAGCACAAGTTATTGATTTTATTTTATGAGAACTATTTACGTACTTACCTACTAACCTCGTGGCTTCAATTTCTTGGCTATAATCACCGTAAACGAGTCATAACTAATTCTATAACCTACTTTTTATGGTGAACTGGTCGCCCTACTATTACTGTGAGTATAAATAACATAAAAGAATACACCTAGCGCTTTTATACATACTTAACAATGCCTATTTGATAAGTGGTCATTTTTTCAAAAACCTTTAATGGACTTAATACTGGACAAAGTAGACTTAATTTATCTAATACACTATCTACTACTTTGTCGGTGTGCTAAATTTTCTTCAAGCGCTAGCAAACGATTTCTACTCTGGACTGGAGATGGGTGGGCATGTCATACCTTTAAGAGTTTCAAATAAAACAAAGAGACGCATAATAACAAGGAAATAGGTATTTAGAGCCCTTTTCTGTCGACACTCCTTCACAAACATCTGCATAATACGTCATATGCTCGTATGGTTATATCAGCTTAGTCTCGTGGGAATAACACATCCCGGTGGTCATAAACCATGCCATAACTGGCGTTCTACGTCCGAACCGGTTATTAGTGCCCGGCGTTCGGACGTTCAGGGCAAATTCAGTGTCGTCCCTGAAATTTCAATCATTTTGTAAGCCGTTAACGTACACAGTTGCGGACAAAAACCTACAACATCAACAGCTGGAATTAATTTTTAAATAATTCCACATTTGAATTCTATTTTGTTTTTTACGTGTCCTGGAGAGTAATAACATTTTAAATTTGATTGTTTAATTCGTGCGAGTTGTGGGTGTTTGACTAATAAGTTAATAGTCGAACTTATATTGCCCTTATAATTTGGCGTGTGGTGTGACGTCAGTTCATTACCTAAATAAGTAAGCCAGATGGCTAGCCACGTACACCCTTAAATTAAATTCAGATCACAAATATATTTTCCCGTTTCGCTTACAACATTGGCGTGTAAGCCAATTCGCTTCATCACTTATTTATTTATTATTCTGAACGTGATCCTGTCTCGTAACTTCATTGAGTGACACTGGGAATGTCTTATGTGTCCATATTATGTAGAGGCCGTAATACAAGCTCGAATGTGTAATGCTAGCGCCGGTTATTAGTGGCTGGCTCGCTGGACGCTCCGAGCCAGTTCAGTCTCGTATGTGAAAATTCAATTACCTCCCCGCGATACGTATGTGCGTTGCGTAGCTACAACGTAAATGTATCCTTTCCACATGGAGCGTGGTGACGAAAAGGTTTTAGATTTTTTTTCAGTTTTAATTGTTTTTACGAAAGATACAAGTCTTGGGAAAATAATTCGGAATGTTAGTTAACCCCAAAATGTGTTACGAGTTACAGGTTTTGTTTCAAGGCTTTTAAGAAATGTGTTGACCTTGATGCTTGTTGAAAGTCGTAGCTTTTGAGAACAATGTTAATAGTTTATGGCTTATTAGTTTTTTTACAGGATAGTAAATGATTAGTAAGAAATGTTATACTCGTAAATATTTTATAAAACGATGTTCAGTACCTCTTCAAAAATCAAACGTGGAACTCAATATTACAATAGATATTTTCTTGAAAAAGATAGAGTCAATATGAGGCCATGTTAACAACAACCGATGGTACTGAAGGGCTGCTAAATTGATGCACTATTGGGTGATGTAGTTAAGTCTAGAAAATTCGATTATAGCCACTCCATACGTGCTGCGAGGGGATGTCCGCGTTGCGTAGACGCGGTAAAATCAATTGACGACTGTAATTTTCATGTGGACACGCTGATATATAAGTAGGTACATATATCTACACAGCTACATAGAGATATTTTAATCTACATCAAAAATAATATATTTTACACCTTACCTTCCTTGTTTTAAAGGTCAAATATAAAGGTTGTATGTTTGTCTTATTGTCCTATTTTTATGTACATACAATAAAAAAATGTTGGTAATAAACCTCTTTTCATGTGATATATTAAATTGTAGTTAGGTATAAAAAAGTTGTTATATTAAACCTAACCCATTGTTTCAAATGTGTTATATTTACCTACCAAAAACATAAGGTGAATAATTTTGCTACAAAGTTATTGTTCAGTCACTTTGTGCGGCCTCGCTTTCGCAGC
This sequence comes from Lerema accius, assembly GCA_001278395.1. NCBI lineage: Eukaryota > Metazoa > Arthropoda > Insecta > Lepidoptera > Hesperiidae > Lerema > Lerema accius. Next base: position 805,988 of record LGAG01000466.1, read on the forward strand.
AAAGTTACTCGTACAGAATTCAGAGTTACATCAACGATGTGGATTACAGATGCTTCTGGCGGCTGAGAATCGCAATACCTTTGCCCCAAATAACCTTAAACATTCCTTAATTAGTATATTTATGAATCAGTTTGTTACGAAATTTACCCGGGTGTTTAATTAATTGCTAATGAGAAAGTTGGGATCCAAATAATATTACATCAAACATTAGCCGCGTATTGTTTGAGTATTTCAGTTGTTATTGTGAATGAATTGTTGTTAAGTGTATCATATTTTAAATAATGCTATCATTGAAATTCGTCCATAGCTCGTTACCTTTAAGTTATGATCGACAGAATAAGAATGATAGAGTAGATTACACGCTATCTATAATGTCTAGAAAATTAAGTGACCCCATCTAAGGATAATATATAGGGTATATATGTATATATATGTAGGGTAACAACATAGTGAATAAGCTGTCACTTTATATTTTTTTTAGTACACAAAATATTATGCATAAAGTTTCGTTTTGTGTACATCTCTATATAAAGTAGAATCCTTCACGTACTACGTAATATATAAATTTAATCCAATTCAAGGAGGAAAAGCGACCATGTATTTTATTAAAGTAACGACCAACCCCGGCAGCGTACGCACGTGTGTAACAAAGCTTTAAATAATGTTCTTTAAAATAAAATATAGATAGTAATGTAACAGAATTCTATTGCTAAAACAATTTATGGATGAGTACCTATCTAATTGCGAAGATTACCTCCTACACATAAACTCACAAATATTACTTCTTGATAATATCAGTCTAAAATATTGAATAGAATTAATTAAATTGTGTTGTGGAAATATTTGACAATAGAACAATACGTATAAGGTATCATTGAATTCCAACGTGTTTGATCATGCGAACGATCGTTCCGGATTAGACAATTCCAATTAAAATACATATTTGAACAATTAATGACCCACTTTTTATTCCCAATTCGATTTATAGTAATGTATATAGTTTTGTTTTTTGCATACTTGTACAATGAAAAGTTTTTTTTTTCAAATATTACATAAAACACTATAACTAGGTATATTTTATGAAGTTGTAATCATATAAAATAGTAGATCGTAGCAGTCATACCTACCTTGTCATTGAGATTGATATTAGTAATTAGTATGAAATATTTTATTTGGTACAGGCGGCGTGGTTACCAGTAGTGGTGAGGAGCTGGACCAGTCTTCGTCTGGAGTACTCAGTGGCGCATTACACATACGCCAGTCGCGGCTTCGATTACGCCGCTGCATACAGTTTCAACGACGATGCGGTGTGCGGTCAACGGACCTACACAACACATTCAGGTAAGTGGAAGATTATAGTAGTGCGCAGAATTTAATACGCGTACTTACTTATTCACTGCTCTATCCCTGGACCTGGTCCAGTTAGAAGTGATATAGTTATTGTCGATCGATGGGTCCATACCCGGCTGGGGTGTCTGCGGATTTCTGTCCGATAAATATTTGGTATTAGATTATCCTTTAATACTGAGAGAATCGTAAATAATTTTTGCAACTATTATGCTTACTATACGACTTACTTGCGTGGAATATTCAATATTTAGAAAAAAATCAAAGTAGATTATGTAAACATTTTAAAACAGCCTCAGGGTATTTCAATAAATATTTAAATCCGTAATTTCGCGACTAGTTTACATGATGTAATACTTGAATTGTTAGCAACTCTCATGCTACATTACATTTAATTTTCCGTGTGAATTTTCTGCTAGCATTCACTAAGAGAAAATTGCACCAGATTATTTGAGCAATCAACGTTTTGTTCCTCAATTACATGTAGCGGGCAAGATAAGGTTTACCGAGGAACAAACAGTAATCCCATTTGATATTGGAGGCGGTAACTGTGGGAAGCGCTCGTATGAAAAAAGCTTGGATTGTTTTGGGTCGCGTTGCTGTTTAGGATATTCAGGACCTCGACCTAGTTTCAGGCTATCTATGTTAATTCGACACTAAAGTAAGAAGCGTCGATAAATTGCAGAGGTTATTGAAATTTATATCTGTAGACGACATAATACTATCTATAAATATCACAATAACAACCAATTCACATATATTTTTAGAAGTGTCGGTTATGAAGCTGGAAACATTTTATTTATTTGAATCTGATTTATTTGATATCCGTGCTCACATGTTTTATGGTTGATTATTACACATCACTGGGAATACTATCCCGTGGAGTTAGAATTAAATATAGTTATGACCAACCATTTTTACCATCCTGGGTCTGCTCATTTTTTTACAGGAGGCATTGAGTGGTAAAATGTACTTATAAAATTGTCTTTCATTCTATTTTTTGACACCGCTGGGACAGTTTAAGTTTAACTCTAGCTATGGCGACGCTGTTGTGTCAATTGATATACCTGAAAGAGTAACAAAAGTTCAATCAAACAAGAAGAACTCCAATTTAGGATTCAAGGTTCGCCGCGAATGTTTGACATAACGCGCCGGATATTGCTCTCTCTCACGAGACGTGTCCGAGAGAATTACGTGCTTCGTGCTTTGTACTCTCCTGGGTAGTGCTCGAAAACTAGCTTTGGTTGAATATATTCAGAATGCAAATTATAAAAATATCTACGTATACCGTTTGTATAATCAGAAAAGTACGTTCTTTCTTTGGCAGCCTTGTAGTTTATTTTAACCGAGGCTTCAGTCCCACTAGACTAGTAATAAGCCAGTTGACTGTTTGCCTCCGTATTTATAATCATGCGCGCCATTTAATCTAGTCGGCAGCGACTTAGGCTTATAGACGGACTGTTTCAAGCAATTGGCGCTGGTATATTTAAGAAATGCATGCAGTCCAACCGCCATACACGAGCAGTTTCAAGCTGCCGTCGTCGATTGCTTAAAACATCAGAACAAGGAATGTATAAAATATTGTATACTTACAGCTTAAAAAGTCCCTCTGTGGCTAGTTTACACGCACTTCCCAATTCACAGTACTAATGTTCGCAGCTACTATACGTGTTTATATCTACTTTTGCTGTCCAGAATCAGCTGACAGCTCGCAAATTATAGGCTTGGTGAGTAGTAGTAGTCTATGACTAAATACGTTATAGTAGTGGTACGCTTGACGGTATAAAAAATAATGGAAAGTATAAGAGAATTAATCTTTTTTTTATCTTCTTCCATAATAAAATTTAAACTTGGAAGGGCTCTGTTTATATGTGTGTTTGAAAGAGCGTCACGTAAAAACGGCTGAATCGACAGAACAATGGAGAAAATACATGGTCAGCCATATTGAAAAAACATACACCGAAGCGAAGCGAGAGCGGATCGACTAGTAGTTACTAAATAAGTGGATAAAACTGTCAATATATTATATTCACGTATACGTGTTCTATTCGTGTTTGAAATAGGATCGTTGTATTCTAACCCCTGAAAGCACTGACCTGAAAGGTTGATGACATAGAGTCCTTTCAGCGTTAAGTCAGCCTTTGTCTCTGTACTTTTTGTGTACAAAAAGGCAGCATTAGTTTAGTACAATTTATTGCAGTGTGAGGTTGGTGAATACTCTAGTCTTATAGTTATAATTATAGACTCTAGATATTTATCATACATAATAATGATTTATTTAGATTATGTAGAGCAGGATATGTGATTAATGAATAATTAACTTACTAATGTCATAATATAGAGCAGGAAATGTGATTAATGAATAATTAACAACTACTTAATGTCATACTTATGCCACATAACAAACATAGCGTTTGGTACAGATCTATATCAAACATGCATTAGATTTTTAAAGATATAATATATCTTCACATGTTATGTGACCTGAACTTGTCCATAAAAATACCTATTCTAGTCTATTCTATGTAAGTAAAACAGAACCGGTACCAAATTTCATAATATAACGGTAGAGTTAAATAATTCTTCTTACTTAGTGTCAACCTTATATTGATGCAAATGAAATCGAAGAAGAAAAGTCGCCATTGGGATTCTAACTTTGTCGCGAGTGATTGATAGAACGGACCGGATATTGTTCTCACGGTACGGGGCGTGCCCGAGCGAATTACGTGCTCGACCCAGTTTTACCGGAACCCTCTGTAAAATTGTACGATGTTAAGTAAAAAAAAGTTTGGGGTGTAAAGGGACTCACTCCATACTCGAATCTAAGACGATATCTACACCTTCCGATCCTAAATCCTATTTGAAAAGGACAATCCCTCTGGTTATATTAATACACGGTGAAGTACTTTACAGTTCGTTCGATCCTATTCAGTCCTTCGTTGATAATCGGATAAAGTCAATCGTTGGACAGTTGGACTTTTATTGATTTATTATTTACAAAAGGATGGTAAACTTCTCTCTAAAATAGAATTTAGAATATCCGAAAACTGTAGTTTGAGCTTGGAAAATTTATCGGAAAATATTTCACTGATTTGCTTATTAAAATAATGTTAGAAAACAAATTCACTATCTTTAAATAACCTTTTGTAATATGATCCTACTAAAATCAAAATACATAATATTGAGTTATTGTTAAGTTAAATTAAAATTACCTACTTGGAATGGCAGTTTGTTACAACTTGTTTGGAAAATTTTGTAGCACCATATCATAAGAGCTTTTTTAAATTTGAAAAACAGGAACTACCTATTTTGACTATTTTATGAGGTTTTCTGAATATATAGATGTTGCCACGTTTTGTTCTTTTCTTCACTATCATGATCTGATTCAGTTGCGGTATGTGTGTGAACGGACCTTTAGGAAACAAATAGTTCAATCAGATATAAAAGTTTCGGTGAAACCGAGACGACGACGCGTGACGTATCCGATGAAGCAACACCCGCCGCAATCTAATCTTGGATTGGACTGAAAAAGTAAACCGAATATTGGTTTTTTTTCTTCGTTATTTTGTCTTAATAGATATGTAAATGAAATCGGTGTGGTTGAATCATCTATGTCTGAAGCCTATCTCTCCTGTCCATGCATGCAAATGACCTTCAAACTTTGCATTATGGGAAATTCGTTTGGTGATAGATTGCTAGAATTAATAAGCGCTACCCCATATAAGATGGGTTGTCTACTTATTTGTCGGCTACTCGTATGATAAGTATAATATACGTAATTGTTTTTAAAAACACATAATCTAAGATGTTTTTGTCATGTCATGGTAATTTAATAAGGAACATTTGTCGCAGGTGAAATAACTTCCAAGAATGTGTCAGTGACGGGGAGTCTCAACGAGTTTTTCTACCAACAATGCACGTGGGTCCTGGATTCCAATGTGGAGAGACAACTCTTCATCGACATCTACTCTGAACAGGTATACATTTTCATAATATTTTAGTTAACAATATTCTAAGGGGGTTCATTAAAAGACAATGTAGGTACTGGATGCGTAAGTAGACCTAGAGCATTAAACTTTTTATATGTGTTTCTTCTATGCCATTCTAAAGAATAAGAGAGCACTAAGATAGCATTTTTGAAACTTTATCCTCGAAAAATTAAAAAGCTAATAAAAATAAAAAGTTAAAGAGCTATTAATTTGTTCATTATAAGTGCAATATAGATTCCTATCTACATCCTTACTTAGATCAAATTGTTAATTTACCATAATTTATTTATTGTTCCATTAATTCTCTAATTAACTTACACTCGTTAACGTTTTAAAAGCGCTGCAACGATTTTCGCACTCAAAATAAGTTCATAGATGTTTTTTCGCAACACAAATTCGTTTCGCAAAAACTCAAACGCACCATGAAATTCTACTTGTTAAATCTATTTCAGCGAGCTTAAAGCTAAATAAAATAACTCGACTTTTGAATGATTGCACAACTCCGCTAAAGCCAAATGTGCTCGAAAAGTTTTGATATAAAACTATATTTTATTTTGAGCAAAATAAGTGATTCTTTTATCTTTTTAATGATAAATTATATTCAATAGACTACTAACTTAAAATATTTTCCAATTAACGATAACAGTTTAACTGCCATACTAAGAAGCTTTATAATATTTTGCCTCCTTTAGTATAAATATTTTTATTTCAGAACTCTTACTTTATTGACGCGTAAAATAGATAGTGAAAGATAGACTTTAGTTGGTATAGGTAATTGTATCATTTTTCAAATGTCGACCTTAAATTGTCAAGTCGTACGTGTAAATTACAATTAACGTGACATAGATTAAAGAAAGAGAAATATAAATGTAAAGAGAAGATTGTAATAGCAACGAGCAGTTAGTTACAAAATAGCTAAAGATAAATTACCTATTACTAACTCAAGATAGATAAATTATTTACTTCATAACTTGACATAGATTAATCACCCCTTATGTAATAACTCAATATGGGTTCTTATAACCTCTCTTTCCGGTAATACAAATAAAGTTTTTTTTGTGTACTAACTTACACATAACATAACTAACGTCACATAATCTTCCTAGATAGTAATACTGATAATATAATACCTATAGTGGTAATGATGATGAGTTTGTTTTGTTTGGAGTCAATCATAGAAACTACTCATAATAATTTTAAAATTTCTTCTTCAGTAGAATGATACATTGTCTGAGTGACATAGGCTAAATATTTTTTTTAAACTTAAGTGTAGACGTATTCATCCAGGGCGGATGAAAACGCGTCAATAAACGAAAGGGTTCGGTTCGGTTTCATAGCTACTGTTTTCAATTATAATGCTATTTTAAAACCAGTAATGTTTAGCTGAAGTTACGTGAGCAATGTTATTGTTAGAAAGATCAATAAAATAGCTTTAGAGCCATTAGTGGCGTAATGTATCTTCCGGGTAGATGTTGGCCGCATTAGTAAACCGAAGGCGACGCTATGTCGAGGTCAACTCGGATTAAAACAAACTTACGCCATTAATAATACCTATCTATTATGTATTCTTTTACTGAAGACAAATTGAACTTTTAGTCAATAATTTGTTCAATTATGACTGCTTTTGCTGCCCTGAATAATGTAGTATCCTATAAATGTTATGAACTTGTTTATCCACGAAAATGTAATGTCGTTTTCAGGTGTCGCGTTAATTTTTATGTAACCGGAAAATAATATTATATACCTCGTATTATATTACAAAACCTTTGGTCTCAAATTATTTTTTAGAATAAAATAACTACTTAAAATAGGTAGGTATATAAAGTTAAATGAATCATCAAAATTACACGTTATGCGGTGCCATTGTTCAACATTACATACATAACATATTTTTAAATGCTTAGAAAAACATTCATCGTACGCCTCGATTGGTATTAACACTTAAAATACTCGACACTTCAACGTCGTACGTGTGTAGGTACGCGGTGCACCCTTTGACAACCTTTGAAGTTAAAATGCCCCTTAAATAAATTACGTAGGTCTGAGAATAATCTTCTCACCAATTTCTCGCATTTTCTCCTTAGGATAAGTCTTGCAGCTCTTGGAACATAACCCTTCACGAGTGGTCGGGAGCTGGGGCGCATAGTGATGGGGGCTTGGCGGCAGCCGCTGGCGAGCTACTTTATACCTTCTGCGCAAGACATAAGAACCATACTTACACCCTACCTTGGAGACTCAATACTGTTGTCATAAGGTAAGTTGGAATACGTAAGTTCTCGTAGCAACATAACTTCATGTACCTATCGTAGAATGTAGCGCGCGTCAAAGTAATATACGACTACGTAAATAGATGAACAAGAAATCCGACATCAAAGTCTATTCACGTTTTACATCACATTTTTCCTTACCGCAACTAAGTATATAGGATTTGTCGCTTGTAATAAAATGTAAGGCGCACGTTATCTTTTTATCCTTTGAGCAAGATGGTTTGGGACTTTCTAAGTAATCTGTAAATGACTTTGAGTGTGAAAGGAATAGTGGTATATTTTCTAGACTAACAGCCTATTACGTTGTCCCAGTGGTAGGTATGCGACTTTCTCGTCTCTCAGTATTAAGGCAAATAGTCACGTAAATAAATTTTTTCCTTAATAGGAGTAAGTAAAACGTCGCGCACGTCCACACGAAGTACGTAAAGTCGCATGTCATCATAGCCAGCTGAGTGTTTCACGGTACAAAGTACTCTTTTTTTGTACATATTAGATAGAAGCCCGTAAGCGGGTACGTGGCGAGTTTTCGAAACGACGCTTTCGCTCGTAAATCCTGAATAACGATGTGTGAAAACATACCTTTGTCGATGAATCCGGAATTTGGAACGGTGACGTTCTTTACATAATGCACAAAAGTGCCTTTTAGAATATTTATTCGCTCTACAAATGTCAGTCTACTTACTGCTAAGAGGTTTTCTACGAGTACTATTGCTTTATACAGTGTTTGTATTCGTCGTGCTCTTGAAGTTGTGATAAAATTGCTTCGCTCTCAAGTATGATGTCGCATTTCAGTAGTACTTTATGAAGTTATTTTATTTTAGTAATAGCGCGCAGTAAAGCGTGCAATGCAAAATAAATTTGTCAAATCAAATTCACGACACAGATACATTCCTTGCTCTGTGTTCACGACCCATATGACGCAGTGGTTACAATACCAGACGGCCATTCAATGGGCCTTGGGTTCAATTCCCACCGCGGCGGAATTCGAAATAAGAATTGGAATTTTAGGTATCGGTTGATGTTCTTCATCTATTTGTATTATCCATGGCACATACGACACAGGGAATCCTAGTGTGTAGCCATGAGTGTAGCCCCAAAGCCGATACTTAAATTCGTTTTTTAAAAACAAATTATAATTTCTATAGGCAATATACGAATGGTTATTTTGAGCACAGAGATTTTAACAATCGGTGTTTAAATGTATCACTACAAACCGAGGCGTTTCTAAGTGTGCAACACCATTTGCCAATGCATTTACGTAAATGGGGTGCCGACGTTTCATGCTTCAAAAATTTTGTCCACATTGTCGTTTGTGAGCACTCTATCTGTACTGTTTGTTTACTCAAACCAGTATCCATCTTTATGGATATAAGACCCTTGTTTTATACATTTATGAAAAAGATGCTTTCATCCGTTGTTACACCTTAAATTGTTTAAACATTTGTTGGCTAGTTATCATCATGCGATCCATCTGCTTACGTCATTTATTACTATACCCAAACTAGTTACTACTCCAAGAATAGGACTAAGACGTAACGTTATTCTTAAGTGTCTCACAAAGACAAATACAGTGCTCGAAAGGACGTTTATCGAGTGATATAAAATAAAACAAACGCTAACACACTCATACCCGATATCATATCCGTCCGGGACCCCTCGCTTCGCAAGCAGGGTCACTACCAACAAGGCTACGGGGTCATCTAATATAGTTCTTAATTACGTGTATTTCTCCAGGTTGGTAGCACTTTCCCGAGTGCAACCTCTATACAGCATCCGCTGGCGGTCGCAGGTGGTCCGTGCCAACACGCGCCTCGGCCCCCCCACCCCCGCGCCAGCCGCCTCCGCTGTCGCCGTCCGTCTCACCACCACTGTCGCCTATATTATCACCTCCATCGCTTTGGGACTTATAGGCAAAAGTATCTTCGCCTCCACCTGTACATAGCTGCAAACTATGATGATAAATGAAGTGAAAATTCTACACAAATTCGTGTGGTGATCATCAAATGTGGCATTATTATTATTAGCAGATTATAGCGAGGGAAAGAATGCTAGTCAAAACTGGACAATTTAAAATTAATTGTAGCGTACAAACAGGTTACTAGATTAATGTGCCATTCTAAAGAATCAGTGGCGGACAATGCGTTGATGATGCAAAAAACTATAGGATGAACCAAAAACGTATACCAGTATTGTCATTATTGTGAAAAATGTAGGTACAAACATGAGCGTACAGTGAAGAAGTGTTCACAGTGAATTGACTGAAATAGTGTTTTCCGCAATGTGAACGAGTGTCGAGTGTAAAATTGAAGTTCAAACGATATGTGCGATATAACAGAAATGAAATGGAGTATGATATAAATATCGGTACTGAATGTGTAAAGCCGCGTGCAATAGGTTAGCAATTTATAGCAAAATGAAATGTGAACTTTTTATAGAAAATGCTTTTCGTGTGAAAAAGTGGAATCTATGTGCGTATTTTGCAAATATGAAAGTGACAAGTTGTTTTTGGTAGGTATGTCGTAAAAGAAAGAAAAATAATCGAATTTGAACTTGTTTAACCTTTCTACTGATATTTTGTAATATTTAGTGCTTTAATAATTAGGTATTTTTAGTTATTTTAACTACACACAATTTTTTAAGATTGTCCAAAATTGAGCTATACAAACAACTTGAGTAATTGTATAGCGATATCTACGTAATGCTATGTATTTTGGAACTTATCTGTCGTAATAAATGTTCGATTATTATGATTATCGTGAATACGAGTGATTTTTCTTAAAATGAATTTTTTCGAATCTACTAAACTTTTATTTCTTTTACAATGTCATGGTACTCAATATTATTATTTATAGTTCTCGTAATACACAATTTACTTTATTGACAAACTCGTTAAACTTAAGTAAAACTTTAACAAAATGGTTCTAGGTACGAGAAAAGACATGATTAGAAGAACATGCGATCACAGACTGAATTATACTCGCTTGTTTCAGTAAGAAATAAAATAGTTGTACTTAGTAAAAAAGACTGGAGGTTATAACAAAGATTTGAATAATAAAGTTCTTTTTAATTTATTTTTCAACTTAATATATATTATTGTTCCCTTTTTGTTTTTGTTTTTTTGATCTATTATAATATACGATGCCGGTTCGGTGTTTACCAAAATCGCGCGTTCTTCACGCGTTAAAAACATTGAAACATTGCAGGAAAGTCTACAGTCATGCCAACATTACATACCAACTTATGACGTTTATTAAAATGTTTGCCGTGTTCACCAACAATGTTTGTCGCGGTCCACGAAATCTCAACTTTTTAAAAACGCAAATAAATGTGAAATAACTGATACGTGCGTGCTTTAAGTGGTTCGTGTTAAAAATGGATGTTTACACTCGTTTTTAGATGTCTTATTATGTTAATAGGCGTTTATGTTTAACTTCATTGAAAATATATTTAGTATAGTATTAATATGTATGTCAATTACAGTCGTAATTTATGTTCGTCTGACAGAAGAGTCATAAATGTATTTTCTGTAGTTAGTGGCGTCTCACGCGCACAAATGTGTAAATTAGTTATTAGTAACTTACACTTGGTCGTATTGAATATTGTCACTAATTAGGATGAGTCTCACTATGTAAAAATAAACAGCCCGCCGAACATTAGTGTCAAATTTAAGATTTTGATGTAATAATACCTTTTGCATTATATTTTTAATTTTATTCAAATCCTTTTTGACGTACTACATTTATAGGTACTCACCGATCATTTATTTAGGTATAGCTTTTTTTTGTACAACATATTATTTTAAAAGTTGCAACAATCCTTCAGCCTTGGTCACTTAATTTTAATATATAAAGCATTTCAAAGTGATAAAAAAAGGATCATTTAATAATTTAGATCACTATCAGAAGTGCGCATTGATAACTAAAACTTGGACTAACGCTTTATTAAAGTTCACTAATAATTTTAAAACAGTAAAAGAATGTTAAAAACAAGTATATTTCTTAATAAGTAGTTAAATTATAATTAATTGCAAACTAGGCACATGTAATTACAAATATTTCAGTAATAAATTTGCATTGTAATGTTGTATTACACCTCTCACAATTCTATAGCTATTGTTGAATCAGAGTATCATGTGAATATGTTTTAGTGAATTACTATTTGATTTATAAATATGAAGCAACGATACAATTAAAAGGCTATAATTATTATTATTATATTAACAATTACGGTATCATATATTTGATGTCATCGGTGGTATAATAGAATTCTTAGATTTTAGATAATTGGTGTTATCAATGTTGTAAGGCATCTTCAGTGGTGTTAGTATGCTTTTGTATAATTTTAAAGTGTCATTTTATTAATAATTTTGTGTAACATATAATTTCACGTAGCATAGTAGATGTACATAGTAAATAAGTAGCTAATGTTAGAGAATGTAAAATACCTAATTCAATAATGTTTGTTACACTGAAATAGACGAAATCAATCAAGCTCTCGTATTATTATAACCTATTCACTGTAAATTAATCCCCTGACTAAATAAACAGCTCGAAGCAATCAGATAGTGAACAATACGTATCTACTCTTGGAAACATCCGGGTGCCTTAAGTAAACTGAAAACAATAGCTTTGAACGTTTGTAACTGAATGATTAGATAGGACAGATTTCATTAAAGTTAAGATGTTCTGGACCTTTATGATAAAGTTCGTAAGATTATCCCAAGTGTGATAATCGTATATACCGTTATATTTCTTATTAACATAATATAATATGGTTATTATGGTTATGGTAATATAGGTTATGGTGTGCGGATTTGAGGGAAAGGGTCTGGGTAAAGTACTTAAGGGCCACTGCGATCAAACATGATCTTTTGTATCCATACTCAGGATCTGATCTGGTTGTGAGGCTTATTGTTAATATAAACCGTAGGATGTTCCTCGATTTCAGACCTGAGATTAGACCGGAAGGGATAAGATTTCCTCCTAATGTAAGAGTGAACGTAGCTATGATGTGTTAGGCACGGTAGCAGTCGCAATACCAAACGTAATATCACGAAAAAGATTTATCTGTTTGATGAAGCCAGTTCAAAACTTTCCATCTGCAATGTTCGAGGCTGCCTTTTTCTTTAACTTCCGCTAGCATCCTTTGAGGTTTCTAAGACGGAAAGTTCTTTTTTACGATAGGTTTTCAACTGAGTGCTTTTATTTTTATCTGCACTTTACGTTCTACTATTACAAGCACTTTTGCCCCGAGATTTTAAATTTAAAGTTTTCGTGTTTGCGTGAAGTTGAAAACGAAATATAAAAGTATCGGAAGATGAAACTATATTACTTAGTGGGTGTGAATTGAAAAATGTCTTTGATAAACTATAGAATAAAAATATTTAAAAAATGAACAAAGTTTACTAAAGCATGAAATAACCAAGGGATCTTTAATGTCTTATGAAGTCGATGCTAATGTAGCAGTCATATATAACACCGCACTGATCTGAATTAATTCTTAAAATTATTATATTTTAAGGACTACGTTAGAAAGACTACGAATGTTGTTTTTATTGTGATTAATATATTTAACCCTCTTGATTCAGGAAATTAGAAGTTAAAACGTCTAAACGGAACACGTGATGAGAAGTAGGTGTGTAGGTAGGAGTATATAATCTTTGATATCTCAGGTCAAGAATATGGGTCACATGACAACAACTCTGCTATTTTGGCTTTCAATGACACCAGTTATTAAGAAATTTTCTATATTGTTCATGTTCAATGTATCTACATACATTAGTAATCACCTACCTGTATGATAATATGAAAATGCCATAGTAACGCGAACAAGATATTACTTGTATTGAGGACAAAGAAGCCATACATTACTATAATATAAAGAGCTCAGAAATGATAAGGCTGATGAGAGAAAAGTCTTTTACAAAGAATGATGGAGATGAGGAAATACAAGGATTCAAAGCTGGCGTATAAAATGTTAGTCGTTAAATTGAAGTAATATGGAAAAAAGTTGAGTTACTAGACTATCTATGTTTCGGAATTGCTGGTGTTATTGACAAATTATACAGGTAACGAAGGCTTGTACATAAATAAAAGTATAGCAGAATATAATTATACCTATACTTTAAGAAGTCAAAATAATAATGTAATTTGTCACTCCAACTCAAACACCTTTCCATAAAGACTAATATCGCAGTTCTCTCGCAATAGTTATAGTATAGTTGCTCGGAGTGCCATACTTTTCACAAGTTTTCTGAGAAATAGCTGCCAGCGAGACCCGTGGATTTCTTTACCTTCGCCCGACGCCTAGGTAGGTACTTTACTTAAAGAAACGCAATTTAAACTGCGGGCGCGGCAAATATTCCCTCTCTTAACTCCGACTCTTTTTACTGTACAATTTGCAGGTTTATTTTTAAGGTTTCCCCTCTGAGGCGCGTATCGCCCGCCCATATTCAGGACTGAACTTCCATAATAATAATTAAACAAATCCGGATTAAGCCAAACTTTTACTGAACTGTGTGCAGTTCATTAAAACTCTAATTGGGGCTTAACAAAGCGTAGCATCGCCTGTTCTTAGAACTCAACGCCGTCAGGTAAAAGTTGTTTTATTTACTTTATAGAAACTAAAAGCAAGCTAACTAGGTTTTTCAATCCATTTATGTTACCAATCTTATATGAAAGAGTAGTCTTATTATTTGAAATTATATTAAATATATTCTCCTATTTTTATTCGGTATTTTTTAAGCAAAAAACATTGTATTCATAGTTATATTTTCCCTTATATTTACTGTAATCACAAAACCCTTAAAACAACAAAAGCGCAGTGAAGCGAACTGCGACGCCGAGCAGGAACGTATAAAGCCATACACAAATTCGATCGAATTGAAGGCGAATGTTTTATTCATAGCTTCAATGATGTGAAGTCCGTCTTTTGCATAACCAAAGTAAAGTCCTTCGTACTCATATTGATTTCATTAGGACTGTATAAATTGAGCCACAACATTATACATGATGAATTGATGTAGCAATGAATATCAATCACGTGTGACTTCAATATAAATCCCTATGTTAGTTCTTCTTGTTACTGAAGGTTTATTTATGCCTAATTTAATTTTAAACTAGACTAGTCACCAGTCCTGGCTTCGCGTGAACGCAATGAAGATTAAAAAAAAGTGTTTTCCTTACAAAAAAATTAACCTATGTCACTCAGTTATAACGTACACAAAATTAAACTAATATTTAGTATTAGTAAAAACGAATATAATTTTTAGTGCTTTTAGTGCTTCGATGCGCAATTAGCTCGTATTTACTGCATGTTACACCGCATGCGACTCTTTTGCTTTTCATATCAAAAATGATAGCAAAGCAAACGGCGACACAAAGTTATTCTATTTCAATATGAAATAAAAATATGAGGCATAACCAGCCTTCTCTCGTGTGCGAGTGAAAAGGAATACTGCAATTCGTCTTTAATATTATCTGTCTAGGGAATGGATTGTAGAACCCGTTTACGTCATGACTGGACAGCGTTTATTTCTTCGAGGCACAGCGTTATGCAGCTTTGAGAGGATTTTGCAGCTATCTTAGATATCTATTCTACAATATCCATAACATTAAAAATGGAGCTGCTTTAGTAATTGTATCAATAATAAAGTCCATAACATATCTCAAGACTTGCCCTAGAAAAAAGCACCTTGAAGCAACTGCATGTTTCTTTAGAAAAGGAAAATTATATCCCTAAAGGCCTTTATACATCACCTTTTTAATGTAACAAGTCCTACTAGAGTAAATTTCCATAACGAGCGTATATACAAGCGCCATAATTTCTAATTGGATAATGCTATTGCTTCCTAACAGTGGTAATTTCAACTAGGCATACCTATACCATGATATATACCTATATTATTAGACAGATTACAACTATATTTGATAGTCTACCTTTAATTACCTAATCAAAGCTCTTAATACTGTTATGAATATATAATCGTAAACCTCGAAACCTTGATGCCTCGTACATAAGATCATGTCGTAAAAGAACACAAGACATCTTAATAATAATATTATTACCCATTCTAAAACACCTTTGTGCTTTTTATCAGATGTGCAAAAGGAAAAATTGGATCTTCGACAACTTTGTTAAGAAAAAATATCGTACTTTGTTGCTCGATCCAGTGTTTTATGTTATTTGAATCGATGACTAAAATCTACCCATTTAAACTACTATTACACATTTTTGGTAACCGCTCATAGTAGGTAAACGCACAGAAAAAGCCTTTGTAAATAGAATGGTCGCTGTTTTGTATATTGTGTGAGCTGATAATAAAAAGGGTAGCCAAAAATTCAATGCTCTTAAATAACCAGAAGTAGACACACAAGTCTGGTGTAGTATCCCGTATAATTAGGACAGTTGGTCTCAAAGTCAACGTTGCTATTCAAAGGCCTACAGCGGGAAGCCATAACAATACGTCGCACTCACGGAACTAAGTCCTCTGAAGTTCTAGTTTACTTGAAAATTTTTGGCACTGGCTTGTTGGGAAATGTTCGTCGGAAACTGGCGATTTGCATTTGTTTTGTATTGTTGTTTGGTAAGTTTTTGACATGAATTTTATATTACGTTACTTTATACTCGTATTATAATTTTCAAAGTACCACATATAGGTACCTACCACAAATTACTCATAATAAACTTAAAAAGATATTAAAGCAACTGCCACAAGCTACTTTCTTCACTTTGCTTTTGGATCTCGTATTGAAAACAACACTACACTACTCATTAAACCGAGGAAATTATATGCTTTTGAAAGCATAGACAATATTATCTTCTTGTACTTATTTCATAAACCTGCATAGTATGATTGGAGACTTTAAAAAACTGTTTTTTGTTCCGATAGTCAAGTATTTTCGGTCATAAAACTTGAATAGTGCCCGAATAGTATTTTATTGAGACATCCAATTAGATATGGACGTCTACGTAACGTGAGGGAAGGGAACTACACTTCCAGGAATTATTTAGAAGCTATAAGTGATTGGTCACGCAGTTGAGAGGATACTATCTCGCCTAACATCAAGATAGGTAGGTGTTACATAATTCGTGGCCGGGTTTATTACTACTCAGTTAAATGATATTTTATTTATAACCTAAGATAGTTTAGCAAACATTTAATTATATTAAAGTATAAAATTAATTTTTTTGCTAAAATAATAAGTAAGTATATGAAACAAAATATAATGTATGGGTGAAGTACCTAGATACTATGTTTGCGCTTAGCGTGAAGAGACGAAAATTACACAAGAGGTTGTTTTATTCCTGTTCACAGACGAGACGACAAATAATTATCGTGAAAAATAAATAAATAACATAAAACAGGACAATAGACCAGTGGTTCCAATCTTTTTAAAATCGTTACCCCTTTTTTTTTTTAACGTCAGGAAATGCATTAGGCATACCACCC
>LGAG01000466.1:823168-864791 GCA_001278395.1 Lerema accius
CCGATACATTTCGATTATTAACCTAACCGAAAAGAACTCTGGTCCTATGAGGTAAACTGATTTTACTCCGTCTTTAAATATTATCAAAACAACACATGTAACTTTTTTCTCTATTTTTTTTTTACTTTACAATTCTAATAATTAGGCCCCTTCATTTTCTCCAATACCTGTTTTATCTCTGCGAGGGAATTACCCCAGATTAGAAACCCAGGCAATACACTGTAAGCCATATATTGTAAGTACGATGTTGCCAATACGATCCTGTCAGTTACAAACTTATAGTTTCGGTTATTTTGTTCACGATTGCTGAATAATCATTTGCGAGGCTGCGAGCTAATAATGCGGTGTAAGTTACGGTGCACACACCACGCGAGCTTGTTCACGGAAAAATTAATGCACTACAAAAGGTTATTGCTTTCATATTTCAAGCAAGCCGAATGAATTGCAAAGTTGCTATAATTTGATGATTTAATTTTATTTACACCTAACTTGAATATATTAGACAATAATGTTCCTGCTCTGGCTTCAGGGATCATGCTTTCGCTTTAGAGTCTGTGCGTTCCTTATTTAACACATATTGCATAATGACATCAAAACAGAAATACTGGGTCGGTTTACAAAGACGCAAAAGGTTTCTATTGATATTCGAAATACTTTTATCGAATGACTAAAGCTCGGAGTTGTTCTACTATTATTTTGACTATCATTTATTTTACTCATTGGAGTGTAGTATTTTTAAGCCTTCCTAATATTTACTTTTTATTATACAATAATAACTTACCTTGCCACTGATTGTATATTATTGTATGTTTGTTTTATATGCATGTATTGAAAACTCATTACCAAACCGTAGATCTTAAGTATAACTTAAATTGAACTAATTACCATCTGCTTCCGTAACACGACATTCTTAATTGATCTTGGAAACTGTGTGAAAGTTTTACATTCGTTAATTGGAGTCGAGAATTAAAGTCGGGCTTGGCACTTTTCGGCGTCACTGAGGGAGCACGTCTAAAGTAAATATGAATGAATTACTAAGAAGTGGTTATGCGAACGTAATTAAATAACGAATTTTAAGTGCTATTAGTTATTAAAGGGTTTGGGTTATTTTATTCTTACATCTTCAGTAGGTATGTACCTATTATTTTTTTGCGTACACTTCTTTATTTAATATCGAAACAAAAGTCGTTTAATGGAGAAATGTCAAAAGATCTTGATAAGAAGACAGACATGTTTCATTTGTTATGATTATTAAATCTACCATCCAGGCCTCATTAACCATTTCTTTTATTTCCGTGCTCCCAATATTATTCGTCATTACGAAGATATTTTTAACAATATTTTTTAGAAAAATGCGTACATAAAACCCGCAACGAGAATAATACGCTTATATTTCATTTAATTGGAGCCGTGAAACAAAGTCCTTCGTATCGGCGGGGTTGATATTGTCACAGAGTTCTGTTAAAATCATGTACAAAAAATCTTATCGCTCCCCTCTGAAAACATACAATTTATTTTCAATGAACGTATTCGTGCAGAATAACAAATTCCGATTGTGTACAGGCTCCACAAATCGAATATTGAGGGGGCACCACGCACACATTAGACCGGTATTTGTTCTCGTAATTAAATATAACTGGCATGTGTTTTATAGTCTGCTCTTGTCGTATTAAAAAAAAACTAACTTCGTTTGTAATCGAGACCGACATTGTTTACGCAATTCATTCTGTTTGAAGAACAAATTTGATTTCGTCTATCAAATATCACTATCACTGTGTGGATATAAATATATTTACTTTTAGGCCTACGCTCCGGTAAATCTTTTTTCTGAAAACTAAAACAGATTATAAATATTATAATTAAAATTCTTACTATCTCGTAACCGTGTCATTATAATAAGAACAATAAATTATTCGCTGCAGTAGTCGAAATGTTATGTTTGCAACTTTTATTGTGAAGGTAAAATAATTATTTTACTATTTTCATTGAGTAAGTGGGAAATTAAATAAATTAACAGAATACCTCCGTACATTTACACGAGACATTAATTAAATAAATGCAGCAACATTTCTAGTGGTTTATGCTTCGTTTTATTGCTAAGCCATATACCTAGATTTTTTTACTTAATTAAGTTGATGCAGTTTTAATCCGTGTTCGTCCGTTCGTTTCTTTCGTTTTGTTTGTATCCATACCTAATGATTCGGAGGTAAGGCGCATTAAATAGTGAATTATAGACTATGCATAAATATAAAATTCATATAAATAAATACAAAGAACAATTATTATTGTTTGTTGGTGTCACGTAACAAAAGTAAGAACTTGCATTTTATTATATACCTACTTCAGATCTTTCCCTATACAATAAGCCATCTGTTACACTGAATCAAAATTAGTAGGTACAATTATTTATTTATAAAAATGTAGGTAATATCTAATTGTAATAATCTAGTTTTGCTACAAACTACGACAGTTATTTTATGAAACGCCATTCAATCACAACTTGAAGTATAGCAACATTTTCATTTATCCGTGAAATATTTTTATCCGTACCTAACCCGATACCCTTAAAACCCGGAATGTACGAGTGAGTGTGAGAATAAATAACAGAGAAATAAAAAAGTGTACCGTTGGTTGAGAGGAGGCTGTTATTGATGTTGTACATAAACGAGGAATACTTTCCATTTGTTATTGCCGACACCTGGCTGATACCGCGTGGTCAGAGGGTGTGCGCTTAGTAGGCTCAAAATCGGTTTGGTGTACATTTTATATTGACAACTCTAAGACGATACTAATATTGAACGAATAGTTTTATTGCGTCATGAACCGATAGTTTGTGTGTCACCAACGACGAAGCTTTAAGGATGTGTCAATAAATTCTTCATCTTCCGCCAATTGTCTTATATTTTTCTGTTCATAATAGTTCTTGGAAAGTAAAAAAATTACAATAATAATAATTGTAAAATAATAATCAAAAGACAACAGGTACTTGTTCACATATGTAAAATAACATTCGATTCGTTATTCATTCGTACGATTTTATTGGTAGGTATCTTTTGATATAAACACAGGTCAATGGACATTTATAAGGTTTTAACCCACGGACATGAAACAAATCTATGGTCTGTAATTTGACATAATCAGTTATGTTCTAATTTCAAACACAGAACGGTCTTCTAGTTAAAAAAACAGTACGATGTCCATACGACCGTATTCTGCACAAATACTGTATCCAAGCTCACAATGCATGTATTCCGCGGGGGTTGCTTACACAGTGTGGATAACAATGCGAACGGGACCTTTATTTGTCTTCATCAACAATTCGAAACAATAAAGAGTAACAAAGGAATATTTATAATGTATCGTTCATCTGAGGTCTCACGTGGTCGGTTATTCAAAGTAAAGTTTACTGAAAAGCAAAATGTAGGTGTTTTTATCTAATTTTAACCGAGCCGCTTTATTTTGTCCCTTATATTTTTAGCTTTTGCGTGTTTTGGTGTAGGTAATGTGTCAAAATAGCTCATTGTAATCAAGTGTTTGTTTCTTTGTATTACTATAACTTAAATACCTACTTATGTGAATACCTATCACTAAAATATATCTAAGAGAATACGTGCTCCGAAAGATTCCGCCATTTTTCTTTGCCCAAGAAAAAGAAAGTACTTACTTCTATATAACCATGGGTTTTATAATATATTTCGTACATTTGCCTATAGTTGTTTTGCCCTACAAGTTACTGGTTCGTATACAATCAAAATTGTTTCGTTAACGGTCACGCAGACTTGGACTCAGTGTCGCCATGAGTATGGAAAGTTAGAACGCCTCTTGTTTAAGTTTGTTAGCTGGCGTTAAAAGCTTTCTACGGTAGGACTGGGTATTAGTTAGACTCCTTGTCACTAAAACACACCTTCAACTAAACAGCTTTGCTTCTCTCTACATTTCCTGTAGAATCTTGTGGTTACTGTCTTTTTATATCTGAAACATTTCATCTTAGTTAAGAAACAGCATAGTTAATTATCTAAAATTCGGCTGTTCCCTCTGGGATTTTAACAATTAGCGTTGCACTTAATAGCATATCAATTAGTTTAGCTTTACGGTATGTTTTATGCGCTGTATTAAAATCGGCAAAAGCAGTGATATCCTAGTGGTTTGAAAGGTGGCCTCCTAAAAGGCAGTTCTTGGATTCAAACCCCATGGCACGCACCACTAATTCAAAAACTTATGTACGTATTAGATGCTAATTGTCTCTTGATACGGTAAAGGAAAACGTCGCGAGGAAACTTGCACACCTGAGAGTTCTCCATAAAGTTCTCAAAGATCTGTGAAGTCTGTCAATCCGCACTAGGCCAGTGTGGTGGACTACGGTCTGTACCTACCCCTCACTCTGTAAGAAGAAACCTGAACCCAGCAGTGGGACAGTAATAAGTTGCGATGATGATGATGATAATAATTAAAATCTGAATTACAGCACAAACTTTATAATTTAACAAAATGTACAGTCAGTTGACATTTTATTTTCTTTAATTCTAGATTGTTCTAAATATAACGTAAAGCTTTCGTAATAATACCATAACATTCTATGATATTTCCTTAGGGCAATCCAATTACAAGGCCGTGTTAGCGAAGTTTATTGCGAACCATCAAAGACAAACCCTATCACATCACGAAGCTAAATCAGTAATGGGATTGAACGCGCGGGCAGACGGGAGTACTGGGATAAGCCTGACATTACTCTAGTTTCAGAATACGTATTATAGAACTTTTCCGGTTTTCACACTATGCGGTTTACACAGAATCTTTGCGGTGTAAAACTTATGTGTAATCCTACTTTAAATCACCTCTAAATCAGACGTAACGGTAGCACCAATTTAAGTGTCATTTGGTAGTCAGACAAACCATGTTATGGATAATAACATTATCCTGTAAGTTCCATTAGTATTAACAACATAGACAACATTGTCACTTACCATTAAGTGGGATTGAGGTCGAACAATAACATTTATATAAAAAAACACGCCAAACTTAGACCTATTCTAAACAAACAAACTTAGGTACTCGTAAATCACGTCAAGTTTGTCATATTCGATCATTTAGGCATAACTATACTCGTCTCTATATTTTACTTTGTTTTCAAAGCATTATTAACCTCATATCTGTCCTACATACAGTGCGTGCCGGTTTTAAAAATGATAGGCGTAGCTGTGTCACTAGACGTGGAGTGCGGCGGAAGATTAAAGGCTACCGCGGTACGGTGGGCAAACAAATTGCCGTCTAATGGAAGAGCAGTGAGGCCCGCGGTCTCGCTCTTTCCAATGCTAATCCACCCGCTTAAGACCGCTTTAGTTTAGCTTTAGTTTGCTTCGATTACACGTTATAGGTTCGAAGTTATTTAAAGCTTTTCGTTTCTGCAAATTGTTTTTTAGTAGATTTATTTGCGGTATACTTGAGTTTGAATTTTAAAAGTTTCTTAATAAATTACATGTCTAGTTATACATACATACGGCATACATAGGAAGGTACTGGGATACAAGAAAATAATCAATGTGTGTATTGGATTTTAAAACCTATATACTTATAAGGTATTTTAATAAATCGACAGCCCCTTCGTTTAAGGCGACAAAATGAAAACGGAGGTTTAAAGAAGAGCTTAATTAATGTTTAAACTGCTTTAAAAATTATTACCTTTTTTAAAGTTATGGTAGCTTCTTAACGGGTAGCTTCTGGTGTTATAGTAATACAAAAATATTTAAATAAACAAAAATGCCAACCAATATACATAAAATGAATAATACAAGGACTATATTAAAACATGGATAAATATAGGAACCATGCATAATGTATGATAAGTGATAAATGTATTAGGAAACTAATTAATATTTACCGTAAGAAGTAGTACCTAAAACGTTTAGCGCTTAAATTGCCAATTAATGGTATAACAGAGTAGTGGAGGTTTCGCGGCCGCCGCCTCAGCAATAATCTAAGTGGTTGAGCGATCGGGTTAGAAGGCTTCTAATACTTTATATATAGTGCTGTTCAATGTTGCTAGAAATCATTACCTAATCTTTATCATAATTATGTTAATACCCAAAAATTTCAGTTTACATACTTTTAGTGTCTTTTTATATTTTGTTGATTTAAATTATGGCTACCTAAGCATTATGACTAATTAAGTTATGACTGTTACTATTTATTGTTATTATTTGAGTGATTCTTACATCTTTCTTATATAGGTAAACGTAGTTTTTAAATAAGGGCAATTATTGTAAAAATAATTCAGGATAGGTATGTGCAAAGAAAATAATAATTTTATCATTTACAATTTGTTGAGCTGAATGTCATTATTTTATTTTTATCAAATTAACTTTTTGTGCCAATTTAGTTAGAGGGCATTTAAACACGAGTACGACTAATAGAACCCTAATAAAACGACATTATTTGATTGATAAGGCACTCATCCCTACGTTGATTGCCTTCAACTTTAACTTGATATGTCTCCAAGACGTCGGGTGCAATTCCCTACACATGCCTTCCTTTGTCGAACGGTTCTAATCGTCACGTGCTTGAACAGGCTTACAGCTTCCTCGAGAACAGTATTTAATTAACAGCCCACTTTGATCTAACGCTACCTGGTATGCTTCAGAACGTACTACCGTTGGAACCGATTTGAGGATAATAATACAACTGCTACAGAATAGGTACATTAATTATGAATTTGTTAAGTCCTATTTCATGCTGAAGTAGGGCTTCATAAAGCACGTATTATTGAATTCATATGACTGCTTATAAGGAGATAGCTAATATCGATTTGAAGGTACGTAATGATTGATATTGTGTCATATACAAATTATAAGTTGTAAATCTACATGTCAAGATAAGCTGTCATAAGGTTTTATCAAGTTAAGGAGGTGGTACCTATTGTTTTCCCCAGACACAAATGAAATCAAATCAAAATTAAAAAAAAACATTGTTACGATTTCATTTAAACTATATTCATACAGCTTAATAAAAGGCGAGGAAGATATTTCAATTACCTACCGTCATTTAACACAACACATAATTTGTATAACAGCTTTCGATTTCTGTACATCACCTTCCCCAATTCCAGGCTACACATAAATAGGGATGAATACCAACTGTGTGCTTTAGTCCGAGGAATAATAAAGAGCAGGATGTACGCTAGCACGCGACAGGTTCGCCTTGCGATCAGGCAGCTTAGATCCATGTTTATCACACTTCATAATAGCCACTGTAAAACGACAAGAGAACTTTGAGTTCGTTGCTATATTATACAAGGTTAATTTTAGGACTTGTAAACTTGTACAAAAGGCGATCATCTTTCCTCAGGGGTAGCAACGCATCTATAAACCAACTTGGAATGGAACCAATACTAACGATTACTAAAGGATAGATACTTACTAATACTAACAAGTCTTGCCTGCACTAACAGTTCTGAAAACTTGATTAATTTATATCCCTACTTCATTAAAAGCAAATGTTCATTACTTACATAACCGATGATAGGTCGAGATAAACATTCTTAAGATAATATAAAAGCGTCTCAAAGTGCTTTAGAAGAGCTAAGGTACCTGGAAAAAGAATGGGAAAAAGGTATTTTCATCCTCGTTTATGAAGTTGATAGATGTTCTATGATTTAACTTAGTCAAATTTCTAAGTGTGCGCTTGAACTAACTTCTGTCATATTACTGTTTTAAATTGGAAACATTATATTATCTGAATAAAACTATAGCGACGTCCAAACAAAATATTGGAGATTTTAATGTAAGTAAGCTTTATTATTTATATAAAGGCCAAAAGTCAGGGCTATTCCGGAATCACGCGGAAACCACTTTATCGCTTTAGATGAAACTTGGTATGTTTATAGGCTATGAATCTGAAATGGTTATAGGACACTTTTTACCTACATTGCACTACATTAGGATTCTTGGGTGTCAAAGACCACACAAAAAGATAATAACACATACAATACCTCCAGACCTGGACCAGTAAACTTATCATTCTTTCTACCCCACAGGGAATCGAACCCAGGACCTTTGATCAACATTCCGGTATAATAACCGCTACACCATACAGGTAAGCAATGAATAAAGTTATATGAGAAAATTCGACTTGTGACAAGTAATAATTGATTTATGGACCAATTTATCGTTTTATAGCACAACATGTGCTGTTCGAGGCAGTAAACAAAAATGTTAATCAAGCGAAAGGCGAGTTCTCAGCCTACTCTGCAGTCAATGTAAACAACAAAATTAAACGAGATTAAGGTGCTTTATATTTACGAGCTACGACGCTACTCCTTAATAAACAGCGAATACAATTACACAGTTCCAACAATTTCGGAAGATTTAACACCATTTAATTGCTGTCTTATAAATTGTCGGCTACTGATTACATGATTACTCTATATCTCTATTCTTGTGGTTCATTATACAGAAATCATGAATCCCTGGTACTTATTAAAAATTATACTGCATTATCTATCTGTCAATGTATCTATCCACTATTATAAAAGTTAAAATTATTATTATTTTTATTTAAGTCGTATGAATAACGTATGTAGACAACAAAATGAGATAAGGAAATAGGTATAGGTACTTCTGCTTACTCATAGCTTATTAAAACATAATTACAGACTTAGTACAGCTAGTTCTTCTGTTATTTAGAGACATTCAATTAAGTTCCACAAACATCTATTTTTATAATGCTTAAACGAAGTGATCAGGGGCAGAGACTTTTAATAAACGTCAGGAGCGGCTTCAAAGTGATATATACATTTCGGACGCAACCTCATAAAACGCTGAGTCAAAGGGCTTTCATTGTGTCAGCTCTCTTGTCGCACCATCGTCTAAACTTCACGGTCTATAATAAGGATTTATGAAATCTGCTATCATATTTTTAATATTTACAACTCCTGGTTTAGATGTAAAAGTTCTGATTTAAAGTTATCTGTGGCAATGCTGATGAAAATCATAGAGACAAAACTGCTTTATTGGGTTGTGTTCGTGTCTTCAAGTTTATTCGCTTATAATTTCTTTTCTATGTCACTAATAATATAATTATCGAAGACCTATAATATAATTTGTTCGGGGTTGCCATGAGTTTCCTGGGTGACACTGAAACATAATAAATAAGAAATCGGAGTAAGTAGTAATAAATGTGAACTTTAAACAATAACTATAAGGCTGAAATTGCTTTAATGTGTTTTTATTTCAACTAGACAAAGAAGCGTCATTGTTGATAGTTTTAAAGTAATTTTTTGTAGGGGACAATCAACGTTGAAATAGAGCTATGTATTTATTCATTTCTACCTTAAAGCTTTGGTAATACTGGATTATTTTAGGTTGAATATACTTGTATTTCCCTTTGATGGCGTCCTTTAAGATATCAAACATCTCTGAAGAGGTAACAGCGTCAATTCAAAGAATTTACCGCAGCAACAAAGAGGACATCGTCAAATATATTGTATACCTATGTTTAGTTCTGCAAACATATTTCTTGTACTTGGCACACAGACAAAATAATAACGGTAAACAATTTGTAAGGACAACAATGGCCTTTACACTACCAGGCAAGAGCATTAATGCTCTCTTGTTTCCTTTGAAGTTGTCTCCTAAATAACGGGCGCCACTTTCAAAGTATATCCTTGTGTGAAATATTTGCTGAAGAAAAATCGTT
Organism: Lerema accius; assembly: GCA_001278395.1. Taxonomy (NCBI): domain Eukaryota; kingdom Metazoa; phylum Arthropoda; class Insecta; order Lepidoptera; family Hesperiidae; genus Lerema; species Lerema accius. The sequence goes on from LGAG01000466.1 coordinate 832,859, forward strand.
TTGTTTCACGTTTATAGCTCCATTGCTTTGTGAAACTGTGGTTGTTACTACTCCACGATTTCAGTCCAAAAGCTACTACATTCATTTAGCTGCGATTTTAAAATGAGTCGTTTTTAACAAATTGGACACTTTAACTTCGCATCATTGACCTAACAAAACTAATAACCATGTACTTATATCTAAAACCTATACCTTGCAATAATGTAGGTTTAAATATATTTATGTGTTACGAAATTCAAATCGATGATACAACAGCGTACTGATTTAAAAATTTACAATTAGTAAATGAACGTATTAATGCTATTTCTTAACTAGGTATACCAACACCAATAATAAACTTTATACAGTACACAATAAAAACACTTTTGCAACAATGAAGGTAGGTAGACTGTGTTTGTTATACGTATTGATTTAGCGAGTCAAAGTAGGCCAAACTACATTATGAAATGATCGACAGTAAGCCGATTGATTCATAAAGGGCATTAGGATTTCATATGGAGCTACGAGTAACGCCAAGTTTGAAAGGCTTCGTTCTGAGCTCAAAGTATTGTTTATGGAATTCTGGGAAGTTCTGTACTGATTTTTCTTTTAAGGAAAATTATTAGGTACAAGTGAATGTAGTTTGGTGGTTTCATAGCGTTTTATGGTTTCAGTACGTATCGTGGTACAGACTTCAGTATTATATAGTTTAATATTTCTTTTCTCATTATTTCATTAGTTATCCTTTACGTTAAATGTACTAATAAATAGCTTAATGTGACCTAAACAAAAAAGTGATAAATAATCTGTTTCACGTTGTAATTAATAGTAAAAACTCACATATTTATTTTGTCTATTAATAACCCTTATTTTACAAGTTTACCATGTAGGACTATCGTAAAATTTTTCCTAAGTTCGATTCCCAGCGAAGAAGGAGATTCAAATTATGATTTTAGATTTTTGTTCTTAGTCTGGGTGTGTATGTGTATGTGCATATAATATATGACTCAGGAAATCCTACCGTGAGTATGTTGCGCAATTTTTTTTCATCCCTAGCTGCACAAACAGCAATAATTTTCTTTTTATTTCACGTGTATATCGTGATTTCATAGTAGGTACAATACTCGGTAGCATATTTACAAGAAAATTGGCCAGAAAGCAATTGATATTCGGGAACCGTTTGGGAATTTGTACGGAGTGTTCTGTCGACTCTACTTCTGATTCGAACACACGTCGCGCCTCTGCGGAATACTGACAATCGAAAGAAAATACGAACCAATCACAATGTAATTTTTATGGTTACCTACTGATAAATTGTAAAAAATACACATTTATGATACGGTTATTTTGCGGAAAAATCTATCTTTATTTTTTTACTCTTCATCGTAAACTCTGCTATGCCTTTCTGTTTGTCCGTAACACGTGATTTTCTCTGATGGATAATAAATAAGAATAATTAGCTATATGAAAATCTTATACAATTTAATGTTTGAAACCACAACACCACTCATTAACAAAAAAAGCGAAAGTTTAATTTTTAATTTGGAATGGGAGCGCTACGGTAAAAATAGTTTAGTGGAATAGGGTGTAAAGCATACTAAAAAGTTGACAAACATACATACATACGCACTAATAACATTAATCTCCCTCTGGCGCAGCTAGATAATAAAATACCTCGACTACATGAAATTCATTACCGCTCTTACTTTTATTAGCCTGTCAAATATGTCAAGAAATCTAATAAGTTCGTATGTGACTCGCATGATAATTTCTTTTTGTATTACGATATACATTCTTGCATGGATGCAATAACCTGTTTTATTCATACAAGCAAGATTAAACGCTTAGACATTAGTAGGTTAATACTTGGCCATTAGATTAGATTTACAGCGGAAGCAAGCTATTAGTTGGGGCTGTTAGCGAACACAATGTATTCCTAGAGATGGACCATGAAAATAGATCTACCAAATGCTTATCATTTATGTGAAATAAATAAGGCAGGGGACAAAAAATCGATTATAGAGCTAATAAATCGTAGGTATATGTATAGTCAGACTTATGAAGTTTGGGAATTGTCTGTCACAATTTTTGTTTCTCTTCTCCAAATAGCCGACTAATTTTTGTATTATTAGTCTTTTTTTCAGATATAAAATACATCAAGAAGAACATGCTCTTGTTCTTTTAATTTATAATTACAACCTTTCCTCGACACTATCCTCAGACTAATCTACATTCTTAATTTTGTGTGTAATTTTTTGGGTGTGTTTCATAAAGGTAGAGTTAACAAGTAGAACGTACTCGTAGCGACATTTATTTAAACAAATAGGTAACATAGCACTATGTTTGTTATTATATCGGTCACTGCCAGATATTGAAAATATAAAATACTAAAAAATAGAGCTCAATTTTCCAGCTGGCTCAGATTCCAGATCATGAAATCCACTGAAGAGCTGATACAGCGAAATCATATTTTACTTCGAAGTTTCATTACGAACAATGCAGTATCATTTTGATCGTAGGTAGTATCGTTCAGAAATGAACGATATTTTAGTGCCCAATCGTTTATCATTTTAATAACGCCGCGTGGTGTTTGGGTAATATGATAAAACAACGGATTAATGCAGTCTTGACTATGATTCAATATTAGGTATTAGGTGTTACTAACTCATTCATTGGAATGGAATGGAATGATGATTTTATGGTTTTAACGCCAGAATACTTAAGTTCTGTTATAACTAATATATGTATTAGTAACTGTTTTAGTACAGATTATAAGATACAACATCTATGTCGTAGAACCAGAAAATATCCGCTCTTATAATGTATTTTTAGATATTACAAGATATAGTTACTATTTGCCCGTGTTTACGTAAGCGATAGCATTTAACTCCTAAACCACTCAACGCATAAAATCATTGGAAAAGGCGATCAACATAAAAGGTTTTTATGAATAATTTGTAGTTAATTTGTTGTAGTAATAAAAGTCATAAATAAATATGTATATTACAAAGCATAGATTCATAAAACCTTAACAGGGATTTATAACACAAAACCGGTAACTCTATTTCTTGGGCTGCCTAACAAAAAACGGAAGAAAAACAAAGGCATTTGTGATGCTTCGTTCTACATCGATTTTCAAAACAATACGTTATTGTTTCGATTTCATCCTAAATCAACTTTTGCTTTAAAATCGTTTCACAGGGTATAAATACTGAAACCTTGGAAAATTGTAAAAAAGAAACTCACGACATGCCCAACATGTCTGTGAAATTTTGTGGGTTTTTTTCTTTGATTTTTATATAGAGACCAGATACGTAAAAACCTTTGATAACCTTTATAATATTTGTATCCATCACATATTACAAAGTTGCATAGATGTTTAAAAATAATAAAACCGGTGTAATTACACAATACTCGTACATTTAGAATTTTCATCACATCAGGGACAATTACAGTTATTTCATTTGAACCACGCATGTTGCATTTTAATGCTGATTACACTACCGTTTACTTGACGTTAAAGGAAGTATTATTTAATCTCTTAGCTTGTCTACTGCAATATGATATACCGTTATTACATTCTTCAGTTTTCATTTCTGTTAAATTACGTTGAAATATCACTATGGATCCGTTGTTAAATTACAATATTTAGGTTCCTGGTGGAATAGGTTATTTAACAAACAAACTGGATGACGCAATGATAGTAAGTACAAAAGTTAATTTTATTTACTACCTTTTTATTGATGTCAGAGTAGATGTTACGTTTGGTAGATAATGGTTACTGTAAATGACAAAAATCAAAGATTATTCATATTTTTTTTATCGAAAAGAAAGCTGTTTGCTATCAGGTGAGAGCACAGAATAACAAATAAAATTAATACGTGGTAAACTGAATATACATACGTAGTAAACGAAGTCTTTCAAACTTACTACATATTCTGTTGTGTGAAAATTGGCAAATAATATAATCAAATATTAAAGATAATTTTAGATAAAGAGCAAAGCCATACAGACATAACCCACTCACTTAATTACATTAGCCAGCCATGATCGCAATGTTAACAAAGTTTCCCGAGTACTAGTATCATATTAATGGAATATATAAGCGCGGTCCGGTTGTAAAACCTAAGTGGACCATGATATTCGCACTTATCGTATAAGGTAAAAATTAGAGAGCCCCCGACCATTATTTGTAATTAGATGCTTTCTATTCAAATACACACATAATGCGTTGCTTGTGTGTAATTTAATATTATTTTATCATACAATCGAAAGAAAGTACCCAGAACTTTCAGATTGTGTTACTTAATATTTAATTTTAAAATTAAAATACTTTAAGGTACAGTTTTTGAGTGCTCGAATTTTCTTAAAGTTTTCATGATGCTTTGCCGTCACACGGCAATTTTCAAACTATAATGAAGACTAATTTCTAATTCTATAGTCACCTGAGTCACCATCCTAAGTTTAGAGCAAAACCCGTACCATGTACTAGGTACCTACCTACGTCATAACTCGGTTGAAGCTTGGCTGAAGCCTTTCAAAATTTTAATCCAGTCTCGCCTAGTAACGAAAGATCAAACATTTTAACTACCAAAATCCCGAAATAATAGCATATTAATATGTGAAATCACGTTTCCTTTTAATTTATTTAAATGTCCATACAATTTCGGAACGGATACATTTTACGTCGGTCGGACCAACGTTCATTTTATTCGAGCCTATATCAATGAGCATAAACATGAGAATGAATAAAGACATGCTTTTACGACTGCCTCATAAACCCGTCAGAGGGCGCTGGTCATTATACTGGACGGTGACGTAAAGATATAATCCTCTGTGCCCCGATAAAATAGACCATTAGAACGACCATATAGGAATAGACGACTTAATGACGAGGTAATATACTGAAGTCGTGACTTATTTAATGAAACTTTAATAGCTAAATATGGCTAAACTCGTAGAGGTTCATATAGCCATATTCATGGAATCTTTTACTCCCGAATTTTACTCCTCCAGGGGCTGAATTTTTATAAACTGTTTATTAGTGCTTCCTAACACTAATAAAGAACATGGAAATATTTTTTTTATACTCCTTAATTCACTGGATCAATTCTTGAAGGACGAACAAAGGAAAAACAATAACGGGAATTTTATGGTTCAATTAAATTTATAGGAAATCACGCAAATATAAACAACATATTTTTATATAGGAGTTACTGGCAGGTTATTATTATCGACAAAATATCTTCGTAATTCGACATGGTGGAATTTACCCTCGAGACTGTCCCTTCCATATACTGATAATAGGATTTTAAATTATCATCATATTATTTTCCTGTTAGTACATTACTGGTAAAACGATATCAACAAAAATTTCGGTAGATAAAAGTTTTCGAAAGCAATCTATTCAGGCTGGAAAATGCAGCGGTAAAATTCGTTTTCGCCGTTCTTGGCACAACGTTGATGCTAGATTTGGGCTGCTGATATTCTATTTTCCCGATCTGCTTATACTGATTCTCTCCTGAGCGCTATTTGCCACTAGAATTCAAGATAGATGTACGAATATTGATTGTTTGAATACTAGATATAGGGAACGTAGCTTTTGTTGCAATAATGTTGGATTGATTTTGTGTAGACTTACTGATGTTTGATTACTGATTTTGTGTGACTTTTGTTTCTCGACGCCAGTAGGTATAAATAATGCGTAATAAATACGAGTAAAATATGAAGCAAAAACGTAGATAGTTTAATTTCGTTTAATACTTGTAAGTTCATTGCTTTTTATAACAAAACACACATTGTTGTTTTGTTTAACGTATTTAGTACTGACAAACAAACAATACGTCTTACGCGTTTATTCTGAATATCAAGAGATTTAATAGTATTTTTTTCAATTTTGACGCCAAGGCTTTTACTTACGCCAGAAAGTAAATTCTCATCTCGGGTGAAAGTTAAAATGCGTGCAATATTTCGTCACACCCACCGAACTGAAGCAGGATTGACAAAAATGGCGTCGCAATTTTGATATTAAAAATTACTGTAGGTTGAAGAAAGTATACATAACATATTTTATTGGATACAATATAATTTTACTTACTAACATTACAAAGTAATTGTTTTTTAGAGTCTAGAGGACCCACTCTGTGGTTGAAATTTGAGCTTAACACATTATGTCAATTAGATTTGATATCCCTGGGTGATAGATGTCAAAGTCAAGGTTAAGCATCTGTTAATGGGGCCTTCTATTTTACGTATGTGTGTGTGAATTTCCGTGTAACAAACGTACTCGTAGTGTGATAGTTTGTACTCGCACGAGTTGTACGTGTTTGCATTACTCTAAACCGAGCTCTCCAAATGTTAAATATTATATTTAAATTATTTAGACGTGAAGGTCGGATTACTAGTCAACAATAATCTGACGCTGAGCTGCCGTATTTCAGAAAAGAGACTTTTCTTCCATCTCAGCGCATAAAAAAACTGTCGTAGAAAGATTCATTTTAATTAAGTTTTCTACAAGAAATAACGATTCGGGACCCGCCAACCTTCACTTAGCTACCAATCTTGATTAGCCTCATTATTTTCATGTTAAATTCTCGCGTTCCTTGAAAGCTGAACCTCTTAAGTGAAATAATTACATTGTTACTTGATTTAAAACTTACTGTTAGGTATTTTAGGTATCTAATATGCATGAAGAGATCGTAGGAATTGCTTGATTTATTTGAGTGAAATGTCGTCTCGGTCGTGCGTTGCGGGTGAAATTGAGAAGACATAAATCTTCGACAATTTCAAGGGAACTGAAGGCATTGGTGCAAATGAATAATTCGGAATACATTTACGTAGATACTCTAGTGAAGACAAGCTTTATAGGAGGAAAGTTGTGAAACTTAACTTGCGCCATAGCTATTAATGTCGGTAGTTTATTTTCATTTATTAAAGTAGGTAAGTATTTACTCAGTAAGTATAAAATGTACTAACCATTATAGTAATGGAACTGACTTGTTAATTACGACATGCATAAAGATTCTAAGCAGAGTTTTCGAGTTGTTTTTGATACAGGAAAACAACGGCTACATCAGTAAAGTTTTTATTTTTGGCAACATCCGTTAGCAATAAATTTAGTAACTTAAACAGTAGGAATATTTTTGATTTATCTTTGGAAAACTAAATTATCTGTTGACGTTTTTTTGTATAGCGATGCCAAACGGTTGGAACAAGTTTATTGAATACGTTCGATGTGTGCGTGTTCGAGCATAACATTGAAAATGCTTACAGAGTGAAATTCCTTGGAAGCGATCACGCCTCAACTCTCGCTCTGAGAAAGTTTAATAAGATGTTTCCTGCTCGTCACAATGGAAATGGAGCTAGCAATGCGTTGAGAATTTTTATGAACTTTATTTTATTACACAAAAGATCCAATGTCTAAAGTTAACATGTCACTGCGATAAGAAGTTCAAAAATATTACTGACAGCACAGTACAGTTATTGACATCAATGCGTTTGCTGAACTGAGTGGTTGTTCAATGGGTTTTATTACTTTTTATACACACGAGCAGATGATTAGTCATGCGAACTGGAAGAGGTAGTCACGATTTTTGTTTTTCAGCCGAAATTTTAAACATAGAGCTATATGTGGTTGGCCAGAAATGATAATAATATTATTAAACTTCCCGTTTTAATTTATTATACAATCTAATTTCCATTAAAGTTGAATTACTGTGAACGGTACTCCACAAACATAAGGGGTATTTTTTGTATAATTACGCTTTTAAATTCCTCCTAGCTGACATCGTCGGAGTGGGGTGACGGAGGAAGGTAGGTACCTAAACGATGAACGCTCATAATTGAATTTCCGCTAGTCGCGCCAACTGGAGACAGTTAACATCGTGGGGATGTCGCAGAAAATCCTCGCCGGAGTTTAAACCTCAATTACCGTAATTTTAATACGCATTTATTAAGCCCCTCGCTGAAATTGTTCTAATTATATTAAGCCCGTGGACCGTAAAGACCATTTTTTATTGCGGAAGATCTAACCAGAGTACAGCCGTTCGCTTGCCTTGAGTGCGAGCCAACAATGAATGCCAATAGTTTTTCGCAGCCTTCAAAGTTGCCTATATCTATTCGACCTGAATAAATGCTACTGTACGAAGTCATCAAGGCGTGGGATGTACATTTTATGGTTTGTAGCGTCATACCTAATATCTTTTCTATACCATGTATACCTATAGAATGGTTATTCTGTCACAGGTTTGTAATTATATAAAATCATATGGTGCAGATGGCAATTTTCCGCGTATGTTAGTTTAAGATAACAAAAAATAAATTCACACACGCACCTAAACCATTTATTACATAAGTACGCAAAATATATGAGGAATAGCAAGGGATTTAAACATAATTCATTCAAACAAGAAGACTTAACATATTGCACAAATTTCCCAAACATAAATCTTACTGTAGGTACATTTCCCAAAACAAATTTTCAGCCTACAACATTTCCCATGGTAATACGAAATAAAAATACCACGTATGAAATATGAATTTAAATTTACAGATGATATCTGGCTACGTTGCTTTTAAAAATAAATAATAATTGTTTGCTTACGCTTGTCGTTTATAAATAAAAACGTTATTTTATCTTAAAAAACAAATTAACATATGGTTAATAAATCTATAACATAAAAAGGTAAATCAATAATACAGGCACATAGGAAATTGACATTTAACATTAAAAAATATCATAGCGAAGAAAAGCGAAAGGCTAAATTTTGTTTGAAATATCTGTTACAAATTCATTTGTTTTCTTTAGAACGAAACTCACACAACAATTTTATAAATAGATACAACTATTACAGACGGAAGGCCTCTTTAATAAACAGTTAAAGTCCACATTAACATCTTTTAATTTTAATTTCCAATCTTCCAGGGAAGTGTATCAATATATACTTGGTGTATCTTTCTTTGACGTAACGATTTATGGTGGAATTATGACTACACTGGGACCTCAAGTACAACATAATTGAACCGTTAGGTTTCTGGCTCTTAGTAGAAACTTTGCATGATATATCACTTGACTCGGAAGCACAGTTACACCTGCTACTTTCTCATACGTCTGTCATAAAGCAACTTTGTGAGGTGTAGATGGGTGAGGTTGCCAACGACACTTACAAATGACACGTTCGTGTAAATTCTCAACTGTTGCAATTATCTATGACCAACGTTGAATCTGCAATTGCTATAGTAATATAGAGAATAATAGTGCTATAGAGAAGCCATACCAGAAACCAAGTAGGTAGGGGCTTTATTTTTTACAAATTGTTATATTGTTAGCTGCCACAGCAAAAATAAATAGTCAATAAATTGGTTTACTCAGACTTCCGCAAAAAAAAACTATTCATGCAATATTTACGCCGGGACAACATGCGCGAACAAACTGAATGAGAACCTTTTTAATATTTTACTTTATAATACCAGAAGCTATAGCGATATGTATATTTAGATGATACATACTTATTTTATGAAAATTTCAGGTACGATTTAATTGATAACTCGAAATTAATAATTCATAAATTAAAAAAAAATTGGCCTGCCTAATGCCTCTCTCACAATAGAAACGAATTCACTGACATTTGACGTTCAAATGTTGACAGTTCTCTTTACGAATCTTCCAATATCCATAAAATTGTAATAGCACAGTACCGAAATTGCGAAGCGAAGGGATCCATTATCAAGTAATTGCTACCTTGACTCTATAATAATTTAGGTCGTTAATGGAAACAGATTAAATTATATGCGCTACTCCTCCATCGGCGATTAGTTTCCATTCGTGTTTATTCAAGCTGTGGCTGGAATCACTTTAATTGATCCCACTTATATTTCCGGTATTAGAGTCAATTAATTAATTTGCATTTGGAAATCTACGTTGCTTTAGTTTTTAGGATAATAATGCTGAAAAGCTTACATAAAAGAAAACGCTTATGTAACAATTTTATAAAAAAAATCAAGTTGACTATTTCAATGTTTAATCTAATATTTAAGCTGTTGTCCAAGTATAAATAAGTTTAGTTCGTTTATGTTTAATAGTTTTATGGGTTTTAACTTGGTATAATTTTTGTGAACCAGCTAATTTTAGCAACGGTGCGTTTAATTTATTTTATAAAGCTAAGAAAAAACACTCAGTTAATGAACACATTATAATTATTATGGTGTAATATTAGTAGTAAAGAGTAAATAAAGACGATGATCAGTAGCTAGAGGTTTGAAATAGCTTCCTACGCTTCGGGTGATTTATTAAAGTCATGTCAAAATCAGACATAAATCCCTTTATCCATAAAGGAAGACAACAGGATTAAAGTTTACGTACTCATACAGATAAAACGAAACCCGAGGCGTGTTAAATTATTTTATGTACGAGTAAGTAACTTGAATTAAAGTGGAATTATAAGTAGTAGGGGATCCGTAGTTATTTTTTTCCATTTAATACTATTGAAGTAGTTTTTTGAGAGAGTCGATTTATTTCGATAAGACGCCTAAGTTCTACGACAACATTTCTTGATTGTGCTAAATGAAGGAGGTACACAGAGACATAACATTATATTACGTGTATTTTATTATTCTTCCCAATCTCTAACACTGCTCAAATTTGGCACACACTTCATAACGGATACAGAACGAGAGTGAAAATGGGTTAAGATGCGGAGTGTACATAATTAATCTGGCCAAGGCCGACGCCGGGTTTCGACGCCTCAAAGAGCTAGATACGGCAGTGTGTAAGGGCTCTTAGCTGTTAACGAACCATTCCAGAGATTGTAATACTGTTGGTACAAAGCTAACTCGATGCCTACAATGTGACTTATTTTCAGATGTAGTGGGTAAGGTAATTGTGGTTTTATTTTATTTGTACACGAGGTATTTTGACGACGTAGTAAACGCCTACTTGCGTAACAAGCTACTACGTGGCGTAGCAAACTATGGCATGGCGTAGCAAACTACTATATGGCGTAGCAAAGTACTACGAATGGCGTAAAAATATGATTATTGCCGTATCGGCTGATCGGTTTCACGGACTTTTATTTGTCGTGTCTTAATTTTGATTTTAGTTTACGACAACTCGCAATTACAAAGAATATTAGTGTTAAGTTAATGTTTTATAAATCAGAAGTGGCATAAAGTAGGTCATCGAAAATCAATAGAGTACCTACTTTTGTTAACTCCAAGCTTTCTATCAACAATGACTTTTAAATTGATTGAGGGTGTTTTTGTATCGATAGAAACTCATTAAACGCGTCGATTCAAACCTCAATTTGTAAGAAAATCTCATTACGATTTAAAATCTTTTTGTAACAGAGGCATTTTGCTAATGCTAATGTAAGCTATAAATAATAAACAGATGTAATATTTGATGATAAATTTTATTAATCTTGACATAATGATTTTGGTTGAATTTCGACTCTGTAAAATTATATTCACAATATCATAGAGCGCTATGAAGCTATTTGTATAAAGTTATTTGTATAAGATAATTTTGAATCACCGGTTTGTGCTATCACACGATGCAACACAATGGAGTGGATACCAAATAGCTACCTACAAGATGTATTCAAAGACCGGTTACGTTAATAAATTGAGCCTGACCAACATATTATATATAAAACAACGAAATGAAAATCGATTTCCCATTTCCAATTCTACTCAACGCTCTAATAAAACAATGAGTCGTATAATTCCATATTTTCAGTCGTTACAGTATTGCGGTATCTAAGGTCTCAGTTTTATGGGTGAACATAGAATCGTATCTTTTCGTCTCCATCTAATATAATGACCAGCGCCCTCTGACGGGTTTATGAGACAGTCATAAAAACATGTGCTTATTCATTCGCATGTTTATGCTCATTGGGGTCAAATAAAATGATCGTTGTTACAGACAGATCGTAAAGAATTTTTGTTTGTAGGGTACCTATTATGCTGTCGGTACTTAACTTTTTTAATCGAAGGAAAATCTACAATACACTGGAATTATACGGTTGTGGATTGTATGGGATTTACACTCACTAAAAATCTGGGATCTCATGCCTCTTTTCTTCTATAGATTAACGAACTATGATTAGATTGAGGAGCAGAAGTAAGATAATGAATAGTAAACATTTGATTTTATGATGAATTTTCATTACATTATCCATTATATTTTTTATAACTAAATACTAACTGTTACATACGATATATTACCTGGAAACGATAATCGTAGACGACAATTAATGATAACTTAAAAAATATTTATTATGCATATTTCTTCAGATAGTACCTACCTTCATTTTATAAAGCCGCAGTTGAGTCGAGTTGTAGAAAATGCTTCCTGCAAATACACAGGTAGGCAATAACTCGGCAGAACAAGCGGCGCGCGGCGGGGCGATTCACCGGAAATTAGGAGCGTCTGTAATATCCTGTGCCTTTTCCTACTAAAGCAAAACTTCTTTCTTGCAAATGTTGGGCAAATCCATCAAAAATTACAAGTAAATGGTAACGTAAATCTTGACTCCTATACATTTAGGTAAAAGATTCTCATATGTAATGTTGAGTATTATGGAGAAGATTTTATTTACGCTCATCTGACAAACTAACAGCATGGCAGGCAAATGACAAATAGTTCTCATCTAATAAAATCTCGACATCGACTTAGCAGAATGGGTTACGAAACCTTTTTGGACAAAAATCCGACTTCGTTACGTTGTAAAAATGGTAAATTCCGCACTCTGGCTCTATGCCAGGGTCTCGCTATTTGCGACTATAACTCAACTTCCTGCCAAATTTTCGCCCATTTAAAAGAAAAACAAGGTAAAACTGTATCTACAAACTGTTAAATTTAGCGCGAATCAGTGGGTCGCCCACTTAATTTAGAAGGAGCTCAAGAAATGTAATTTCGTTGTTTGTTTGTGAAAGTCGCGGGAAGTAGCGATCGTCTGTTAATTAGGAACACAAAATATTGATCAGACGTTTCGGTAGAGACAGTGGCACGCTATTTATTTGCTGGAAATTTTTAATATCAACTGTAAATTGGCAATATAACAATATCTGGAAGTAGTTACAGTCATTATCATCCCAGCTTGTTACTATTTCAAGAATGTATCTACTAGAAAACTGAAATTTGGCACTATCATACAGATTATATTTTACTACTTATCTCATTATTCACGCTGTGTTAATAAGTTGTGAAATATAATCTCAAGTAAATATTTATTTTTAGGTTGACACTCTCCCCAACGCGAAGGGATTTTTATCATTTGTCCCATGATACGTGGTTTAATTGTATAAAAATCTATTTACAAAAACAATTTTTCGATTGAGAAATTCGATATCGTAATATTAAGCTTTACGAATTGAAACGCAATTTTACATAACTAGTGAACGAAATATACATAATTAATTTGGTGTTGATGCCTACCATCTCAAAGTCGGGCGTCAAAGGGCCAAATCCGTCTTGTGTAAATGTGTTATTAACTAATGAATGGCCTCGTTTCCAACCAACTACGCACGCGTTTTCTAGTACACTAGCTGCTAGCTTAGTAAGCCTCCATTTGCTACAAAAATAATTATGAAAACCATTAATTAATATATTAATTTAATATACACCCAAATTTATTCAGCGTATCACATGTTTGTCATGGTAAATCTCCTAAACGACAGGATTGATTATGATGCAATGTTTCAATTGTATTTTACTCTGATTTGTTAACATTTATAACTTATTATGATAGGTGGCAGTGTTAAAGAAGTTTATTAAGAGGCAATTATTGTTAAACAGTAGCTAATAGTAGCTGTTATTAAAGAGAGCTATTAAAGCTATTCAATACAATATCAGTCCGAAATAAGTAAATACCGATATAAGAAACTTAGGACATATACCTTGTGTAAAATTTAATATACAGTCAAACTTATATTAAACTGTAAACAGGTAGGTGAACAATAAATATGTACAGAAAAAATTAACAAGTATACAGCAAACATTCGCCGAAGTCTAGGTCTAAGAATGTTATTCCAAGAAATTGTTCAAAAAACAAACGGTCAATTAACAGAATTACCCGGAGTTTTTCGCTAAGGTTAGGTAATTTGTTGCCAATTAATATTTTTTCTAAGCCTCCTCGAGTCATACTCATAAACTCAATTAATTTTTTCTTGTTCCGTTTTAGTGAGGAGACATTTGTTTTTGCACCTTTTCCCGTGAAACCACTTTAATTCATTTGCTTTACTAATCGCTAAACACTAACAAAATTAAGTTTAGCGACTAATTCAGTTTTTAGGTCGTCTTTCATAGTATATCAACGAATCATTTTAAGGCCAAATGGATACTTCTTCTTTCAAATATTTTTTACACATCGAACCAAAGATTACAGAGGAATCAGAATGTCGTTTTTTTTCATCTTCGTAAAATGAAATATGTACTATATAGAATATAGAGAATCTAATCTCCATTATCATCTGACTTCCTACTAATTCTTATTCCTACTAACAAATAACTGTATAAATGTGAATTTTTTTCAAGATGTTTGGATATTTGGATGTTTGGTTTTGCGTTTTACAATACCATACCATACCATGTAATGAAATGGAATTTGGAGCATACATAGACCACACCCAAGAATAGAACAAAGGATAGATTTTATCCCAATTTCAGGCTTAGCTAATATGAACGTAAACATAAAATAAATATATCTAAACTTTTGTATTGATAAGCATTCTGTAAACGTTTGATACGGTTAAACGTTTGCTAACAGCACAAACTGTTGGAATAGAAGCGCTTTACCTTACAAAGCTTACCTCTCAACCTTTATTATTCCACAATTAAACAAATAGTCTATCGTTCTGAAAATTTTATTACTGAGTCATCAGTCGACGTTAACCCAAACACTGATTAATTAACGGATCAAATTCTCAGCAAAACTCTATTTTATCTGCAACGCTATTATTCACGAGGCCTCCGTTCTGCGCTTAAATCAATTTAAGACCGAACACTGGGAATAAATAATTTTGATTTAAATAAATTGTTCGTCTTAGGCTCGATAACCCGTTGTTATTGACTTGATTTGAACTCGATTAATTCATAGACAAGATAAATATTATTTAGTGTTTCCTATTAATTTAAAATAGGAAATAATTGTTGTCGTATTATATTATATTAGATTAGTTAGTATTACAAACCTATTCGTTTGACTTGAAAAAAGACATTAATCCATTATTACAATGTTTCTTATTTACAGCACATTCCTTTAATGATAACACATCCATTCCTCAATATAGTAAATCGACAAGGAAATCGCAAATTCACCTATCGAAGCTAAGGATATTACGTTGCTGAGCCCGTCGTAATTCTCTGTTAAGCCCTTGGAATATTCAAGTACCGTATGTATACAAAATACAAGGACACTAAAAAGGATCAGCGAATTAGTAAGTCTATGTGTACTAAGATTTTTTCTAAACTATGTTTTACTGTATTTATAATAAACATCTTAATTAAAAAGACAGCGTACGTGTGTTTGTCACTGAACTATTCCTAAACGGCTAGACTAATTGTAATCTAATTATTGTGGGGTATTTTAGAGGTACCAAATATGGTTTCGAGATACTTCAATAAACCGGCCAAATTATTAAAGTTATTGAAACACCACCATAGAAAAAGTTGTCCAATATAATGAACATATATATACTAAAGATACATGAAAATTTAAGATCGGAAGTACCTGATGTGGAAAACTAATTATGAAGAAAAATATTCGGCCGAACAACGTCTGCCCGGTCCACTACTTTTCATATAACATTTTTAATACTTAATGCATTCCCAAGTAGTACACCTATACACACTAACTTAACTTGTTGGTTAAAATAATAATGTTTGTTGAGTAGATACATTATAGCGATGCTCTCATAATATGATCATACCCATGATAAGAGGCATCTCTTCAGTGCGTCAATATGTTCCTCGTTCACTTTACAGCGTACCCATATGCATGACGGTAATCTAATTTGAACAAGGCACTTGTGTCCCTTTACATCCATCAATATTTTGAAGCCTTACTTATAGTAAGTCTGTACACCTGTAAGTTTTGAAGATGCATAATTAATAATTTTGTAGAGCACTCGCACCGCGAATTCGTATTTTGTTGATTGATAACTTTGAAATCAAATAGATAGAGATATATATCAAACAGAGATTGCATCATTCGCGATAATCTGGAATGCATTACATAACGTGTTTTTATAAAATTACTATTGATAGGTACTATCTATTGATGGTAATTTATGGGATCAAATACTGCTCAAGCAAAGTATAAGGTTGAACTGTAAACAGCCGTTTACATCGTTAACAGCCATTTTTACCGGAAACAGCCCTTTTTACCGTAAATAACCGCTTGCATCGAAGATAGCCATTAACACCCTTTCGACTTACTGCTGCTGTAATAATAAAGCTCATGAAAAATGCGCAGATTTTATCCTTACTAATAAAATAATAAGGTATAAAATGTTTTTTTTTAGTAACTATTTCAGTACATACGTACTTTGTTTTACGTATTTCATAAACAATACTCGTAATGCTAGTGTAAGTCTAAGTATCAAGACTCGTAGTAGCGGACCCCTTGCTCTAAGTGCATAACAACGTGCTTAATTAAGCTCGATATTTGATACTAGAGGATTTCCTAAGTGTTCTCAATTCGATTACCTTGCGACTTGCAAGGTATCGTTCTCGGAAATTTATGCAGGTATTTGATTTCCGTAACATTTCATAGATTGTTGCAGTTATATCTGAGATCATACATATACGAGTACATACAAGGTGTGTATAGTCTGTTCACGTTAAGTACGCAGTGAGTCATCAAATCCAATTAATCAAATCGTTCGTAATTAGAAAGTCGAGGTCGGATTGTTTAAACTAAATATACAGAAGTCCCCCATAATGTACAGTACAGCATACAAAAGAAAAAATTTGGGTCATTGACCGGAGATCCTTCACCTTGAATGGTTTACTATAAAAGATATTTTTAGCTTATAACCTTTCCCTTGGCTATTGTAACAACCCGGAATTCGCCGGTATTGTATAGCAATAGTTGTAGATGTTATTTTAGGTACTCCTTTGTTAGTATAGCAGTATATTGACGCAGTATAAAGTAGGTAGCTTTTAGTTCTATTAAGGTAGTGTAAACCAGTTGAAGGTTGTAGTCGAAGCGTGTATTAATAGTGGTAATTACGGTCGAAAATTGATTCTACAGCTTCTAACGTGGATGACTCAGACTCAATTACTCCGTGAAATGGGTAGGGAAGTACTTTGTTCATGCGATACAGCAAGATGCTTAGCAGCTATTATGGCTTGAGTATTTCAATTGTTGTTAGTCAATGAGCATTTAGCAAAATACCATTTTCTTTTTAAAGGTTTCTTTTGTTTTTCCACGCTTCGCTTGTTTTTCTTATAAATGTATGTGTGGGAAAATAGAAACCAAAGACAAAGGCATATTTAGGACCATTGAGCTTTTATTATGATTTCATTTATAAGAGTAAAACTAGGGCATATTATTTTTATTTTTAGGTACAAATTTATCTTTTAATTTTCAATTTCCTATCCGCAATTTAAACGAAAAGGGAAAAATAAGACTCTAAAAAATTTAATCAAATAGTATTCCTTTTCATCTAGGTTAAATTGAAGCGGAGCAGATAATTCGTGTCACTGAACATTCGTGCCTTGGCCAAACCACCGCTAAAGTATATAAAAGTATTAAAAATCTAGGAATTAATTTCGAAAATGATGGCCTATTTCTGATTACAGAACTGGCGTTGACACTACACTAAAGTGACAGGTAACTATAGTAAAAGTAGAAGTCCTAGGAATGTGGATGCTTGTGAGGTCGTTTTTGTGTTTCATGCCAAGTTGATGCAGTGTTAAACAAAAAAAAAGAGTAAAAATATGTATAAAGAAGGATGTATAGGTTTTTCTTTAATGTACGAACGAAACAGCAAATAATAATATTATCGTAAAGAAAGATACTGTAATTTCATAAAAAAGGTTTTTGTTAATTACGTTACCAAAATAAAATTCTTTAAATAATCTACTTTTATTATTCAAATCTATTATGTATTCAGTAGGTATGGCATTGTCAATAAAATTCAATAAATAATATTTTATTCCATAACTATTTCGTTGTAACAATGAAGGCAGAATTCCAAATTCTGGCCAGTTTATCAGCAAATAGAGATATGTACCATCTATAAAATACTATTGGGCGCTCAAAACAACGTACACGAATCCGCAGTGATTGTTTGTCCATACGAATTTTCAAAATAAATGTATGCAGTATTTTACACGCATACTAGTAGTGCAGTTTCAATTGAGAGGTTTATTTTGTTTTGACTGTTGTTTGATTGTTACTATAGCTTTAACAAAGAGTTATGTTATTTTTGTAACTGTCAATTTAAGTACCTAAAAGTTTATTTACTGTTTAGGCACTCGCTTCTTTAATTCAATAAGTAGATATGCTTAACTTTAATATAATAATTTGCAATATATGCGAATATGTAACTTTATTCTTCAAAATGTTCAAGATGATACCACAATTTTATTGCTAGTAGTAGATTTTTCTACAGTGGACAGTTAATTTAGACACTTAAAATAAATCCCATGGACTCCAAATAATATAAACTACGAGTAGTACCTACTCGTACCTAAAATATATTTCTCTGGAAGTTATCATTAGTCCCGTAAGTGATTAAATTCATTTATTAAGGAGTTAATGTCGCCACGACATTATGTTAATACTTTTCTAAACATAATGTTTGTAGCTTTAATAGATTGAATCACACTCGGGAGTAAACATACGGAGGCAAGGAGAATTTTTATCGTGATTTATTCGCTCCTAGCTGAAGACAAAACGTGCCAAGTCATATTTATATTATCATTAGAATAAACATTGGATTACGCTGTCGTTTTATACCATGTTAATAAACTCGAGGATATCACATTTAATGCCATGTCACTGAAACGCAAGTTTAGCCTTATTAACGAAAAAATAAGAGATAAAGATAACTGAAATTTTTATTACCATTGAATATATGCTGCTTTTTAATAAAAAATAATTCTCGCTTAAAAGACTTCAAATGGAACAAACGCCTTATCCATACGCAAGTAAGATGCAGTCTGAAATCAGCCGTACAATCGATTCTTTGCATGTGAATACAAAATATGTGCCTCAATAAATCCATACGGACAAATAATGCCATCAATACTCAGCACTTACGAGTAAACGCGCTCCCTTGTAGAACAACGCGACGTCAGCCCTCGATTGCGCGATTGTCGACGAATGGTATGTGTGCAATGTACGATTCTGTTTCAGCTCGGAAAACATTCACGCATCACGGAGCGACTGTTTTATATAATAATATGTTGTGAACAGTACCTAGACCTCTCAAAATAACAAGCTCAGTAATGCGCAATATTCCCAACAAAAACTCTAGGTTTTCGCGCGTTTTCGAAAACTAAATTCCTTTTCTATGAATTACAATTAATACTCAAACAGAAAGTTAAAAGTCAAACAGATACTTAAAATAAAATTTGATTAACAAAGTCATACAGTATTGTTTACTTGTAGTGTTGTAAGAGTGAAGTAAGGTGGAATAAAGTGAAAAATAAAAATGCAGCTACATACTCGTACGACGCAAGCTATGTCGACGTAAATTGATATGACAAGTGCTCGAAAAGTACTACTACGTAAATTGAGAAGAAAACTGTGAGAAAACATTCTAAATAATGCATACATAACTCAAATACATATAAAGTTATCTTCAAAATTATTCTGTCTATGTTTATAAAAGTTTCATGTGGGAACTCTATTAAAAGGTTGTATCTATAGAATTTCACCTTTTAACTACTTTCACTTAGGGCTATAAATATGTTATTTTAATTGCACAAAAAGAATTGCCAATACCAAAAGTTTATTTTTGATGAAATTAAATTAATATTAAATTCTATATCTAATCCGATATAATATTAGTAATATTATTTTATTAGATTTTCGGAATACAAATACAAGCCCTTTGTTTCCATCATTATTAAACAAACTATTTAACACTATAATAACATATACGCTGATCTCATTCAACGTTGCAAGAGGCATTAATGAAATTTAAACCTTAGACATTGTACATCTATACTATAATAAAACAGTAAAATAAATTTGTCTGTACATTGAGTATATTTACCAAAAACTAATCTAGAGTGACTCAAAAACAGTAACTGAGTACGAATNNTAGTTTTTAGTCGCAATCGTAATCTAATGAATCGATCCGGAATTTTTATCATGATTTATTTTTTATTGATTTTTGAAGCGATACGAAGTTCGCCGGGTCAGCTAGTAAAAAATAAATACTAAATACATCACTACAAACAATTTAAATACCAGCATTTCATTTATACAGTAAACGTGAACAATTACTACAGCTCAAATAATATTGTCCAACAACATCCTTGCGTGCCCTTTGTACGAAGCCTATCACAACATTGTCATGTTAATAGGTTACGTTTGAGATAACTATACGAATAAATGCTATTTGTAGTGAGCGTGACATTTCAATTTAGTAAGACATGTCAACTTAACTACTGAATCAATGATCTAGATATTGAAAATGAAACGTAATTAAGATTTGATTGTCGATTGTATTAAATGAAAGGTTTCAATGAAACCTTACATTGTATTTAATTTAATAGTAGTAATTCAAAAAGGAAACGACGCCTTCAAACTATTTCAATTGTCAACAATGATATTATACGAAAAGAAGTTCGTGAAATAGTTACCTCAATAGTAGAGTTTGCGTATTAACACATTGTATACATGAGATATATTATTCCTGTACCAGGTACCTTTGTCACGCTTTAGGGAAAACTAAAAGAAGGTTAATCAATAATGCAATACACCGCACACAAACAATAGAATTTTATTGCAGCCACTAATCTTCATTTAGCTAAAGCACAGAAGGCCTTTTCAGTGTTTCCGGACAACAACGAAAATAGGACCGTTTGCTTTTGATTTACGATCATAGATAATTACTGAACGGTATTTCGATCCTATTCAGTTTATAGAAATTAACAGATGAATTTATAAAATTTATGCGACTATTCAAATACTTAGTTATTTTTTGTTGTAATAGAAAGTTTGTGAATTGTGTTTCTCTGTAATACATTTTT
The DNA here is from genome assembly GCA_001278395.1 of Lerema accius. Classification (NCBI taxonomy): domain Eukaryota; kingdom Metazoa; phylum Arthropoda; class Insecta; order Lepidoptera; family Hesperiidae; genus Lerema; species Lerema accius. The sequence continues at coordinate 854,049 of LGAG01000466.1, forward strand.
AACCTCTCAACTCTTTATATTGTAACAAAGATACAAGTTAAGTGTTGAAAATAATATTTATAACGGACCGTTGATTAAAAAATGTCAACCAACATTACTGTAATAAACACTTTTCAACAAAAAAGTACTTTCATTTCCATCAATTCGAAAAATGTTGGGAGTTTATTACATTTTTGCAAAAAGTTGTAATAACTTGAGTCTATTTACATTCAAATAGCTTGCCAGATTGCATTTTCAGAGTCACCGACATTTTTCCGTTTCCTAAACGGTTGAAATAAGGTAGTGGCTCTCTTTAGAGTACAAAGGATCAAGACTCTGGAAGAAATGAAATGAGACTGCCATTTAAATGAAAGCTGATAAAAATGCTTTCAGTACTTCGCCTTGGAGATTCTCTTACGATTGATAAATGTTTTGATAAGAAAAAAGACATATTTATTTATTTTACACTTATCTTTACTATTTGAAGATATTTCTCGAGATGTTTTGTGAGATACGTATAATTTATTTTCTCGACGAAGACAACAGATTTTCATATTGGCCACTAATTCCTCTGTACATAAACTATCTCGCGTACGACCCATGATTCGGCAACAAATGTGTAACTCCTAAGATTACCTAGGTACTCGAACCCAGACCTTTATTTTTCTATAAATAATTTTACTTTTCTATGCTCGAAAAATAAAGGAAGATCACAACTTGAAGTGACACTAAGCACCTACTCGATACGTTTCGTATATTACGAAGCGTCGAAGGGATTAGTATCGTTGCTTTGAAGCTCCCGAGCTGTTGGCTCAAGTACTTAACAAAATACAGCGAAGTATTATAATTCGACAGGCGGTAACCGATAGGCGACTCGATCAGTTCAAAAAAGTTATTTATTTAATAAAAATAAACACAACTTCAAGTATTGTTTTAGTATAATATTTGTACTCGCGTACATACGACGTTATTATTTAAATTTAATTGGCTTGAGAACTCGTGCAACAAAAATGACACGAAAATCGTCGCGCCATACGAGTCATCTATATTAATATTATAAAGCTGAAGAGTTTGTTTGTTTGTTTGTTTGAACGCGCTAATCTCAGGATCTACTGGACCGATCTGAAAAATTCTTTTAGTGTAAGATAGTCCATTTATCGAGGAATCCTATAGGCTATATAACATCACGCTAAGATGAATAGGAGAGAAGCAGCAAAAAAAAAATAATTCAGAAACGGGAAAATTTCGCGGGCGGAGCCGCTGGCGACTTCTAGTCAGTTATAAAACCAGGAAAATTACAAAACGTGTCCGTTATTAATCACACAACTTCTTTCTTTTCCTCTCTCATTGTAGATGTAATAGCAAGCTGGCTTACCGTAAGTAACCAGCATTTCTCCGCTAACATAAGCTCAAGAGAAGATTACAGTGCCAAGCGCCGACTTCACATTCGACAAGGTTTTAACTTGCCGTACGACAAACTAACGCCGTTTGTTACAGAATTAAGAGTGGTTGAAAGGTTTTCTTTATTTACAGAGCATTGTGCAGTCAAATATTGTTTTTATGTGTGACCGATTGTGATCGACTCCTATTAGAAAAATCGAATTTTAGTGACGCATAGATAAATTAATCAAGCTTAGCATAATACTACAGCTATCATAACCCTCCGCCGTAGTCGGGTAACTATCCATATACTCTAACAGCCAGACTGTCAAGCTCATTATGAGAATTCGAATGGACCAGTTAAAATAGCACAAGTTTAGAAAAATAACTAATCAACTATTGATACGAATGTAACTGTTTTGAATATTAATCGACTTTAGTGAATTAAATTTTATTGCATTTGTCACAGCTCATTAAAAATGAGGGACTACAAACTTTTCTCGTGCACGCCGTAAAATAAAACTGTATGTTTATACGCAACAGCAGTTCCCTTTCGTTTTATGTAAACTGGACTCCTAAGGCGTAGGAAGTAACAATTACAGCGGTTGCCGAGAGACCTGTTTACATTTCGAATGTAATGAAGCGCCCAAGTAATAACCATAACAGAATGAAATCCGACACAGGTTCGCATAAATGCACAATTATTTTGGAAATGGGGTCGTGGCAGTTAACTGGCTCTGAATAAGTGGGAATTTATATTACTTTTATTAAAAAAAAAGTCAAGTAGGTATGGTAAAAAAGTACTATAACATGTCTACTTTGTTTTTCATACATTGGAAATGTAGAGGGATTAGACATCGAATGGTTATACGAGTACTTGTTGCACAAAAACGAAGTTTGGTTTGAAAATTTTAATCGATAAAATTAAAATTAGATGCAACATTTGTTTGTAATATTATCCCTCTATTTCTGACTACAATGCAAGAGCTGTAAAGGATCATTTCTCTGAAACATGAATTGAACCCTAACATAGCTCGGCCGGTCTTCTAGCTTGCTAACAACTAGACTTCAGGGTCAGTCCACTTGCTATCTAAAGATAACAACTGCATCCAACTGGTAAACTTAATCTTACTTTGCTATGCAAAGGAAGTCTGTTGAAACTTTACCTTTACCGATCGCTCATCTAACTTCTGAATATTGTTTAACTCCGTCTATAACAATTTCCATTACTAATATATAATAGCAATCGATTAAAATTGGGTTAATTACTTTCAGTTTTGCTAAGACTTTTCGATAAAGACGTGCTGTAATTACCCCTAAAATATTCTGTAAGAAATATCGCCTGTTTCCAGGTCAGCAGTCTTCAAAAGTTTTGGGCGTTGAAAGTGCTACTATTCAACCCACTTATAACTAATATTTTACCGATGTCCTCCAAAATCGACTTTCCACTTCAGAGGTTCGGGTTCTAAGGAATGGAACAAGCACATCGTGTAGACATTTAATGGATATCACACTATCAATGCAAATACGAAGAACGAAGGAACGCGCATTTTACTTGCATCTGTGCCAAGTCTGGGAACGAGATCGTTTCAACATTTTATGCTCAAACCATTTATTATTCGGTTAGATAATACTACGAGACGTGACAATGGACAATGAAGAAATCAACATTACTCCATTGATAACTGTGATTTATTTATGAACAATTACCTACACAAATGTCTTTCTCCTGAGCTTATAGTGCACTCAAAGTAGTTGCGGAATTTGAAAACATGAATAATGCTGACGTATAACGATTGATGTATTATTTAGACCCATTGTTTGAACTAACAAACAAGTTGAAACTATATAATTTTTGGAAGAGAAAACTTTGTTTAATTAAATTGCTGACACAGAATATTTTAAGCGAACCTGTTCGAAATACTAAAGGTAGTATAAACGATAATGATTGATTGATATTGAAGCGCTCGAAGGCTGATTGACTTGTGTAAATCCTTAGTGATCGATTGAGATTAGCAACTTCTAATGGGGACAGTAGTTGAATCGGTGACCACTAAGGATATCGATTTTGGTCTTTTTGGTATTCAGTAAGACTTGATACTAAAAGATGTTTGACAAATTTTATTCAGTTTCAAATAGTAATACTCAGTTCTTCAGGTCACATCAAAACCTGTAACAGTATAAAACCTAGCAAATTAACTACAACATAAACTTAAAAACTGTGTTTCACTAGCCGGGCGGCCGTGTTAACAAGTGTTTTTAAATTCACCGTTCCAGTACGTATAACTTTAAGTAAATTTAACAGCATTTTGCAGTATGTTAACTGTAGCAACTGCGCTTATAGCCACTCGGCTCTCGTTACACGCGCACACCGGATGATATTGCTAATTGGCTTTCCTGGTGCCGGAAATCGTATAAAGTTCAACTAATGCGGCACAAATGGCTGACAACTAACGTTAGTTACATTATTTCACCATTTTGCTAACAGCTTGTGGGATAGTACGGATGAACTTTATAAGAAGCTGTTCTCTGGTGCAGTTTAGTCCTACCATGTTCTTATGTTGTAAGTGCGGTTGTAGAATAGCTTAGGTAACAGTCATGTCAGTGTTGGCGAAAGTAGATAAGTTTATCCGTACGTTTTAAGATATTTTTATTAAGGAGCTAAGAAAATGATCAGGCTTTTGTAAATCGAAAGAAAGTAATTCGTCAAATTGTATTTTATGACAACAGTCGAAAAAAGAGAGCCAGACAATGACCGACAATAAAAAACCTTTCTAGTTTATTACTCTTTAAAACTGAATAAACCGTGGTCTATAATGGATCTCTAACGCTTTTAAGCCACAACTATGAAAAACAGAGGAACAAGTTTTAAAACTAAGCAAATGTTCCCAAAATGTCACCTGGCTGCAACTTTCCCCAACAAAATGCAAACTGGAAATAGTTCCGCTCTGCTCATGCAAAATGAAAAGGTAAGGTGAATAGCGAAACGTCCAATTGAATTAATTGGCGAGAAAATACGATTACTTCGTGCTTTTTGCCACCATTCCGATACGCTCGAACAGGTCAAATAAGCAACAAAACTCTTGGGTTAAACGATAAGGTACCGAGCTACTGCAAAACAAGATAGGTATAGGAGAAAAGGCTATTATTGTTAGAATAAATAAAAATAAGATTCTGGAATGTTTGATGATAATATATAATGATATAAAAAAAAATCAAAATAATTCACCACGTCCCTATACAAATTCAGAAATGGCTGTTTGAAATTAACGACAGACTTTCAAAATTATACAAAAATTTATCAACAAAGACTGTTCGATGGACATTCTCAAAATAAAATTCCACGTTTCATCGGCTGAACTCGGAGAGAACGCTGGACTTTTAAATTGATTGGCAGCCGTGCATCTGTAAAATTACAAAAAAATATTTCTGTACTGAATATAATTCATTTTATTTTCTGCAGGAAAAATACAGTGTACTATTTTGTAAGCTGTTATCAGATAGACACGTGCGATGAAAAAGATTACCGCTAGTGGCATAGATTATTTGAGCGTTTTCGGGCTACTGAGGTCTCATTAAGGCGCCGGCTCCGATTTTTATTGTTAGATAGCATTCGGTAAGCTACATCCGAAGTCTTCGGAGGGCGTAAAATGGGCTAAAATTTGCGTTAGCCATTGATTAATCCCTCTATCAATCCGCACAGGTGCAACGTGTTTGAGTATACTATAGGCCTTCGTACTCAGTTATTGGCCATTAATGGGTTAAGGCCAATGGCTTTGGTAATTAGTTCTTTTCTCTTTCAGAACTTCTGTTAATCTGTAGTTAAATATTAATTCAAGCATAAATGTTTCAAAGTCATACCATTCGCTCCCATTAATGAAAAAGCATTGAAGATAATTTCGTAAAAACGACCTTTAATATTATAATTGCGTTTTCTTTATCACAGTTAACATAAACGGTAATTAAGCCATATTTAAAGAGAATTGTACAGAGAAAGGAAAATAAAGTATGAAGTAAATTAAAATCACATTGCGAACGTGGAAGTTTATTCCATTACTGTTTTGATTCGCATCAACAAAGCGCGTCCCTGCCGCAAATCGCAGACTCATTGTTTGCCGCAAACAAACATTCGCGGGGCCCGCTTCCTTCCGCTCACAAAAGAGCTTCATTTGCGCCACCTACATAATATATTTTAAAATTCACAAGTAACGTAGTTTTATTTAATACCCTCTAAAATAGGAAACCATTAAGTGTTTGAGTTATTTTTGTAATGTGTGAATCTCAACAAATATTTTCGTTATATTCAAAATACTGTACTCCAACTAAGAGGCAATGAAGTAGTATTTACTCATGTGTTTTAGAGCCCTTTTTAAAACAAAAGGAGGCTCTTTTAGTTACTTTGTGTCCAAAATAAGCAAAGCAAAGACTCTCCACCTCATAGTGCTTAATGGGCCCTTAATATAATAAATCTAATGTTACAACTCTGGCTTAAATTGTGACCCCTAATTGAAATGATAATAAATAGGCCTACTCAACATATTACACGAAATAATTCGAATCTCTTTACATGTCTTAAAATACCAAATTAAAGGCAAACCGAAACTAATGGATGTTAATAAAATGCAATCTGATCTATTTCAACTTTAAGATAAAAATAATTGAATTTAATCGTTTTTGATTTAACAAGGGCAAAGCAACCGTTCCTCGGTAATTTGTATTCATCAAACTCCTTGTTTTGGGGTTATTAAAATTAAATCTTTACCAAGTAAATTAACTTTACCAAACAATTCGGAGTAATTTACTTCGGGGTTAAAGCCAGTACTTACTTTTCACTCTTTTGTTATGACTGGCGACGAATCGATGTTGCTGATGGATGCTTTTAATGTTTTTAATGTGCACGCATTAAGATGACCACTTATATCTCACTCCATCTCATTTCATCTGCTCATTTCTCGAGTATTTCTTTTAAAAATACAAAATTTTGATGTCTTATATAACAGAATCATAAGAAGGCTTAATTCCAGCTGTCAACACTTGACTTCTTAGGCTCTTTAGGCTTCATAGGCTTTGGTAAGTTACTTGATGACGATGTTCTGATCATAGAGAAAAGAGGTCAAAATGAAAATAATGGTGCAACTACATATTTTTTAAGTGTAGTAACTATTTATCATTTATCAACTGACCATTTATTAAACTAGAAATAAATATTAAAACTGTCTTGGTAAAATGGTGAACACGCAAAATTTCAACGGACAACCGCTGATATTCATAGCCGTTGGAAATTGGCAAATTCCGCAAACCGATGACGTCCGCCGACCTCGGACAATGCAATACGATTGCTCCAAAAAGGGCACGTGGACGTTGGTTTTGCCCTGAACACTATTGCACAGTAAATCCGTTGGCGCACCGTCCGGAAGCCAATATCAAAGGGAGAATGAAATGCTGACTGTGCAGCCACGTAGCAACGCTTTGTGATACGACGATATAAAATCTTTATCAATTGTCAACGATATTGAGTAGAACTGGAGACATACTTCCTTAGTTGTTTCCCCGTAATCCATGTCTGACCGGGTAATATTACTGATGCTAGTTGATGGAAGACTGTATTCATGATGTAAAACAACAAGCATGATGTACAAACAACTTACGTTCTAATTATATTACAAGTATGATACCTACCTAATCCTATACCTAGAGCGAGTAAGAGCAACGCGACAAATAAACTGCAACATTTATTTCTAAGACAAAAATTTATTTATTTAATTAATTAGTCATACGAAGTAAATATCATGTTTAATATTATTTTCATACTCTATTAAGTATTTTACTTATTTATTGAAATCATTACGAGCTAAAATATTCCAAAATAAATTATCCTTGTATGTCAGCATAATAATTATTAACTTTTATCATAATTGAAACATTTCGGTCGCCGATTAAAATTCTGTTCATAATATTAATTTGTCCCGAGTCAGTTCAGACAAGGGTCGCAATATTTGGCGATATCCATTATGTAAATTGTCATAAATACGGAATACGTGGAATTTTATCTACTAAGGGCAGGCACGTAATTCCATGGCACAAATCGCAATGGGTAAGAATAAGAACACCATTAAGCCTATGAATGGCACGCGTTTATAAACACTCAGCTTGCGCCAATTGGATTGTCGAGGCCTGATTCTTATATAAAATTGATCATATTAGGCGATGATGGGAAATAATAAAACACGGAGATAATAATACATTTTCTTTTTGAATTGTAAGCCAAGGATATGCCGAACTTTACCATACCTATCGTCCAATGTTGCGATATCTAATGTACTGTTTTACGATACAGTTTTTCCTCTATTTATTGAATTTCTTTAGGTACGGTAGGTAGCTCTGTTATTACAAATTTTAAGAGTTTATGTATTAGTAATAATAATAAATCGGTAGAACTTAAACTTTCGACATAATACTCGTATTTCCAATTACTGATCGTAAATTAAATTGACCTATGAAAACAATATCTGATTAAGATCGTAATGTGTTTCGCAAGAACAAATGCGCTTCTTTTAACGACAAGAAACGAAGTTGGAAACAAAGTTATAAATCCTTTTAAACAATAATTCAGTGACTTTTGCGAAGCTTCGAGATCTCGCTCTGTCTGGCATATTGACAATAAAGCGGTGACGGGGACATAAGTGCCACTTGTATATCGGCAAAAGATTCTTCTGAGATATAAACCTGTTAAATCAGATATGATTCTTTGATATCTTTATCAGATATAATGTTGAGTATCAAACATATTGTAACCGGAACAGCAAAGCTGTTGTTGATTTTAGTTACTAGAATGGTTTTAATAAATCTTTCAATTTGGTAATAATTCCAAAACTGTACAACGCCTCTACACATTATAAAAAGTAGAATATCATCTTTAAGCTTGCTTAAAAAGTACTGAACAAACTAAGAATAACTTTTTAAATCCTATGTAAAAAATACTACTATCCATTGATGAACATAGCTAAGCTTCATTGGGCGTCAAATTACTGTTATGTACTCTGAAGTATAAGTGCAGACCTTAAACTCTGATTGTTGTCTCGTACACATATTATTAGGAACTTACACACATACACACAAACAAAATTAAACACTTCTGTGCCCTTGTTCAAACATTACTTTGTCTACTCAGTCACCTTTAGCGTTTCATTAGAGGTTTTGATATTAAAGCCAGATACTTACGAGTAATTTGGTTATTTGAACTCTCCTTTTATCTACCTAGCAATATTTGTGAAATAGATACTAACGACTACGACAAACTATTCTCATCAAATTTCATTTCTAGTACAGAAAATCAACTGAAGCGTCAACATTATCTTTACAGTCCTCTTCGGAACAAGTTTAATTAAGTCTCCAGTGTATAAACGAGTTACCAAAACTAGTTAGTAGGTTACTAACTATAATTAAAGTCATGCCAACTTATGATGAGCTTACGCAGTTCTTATACTTTCTTAACAACTCACTGACATTGTATCAATGTCTTCGAAATGTTTACTTCTTCAGCAATTTAGTAGGGAAACTAAGAAAATAATAATTAAAAAGAAAAAGGTCAGTGCCTGGACTGTGAACGATAGGTCAGTATTATGGAATAGGTTACAACCTTCTCTTCTGTTAGGAAGGGGATCTATTTTAGCGCCTATTAAGGCACGCGTAAGGCAACATAATTATTATGTAAGTCTGAGACAGTATGAATTTCCACTTATTTTCTAAATGAAATAAGAATACACATAAGGCATAATATCTAACTTTGTGCTCCTCTTCTCCATATAAACTTTAAGGATGCCTTTGAAACTCGTTCGTCTGTCTGCATTATTCTTAAAACGTCACCGAAAGTTGAACCCTTCAAGTATTAATAGATATAGATAAGGTCGTTAACTGGCGTTGGTAGAAAGCTTTTACGAAAATATCATGTTCCACTCGCGTCTGTATACAAAGCGATCTTGATAGGGGTGCGTCGAACGATCCCTTTATGCTCGTAGGAGACGAATGTCGTACGTAGTGTACCCTCATTACTCCGTGGATAAAGCACAACGTTCATTTAGCCTGGCTAATGATAGTAATAAAGATTTTGTAATGTATATTTTAACTTATCTTACGTTAGGTAGATTGCTTTCGAATCTTTCACACACTGCACATTTTTGACACAATATAAGTGTGGATGTAGTACTGTGTAAGCACCTACATGTAAATATAAAACCTGTCAGTTGAAAAATGTTGTATAGATAGTCTAGCTAGTTACAATAACAAGCCTCCCTTCCCCCCACACACACAGACAGTAACAACGGCACTTGATTAAGCATTATACATAAACCACTCGTAGCTATTATATCAATTGTTTGATTTAGCGACTGGCCGGTGAGGTTTGAATAATACGTTGAATGTTACGTTCAAAGCCATTGTTCGTTGTTGGATGGGATTTTGAGGTAAGATGAATGTGTCCCCATGCCCTAGAGCCGTGAACACAGTATGAATCTCGATAAAGTATTTATTCTTTGCGTCGCTAACTTCGCCTATAAATTAAATTTTCACCTGAATTATACCGAACTAGAGGTTTTATTCGACAACGACGGTAAGTAGGTCGTGATTCAAATATTTATACGGCACAATTTCACTGCGGCCACTGTGGCCTCATCGAATTTTAGATATGTTTATGTAAGGTTCAAAAAAGTTTCAAAGTTAATTAATTGTTAGCAAGTTTAAAATTGTTTCAAGCTGGCTGTTTGTATTGTTAGTGTTAGGGCCAAGTTGAAATATATCTGCTATTTTAGGTAATGAGGTATAGTGTCTTTGATTAAATAAAAGGCTGAATTCTGGTGTAAACTTTATTGCTTATTCTGATAAATACGTGTATTATCTCAGTATATAGATCATTATTGCCGCTCCAGCGCTGCCAAAGCTATGATTTCCGTTTTATTGTTTCCCAAACGGAATATGTATCGGTAACTTCTGAGGCGGTTGGCAAGCGTTGTTGTTGAGAATGTGTGGAATTTGTATTCCACGGGGACAGTTTGGAGCGCTACCGAATATCAACTGGAGCGGAGACATAATGTGGAATAAACTGCCGCAGCGAGACGTGAGTGCCGTTGTCGCTGCACTTGGTCGCCGCACTTCCGTGCGCTCCTTACAATAATCTTTTGCCCGCTTCTCTATGCAAATATTTGTGGATTTCACAATGATACTTTATTCCATAGATATGTTATACCCTTTATAAACAAGTGTTCCGCTTTTCATTGCATGCATCTCCTCATTGACTTTAGAATAATTTTATTTTTCGTCTCTATCTTACTGTAAAGATAAAAAGTTGACCGACCGCACATAACACAACCTAAAGTATAAATATTATTC
>LGAG01000466.1:870336-880979 GCA_001278395.1 Lerema accius
AAGTGTTTCAAAGCCACTAAAAGTACAGCTTTGAGTAAAAGCTTTTAATCCCAATCAGTAATCATATTCCATTTTATGGTCTAAAATAGTGTTACAGAGTTGAAAAGTTTAACTAAATGGCTCCTAAATAGCTTTATTTCGTGCGCTTGTTTATAAATTTCAGTTAACATTTAAATTAACATTTAGTCCTGAAGGTTATTTAAGATTAGTAAACTGTGAGTAGTATAATAATAAGTTTTTTCAATTGGGTTCAATAAAGTCGAATTTTCATTTAAGATAACTTTAGTGAAAGTACTTCAAATTAATTGGGAATTTAAAAACTATTTCTCGAGTATAGCTCGACACTACATGTTTAGGCCGTTGGACGGACGGACACAGCCATAGTGAGACTAGAAGGAGTAGGTAAAAGCAACACATCTCAGTAAAATCGTTTAACATTAATTCAAGGTGGTAACAAAAGGGCAATTTACCGGTTCGTCCCACATTTTTTATAGAGCTCGGTTGACGTGCTGCGTTTTAAGCGATATTTGACCCAAAAGCTAATTAATTATGGTAATTTACCGCGCGCCCTTTCATGCCTCAAATTTGGAGGGTTTAGTTTTTGTACACTTCGGGTCCGTAAGTAGCCTGCTAATTTGCCAGGCTATTTATTTAATGATTGTGTTTCTATGCTTCTTATAAGGAAGGTTTAATTGTTGTAAAAATAATGTGAAATTCAAGGAGAAATTTCTTTTTAACTGCGTAGTATTAGATTAAATTGTTTGAACATTAAAATTGATTTAATTCATATAAAGCACATCTTAATAAATGCAGAAGTATAAGTAAAAATTACTTATGTAGATATAGTACCTAGGTACCTAATAAAACGTATAAGTACCTATACGTAAATAAATGATGTACTGACATACTGTAGGTACGATTCTCTCTACAATGTTTGTTAAACTGGCTACCAAAAGGAGCAGCGCGTGAGGCTTTTAGTAATTTTAGTTAACCCGCATCGAAGAGTAAGTATGTGGAGGCTCAGGCCGATTAGAGTTTTAATTACACCGCGTGCGACGACCATGTTGTATCCTAACCGCTACCGCCGGCACAAAATTCTCAAAGCTTGGGGCTTTCGCATGCAAATCGTTGCCGCGAAATTGGGTCGTTTGTTGGCTAAATAATTGTACTCCCCAAGTACTTGTGATACTGTTGTATACATTGGCTCAATTCGAGATCAGCCTTAGGAGTGTTTTGCAAGGAAATCGTATGTGGAAATAGAGATTCGGTCGTTTGACTCATCTGTTATGTTAAGCAGATTAAAGCTTTTAAGGTAAAGTGTAGTTAACGAAACAATCATTCATTGTATACCTACCTACTAGAAGCATAAATGCTAAATCAAGTTTTTTTAAACAGATATTTTTTAAATTTAATAGCGCAATGGTTACCACAACAGTCTGCCAGTCAAAACTAGGTTCGGTTCCAACTCCCAGCGAAATTTTATTGCGAAATCCCAGCGAAATTTGGTTTTCGTTATGGGGTTGGGTTTAGCAATGTAGGTATTGATATAAATGTACACTATTTAGAAAATACATTATGATAATTATAATTTGCTTAGTTTTTGAATTCTTAAGAATTTTCAGGGTAACCCTCGTACAAGTACCTACTATTAGTGTTTTCCGCAGCCCCCACGATACAGAAAATCCTATTGTAGTTCTACATTTATCTACAATAGAGTTGTAGAGTATTTATAAAGTAATCCAGTGCGGGCCATAGGACTTAGTAAGGCCATATTCCGAGTTAAGCCACTTAACCCGATACTTACCTACGCGTAAGTTATAATTCACAAAGCTATTTGAGCAATCCATTGCGAGTGAATTTTGTCATTTAATTTTCTTACAGCATTAGTCACACTAGTGCCACGTATGCTGGGAGTTTGAAATTAAACCATTTAGCGCTGAAAGCTTACGAATCGAACAGACTATAAAGTTAGCTTCGTTAAAGCCGTGCATATTCATTAGATTCATACCTAATTCACAGTTTACCTTCAAAGCATGCCGACACCGGGAAAGCTTTGAGATATATGCGCACGCGTACGTGTGTTTAGACATCTATAAATATACCTACATGTGGCTATGTATTAGTGTTTGTTAATTTATTCGTTGAGTATTAAAGTTAGAGAGAAGTTAGAACTGCATAATTTCCTAAGACTTTGTAGGTAGTGAGCTAAAGTGGAGAGACACTTGCAACTTGCAAGTCACTCCGTAATTGACTTTACGTCATGATTCTGAACGGAAAACTGCATCGTCATCTGAAATAGAAAATTAGAGCACTATTAGGCTGGTCACAGACAGATCGCTTCAAACAGTCGCTGACGGCAGCTTATAGGGTCGATACACTCGATTGTATGAATCGACTGCTTTAAACTGCTTGTCAATGCCCAGCGTTAGTATTTAATTTTTAAAACCACAGATTATCTAGTAGGTCAGGCACCTATGTAACTATTTACGAGTATAAATAATATAATCTTGTATATTTAAGTTGACTATAAAATTCAGTTTGTATATACTTAACACATTCTGTTTCCGTAAGCAAAGCGACACAAAATTCTTCTTACTCATATGAACCTTATAATTCTAACCACAGGAATTGGATGAAGTATTCATGCTAACCACAAAGCATTGAAAGAGGCAGTGCGCTGCTAAAAGCAACAACTTTAATGAAATACCAAATAAGAGGGCTATTTGCTATGTCGCTTCTTATGTCCTCAACCCATTGATGTCCCAGTACAGGGCGGGTCTCTCCTCATAATTGTGAAGGTTTCATTTAGGACGTTTCCCAAACCTATTAGGAACTTTTAATGACTTTATTGGTGTTTCCATGGCACTTGAATTGCCTCTCTAATTTATTACAACGGTACAATAATAATATATTTTTAAGCTTGAGATAGCATAGCTTATAAATATCGTGTGTGATCTGTAATAGGAGCTTTTATTGTGTGGTGGTGGTGAAAATTCCATCTTTGAAAACAATTTAATAGTCCTATTTTAAAGCTTGGTAAAGTTATGTTCACAATTTTTTAGTTTCATCTTTAAGTTAAAATTGAGGCTAGTGTTTTTACCCAGGACGAAACGGTGTTGATGATTAGGTAGATATTTGTAAATAAATTAGTAGTAGAGTTGACGAGAAATCAGCAAATATTGCTAGATTAAATTTTTTTCATCCGTTGCCTTTGTTGGCTCTACAAAACTACAAATTTAGTTTTTATTAGTTGTTTACTATTATTAATTAATATCAACATTACTGTATTTATATTTTCATGTCACAAAATTAATAGCAAAATCATAATACAGTTAGGTCAAAGTACACATTGTATCAACAAAGGTAGAGCTTCGGTGACAAAGTCTTAATTAAGTTTTCAACGGACCTGAAATGTAGTTTCAGTGCAAACAAGAGGGAACGAGCTAGCCGCTAGCCAGGACCGTCTCCAGCACTACGTCGGCAAACAATTCTCACGTTGTTACTTACTACAATTTTGGATAACATTTTTGACTTACTTAAATAACCTTAGAGCATTTCATTTTGTCGTTAATATTATATACCGCGACTCCGCGAGATTACAAACGAATCGTTTCAAACAAGCTTAATAGCGACATCTATGATTCGATTAGTAAACTACGTATTATGTAGCTCTTTGAATTTTTTTTTATCCGGTCCTTTAAATTATTTACTATTGAAACTTGTATTCAGACTTCGTACAAAAACATATCTAAATATTGTGTGCTCAATCAAAACACGTTTAAAGATAAACAAACTGACAATTTAATTTGAACAGAAAATTAACGAGTAAAAATACTAAAAGGAGTTCTCATGAAAAGTGAATGAGCGAGTCGGGTCTCTATCGGGAACAAGGTTGAGCTGAAAGCGTTAATTACCCGCGGCCGAGACCTACTTACTTCAGGAAAAAACACGGGCCTCGTGGGTCTGGTAATTCACTTTTGTGATATTTTTAATATTATTTGCTTGAACATTTTAAAACACGAGCAAATTTTATATCGCTGTCACCACAATGAAATGGTTATTTACACACGATTTTTATATTTTCGTCACCTATGAGCTAACCACAAAGATGAATGTATGTTCATCGAAACGTTGGTATTAAAATATTTGGTATTTTAATTTAATGTAAACTAACGATATTTTCACATATTAAGCTAATAGTTACAACATAAATATTTCAAATTTTGAATTGAAAAAAGCAGTTATTCACCACGACTCACTTCAGTTTAAGCGTTAGTGCCCTAGCCTTACTCTTTAGGCCTTTTATTTGTCACTTTGCCATGATTACTTCCTGAGCACTGTCTAATAAGCGCAATTTTGCAAGCAGAAACACTTAGCACATTTGCATTTTTCATTCCGCCCCCACTTTTGCATAAAAACAGTCGTAATTTTTATGCTTTATGAAATCTGATCTGACTATATTGAAAAAATACTATAAAAAGATTGAACTTCACAAACATCGTTAAATAAATCCATATAATTAGGCTCAGAATACTCAATACTATAAACAATAATGTCAGTTGAAGACAGACTACTATATTATAGAGTTTGAAGAATTTAAAGTCCGTATTTTGGTTATGACATGATGGCTTATACCTACGTCTTCTTTCTTCGTCGCAATGTTTACGTTTGTATATATCTGACTGTGATATTATTGAATACAAACCCTGTTTTTCTGTATTAAAGTAGATTTTACAATACCCGTTAAGTGAATTGAACACGATACATTGTAAAGATTTCTATTTATGTTTCAAACTTTTACGTTACATTTTTCTATAAAACCTGAAGAGGTACTTTGGAAAAAACATGAACACGTGAAAAATTTAATCTTCATATAAACAATTGACATGTAGAATATAGTATCGACTGTACGGTACCGTAATGTAAGTTCTGTAGATGCTCTTACTTTTGCTTATATTTAGTAATAAGCCTACTTCCTGATAACCTGTTATTTTGTCCTACCTTAACTGCTGAACGGAATTAAAATTTGATTGAAGCAATAGTTCTAACGAAGGGGGAAGGGCATAGGATATAATTTTAACCCGATTTCACAATTACCTTAGAAGACTTGGATGTGTAAACGTTTGAGCGACTGATGACAAATATCAAGCGATACAACACGTATCTAGTGTCCGCAAGGATTATTAACAGAAAAACGTTCGTGTCACCTATTTCGCTTGCATACGTGTTTCCCGAAGCGAAGCAAAGGCGGTTTGCTGTTACTTTGTCTAGTATGTTAGTGAGCTTCGAAAGCTAGCTTTGCATATAAAATGAAGCTATAATACTAGAGCATTGTTATAGTATTGCCTTGAGCGGCGTACGCTCCATCAAACAATAGCTACATACTCGTACAAAATGTTTTCCTAATGTCGTTCATGCCATTGTAACGCTCGCAGTAAAGCTCATGCTTCCAAGTGTAAATAGATCGTTCGAGGCACGTTTCAACGCAATTTCTAGAATATTTTCTACCAACAATCCTCATTATAACGCTGATATTACATCCAAGAGAACGGTGATGGCGCCTGGAAACTGAAAAATAAGACGATGTCGTTTTATATTTCTCCTATCTATTTATAACAGCAAAGATCTCAGGCTTCAACAACGATGTCTATCTCGGGGATAAGTACCTCATAATCACATTGAGTTTTTAATAATACTCACTAATAATTATAAAATATATCACTTATTATCTTCGCGATTACATAAATAACCAACACAACCTGTAGTCATTTGTAACTCATTTCAATAGAACATTTTACTATTTTAATAGTTTAGGTTAATATACTTTGAGTAGTTTTAAACATAACACAGTAGAAACCGTTATAGTTTGTATAAAATTAATCTTAAAAGTGTTAACAATAGTGGATGCCATAATAATTTTATCAAAAAAAAAACTTCATAACTTGAATACACAGAAATTCGCGCATGAGACAACACATTCTCAGCATTTTATCGGCATCCTCTTTTTGCAGCTGTTCTATAAAAAGATCTTTTGAGTTAACCGTCCCAGATGACTGCTTTTCTAAACTTTAAAATTCTCTTTCAACTTTCAATACAAGTTTGCCAAACAAAATCTGAAATTTTACAAAATAACTGTTTTCAATTGCGTTTAATACTTTTATGTATTCATAGCTACTCAGAATAGGTATAATAAATAGGTATTTCATAAGTTAATAGCACTGCATTTTTATAACTTGAAACAAGACTTTTTGTAGTCGTAAGTAATTTTAAAAGAATTTTTGATAGACTGCTAGCAATGACGAATTTGACTAATGTGTAAGTAGCGATAATTATAATTTAATAAAAAATATTACTACTGTAACAAAAAACCAAACCTAAAACGAATAGTCCAGATGTCG
Source organism: Lerema accius (assembly GCA_001278395.1). Taxonomy (NCBI): domain Eukaryota; kingdom Metazoa; phylum Arthropoda; class Insecta; order Lepidoptera; family Hesperiidae; genus Lerema; species Lerema accius. The sequence continues at coordinate 876,735 of LGAG01000466.1, forward strand.
CTAATCAGCGCCCTTAATAGTCGCCTTTACTTTGGTAAATGCATTGATATTATTTATACAACATTATCATAGTCTGTACAAACTTAATTATAGTTGTTATTACAACGAACTAGTTTTGGAAACTCGTTAATACATCGAAGACTTAATTAAAGTTACCAGAGAATACGCCCTTCGACCTCGCATAAAGAAATACTGTATAATATTATATTTGTAATTTTAACAATATTTCATTATTTATTTCATTATTATATCATAAGCAAACACATTGTTCAAAACCATTTTGTAATCTTCGAATTTATTATTTCTCAGATCGTTTTATTTCAATAATATAACGTAGGATTATTAATTTTTCAAAGTGTAAATATAAAAATAATTGTTTTCAGCCTTCATATTTCAAGATGTGGGAGAAGACCTAAAAACCGTTATAAGTGGCTGTTGTCTATAAATGTAGAGCTATATAACAAAAAATATCCGACAGAAATATACGTAGAATTCTTGTTCCAGTAAATAATGTTCTGTTAATATAGGCATAGTTGAGTTTCAAAACCTCAAACACAATAATAAATTGTTTACAAAGATTTACAACTTGCAATCTTCATCTAACTTGCCTATCTAGTTCAAGATACTTGATCCAACGAGTATCAATTGTTGTGTAAACAACGCCGAAGGATTTTAATCAACGGGAGAATTATTCTCAAAATTACAAAATCCAATTATTTTGTTAATGAGTTTGAGTGCACTTGAATTGTTTGTAGAGTAAATAATTCGGTAACTGAACAATCCCAACAGGGTATTTAACTAGATGCTGATAATATTGCGCAGTGTCCCACTTTTTATGACAGTAGCTAACAAATGGCCAGACGAATCGTGAGACGGAAAGTCGTTCACCTTCGCTCAAGGACTGAAGATGCCTATGTCAAACAATATCAACCAAAGGTATCAATAACCACTCCATCGATCATGCAAGTTTAGCAAAAAAAATTAGAAGAAACTGACTGTTAAGCGCTTAGTCAGAACACGCTAAGTAATTTCGCGGCTAACTTAAGCAGCTTAAAACAATAACGATATATTGAGTAAATAGCAACTAATAGACGCTCAGAGAATTTAGAATGGTAGATAGATACTAAAGAAGATAAAAGATTATTATCATAAGATTAAAAATAAATAAAGATAATAACGAAAGGAACGAAAATAATAACCTAGCAAAGAGTAAGGCCAGGCGTATGTTTAAAAATATATTGACAAAAGCGAGTTCATGAATGTATAATGCGATAGACTTAAATGTCTTGGGGCCGATACCCTATTAACCAGCCGAGTGCCCTTAGAGGCAAATAACCAAAATGCGGTGAACCGAGTGTCGTTATAAACGAGCGTCATTCGGAGGACTGTAACCTCAAGCAATGTTTTAGTGTTGATTAAATTGTAGTTAAATTTGCCGATATTTTAATGGTATTGATCAAAGATGTCGAACAATTAGAACAGTTACAATCACAAATAAAATGCTGATCACAACCTATTAAACAAAATTGGCATAAAGATTTGTTGAGTTCAATCTAACCTCTGCTCCTGGTAGGGCATCCTAGCCTCCTACGCAACGGTTAAGGGAAATACAAATACTCATCCATCTGGTAAAGTTCGTCGGCCTCCAAGGTTATGAGAAACCTGGGTAGCGAATTCTTGCTGGAGTTAGCCGCCAAACGATTCGTCGTGTCCAAGCTGGGAGCTTAAGTGCAATACTCATACAAGAAGCAACCATTAAGTGCAGCAATGCATCTTTTGACCAACTTTGAGTAAATGTGTCGATGCATGGAATGTGAAAGCCACAAACTATGACAATATTTTAACTTAAGAGAAGCTTTTATTGACTTTTTTTAATTACCCGGAAGAGCGACTAATTGTGGGTACACGAACGGAATCAAAATATTCCACAAGCGCGTATTATGTTTAAGCGCTGAAATCATAAACAACTAGGTTTAACTACTCTCCCCAGCGAAACTATTAACTAGTTTACCGCGCATATCACCTATGTCCCAACATTGCATTATTTAGCGGAGTACGAAGTTGCCTAACAAGGAGAACTTCAGCGCAGGCATCTGTATATCTCATTCTACGTTTGTTGCATACGAGCTCATGAGCAGCTCTTCCACAATACGCCACCCAGCTCTGCGTCGCGCCACAACAAATTAAAACTTTTCTATTTGGAAGAAACATGTCCCTCTGAACGAGGCGGCATGTGGGAGCGCAAACAGAAGTAATAATACCGTCCCGAGTTCAAAACACACATTGTTTTTGTTCGTTGAAATAGTATCGTATCGAACTTTATCCCATAAAGTTAGAGTCGAACGGCATTCAGTTCTTATGAACGCCGTATCAGTGTCATTGGTAAATGTCACAAAACACGAAAATACAGGTTATTCTTGTTTTTCAAAAAGCATTTATTTTGTAACAGAATTACTTTCGGTACGTTGAATTTTTCAAATATTTTATTTGTTTCAGTGATTAATTGTTTATGGTTATTGTTCTGAACGGCATAAATGGTGGTTACGAGTTGAATATTATTTTGCTGCAGGCTGCGACTCATGTCGTAATTGCAAATTAAACTTTTCTGAGAAAAAACCTATTTTTATGATGTGTCGAGATCCAAATGAAGTTAATAATTTCAGCCAATAAAAGTATAACAAGTATCAGCGTCAATCACCACTTACTCTTGATAGATGTTAATGATATTTACCTAACATTAAATGCCCATTCGATTCGCTCACTCAACAATACAGTTTATAATCTTTACTCTATGGTACCCTACTGAATTTGCCTACAGTTGCAGGATACGATAAAGACATAATAATATTACGGGGCTACGAACTAAACCCAAACTAATTTTTCGTCGTTGCACAATCTGAATGACTGGTGTCGAATAGTGTTTCATATCACACTCGCCGGTCCCTCCTAAGTTTACCACAATGAGAATTCACTGAGCACTTGGTAGAATTACCATGAAAGGACTTATATGAGTATGCGTTTGAGCATAGAAGTTACTAGTCAAAGTGGGTCTTTACTCCTAATAAAACAACCACTTACTAAAACTTGATCTAATGTTCCACGATGTATTCGCTTTAATACTCCCGTTTTTTAGTTATAAGCCTAACACATGTAACATTATTGGTGTTATTCAAAGCGAAGGGGTAATAATAATTATAAACTTGTGGCTTCAACATATTGAGCGCTCAACAAACTGCGGTTTTGTTCTCCGAAACTTCGATATAGGTACTCTCGCTGTTACTGACGCGCGTGATACTGAGATTATTCGAATAATTGCTAACTTAAAAATACCTCTATTTAGCACTGTTAGCTTTGTAAAATATTTCAAACTTTCTCTTTGAGAACAACCTAGGGCCAACAAATAATAGTAAAAATTGGTTCCATTTGTTGATATCCAAAAAATGTAATGTAAAATTCAAATACACCTTTAAATAAAAATTACTTATAAGTCAACTTCCCCTATTGGTGGTAATTTTGGCTAACGGGACAAATACATGTAACTCAGGTTTCACCTGTTATAGGTCGTAGGAGCCACAAATAGGTGGAAAACACAAATAAGACACTAAATCCCGCGACTCGAGGCACTTATGTGTCACATAAATGTCTTCCCCGACCCGGAATCCATCCCCAAAATACTTCGCTTTGTAGGCTACGTTACTAACAATTGTAGTGCTGGAATTTTGGACTTTAGAATACGTATACAGGGTTAATTTTAATTAGCGCATCACCTCTTGCAGGCAGCTTCTCCACATCAATCGCAGCAACATTTGTTCTACCACTTTTTGAAATTAATAAATTTTAAAATTTAAATTTTAAATTTTCTCATACAAAATTAATGTGTTGCTTCTGAAATAGGATTGCACTGCGCATATGTTGAATGAATGCGGGCGGCGAGGGAGGGGCACCTGGGAGTTGTCGTTGCAAAATACAGAGTAATAAATAACAGAGGGAGCAAAAATTTTTTTGTTTTTTGTTTTTTTTTGGTTATTTATCGAGCTATGTAAAAATTGGTAGAACAAATATTGTTGGGATTGATGTGGAGAAGCTGCCTGCAAAAGGTGATGCGCTAATTAAAATTTACCCTGTATATTGGGATAAATAAGGGAATATTTTTTAAGTAAAATTTAATAACTGAAGTACTTCAGTAAGTTTTCGATTCTCGCTCCAAATAAAGGAAGATGATTTGAACCCCATTCCCCCCCCCCC
>LGAG01000466.1:886207-906727 GCA_001278395.1 Lerema accius
TAGGAGAGTTGTGACAAAAGGAGGAGGTCCAGATTTTGGTAATTTTGATATAGTTACCAGCTACTTTTATTAATTATAACATTAAAATCAAATAAACTATGAAATTTTCTATTTGGAGACAAAAGATTTACACAGCTAAGGCTATATTTAGCCGAGATATGCAATGAAACGTAAAAATTGTAACAACTCTCCTAGGTCTCCCCTACTTAAACGAAATACTGATATATAATTATATATACTTACAAGCAACATTATTATTATTAATATGAATTTCAATCTCGGCCAACTCAGTTATTTCACTAACAGACCTGTCATGATTATGCGAAGCTGGCTTAGAAATTATCAAAATTCATTCATTCATTCATTCAACTTTACGAAGGCATTCGATTCAATTCAAAATATATTTCTATACATTTTCCAATAATTAACAAAAATTTCCGCTTGTCTGCTGTTATTATGAAATAAAAAATTAAATATTTAGGTATATTTCCTAGTCGCCAATAACAGACAACAAGAAAACATAACCAGGTGCAATATAAAAACATTGTTCTTTTAAATAGAATTGCATCCAATTTTCAAAAGTTAAATGCTCCTTGTAAATCTGCACTGTTGTAAAAAATAACCGCTAAGTCCTTGTAAAGCTTGGCTGTCTTCCTACATACATTCATTAGAGTCGGATCTTCCCTGATAGTATTGCTGCTTTGTTTAAACCGAGAATAAGCTGGAACAACAGCTTTTTTCGAATTTCTAGCTCGTTACTACCGAATTACATCCTACACAAAAATTTTGTAACAAACTTTATAAACAAAATTACGTTTATTAACATTTTACACGAACCAGACTACTTAAACAAATACTCGAAACACGTAAAATTTTAATCGAAAAATCTAATTTTGGCTAACGTCTCACTAGTTACTAAAACATACAATCAAATCTATCTACATTTAAGAAAAAAAATAATAACTTCGTGGATCCATTCATATTCATACATACAGTACTTTTTTTCTTACCTGTTATCGTGTCTATAGGTCCTTTCTTGACATAAGCGCCGGCGATGCCGACCACATGGGCTCCAAGACTATGTCCAATAAGATGTACGTTATCCATAGACACTCCTTCTCTAGCCAGGAAGTCGAGGAACTCAGTCAGCAAGTGACCAACCATAGCCACATTGTAACTAGCTAGGACATAGTTCACGTTAGCTGCAGTACTCCAGTCAACGACTATTATGTTAATATCGCTGACGTTTAGATAGGCTGTAGGGAAAATCAGTAATTATAAGTATTTTTTTACTCAAATCTATAACAAGTAAATAGACGCGTCTGCTAATAATAGTTGTTAGGGTTGGGGGTATCCTAATAAAAAATATACTTTTCACTCTCACGATTAAGACGAATCCAATGACAATTCGTATGTTGAAGTCCACGAAGCCGATTGAGCTGTAGAGCATGCCAAAGAAATGGACATACCTACATACGCTCGAAAAACTTAACGATTTATTAAAGATATAATTTATGAACATACCTTCTTTTATAGATTCTGGCATTGGCCCATCCCCTCTATTCAGCCAACCATGAGCCAGTACTTTCACCTTATTTTTCATTTGGAAATTAGAATCTTGAAAAGATGATGAATCATTTATTTTGATAACCTGGTATTCGTAAGGATTACTCCTGTAAAATTAAAAATTCAATAAGACTCTGCAGGGAAACGTACATTCTCCGAGAAACATTTAATTTTAATATCTGCGTTCTTAAATAATAAAATTACTTAAATAATACTTACAGGATAAAAACGGTTCAAATAAACGAGATACTTCGAGTGCTCTCGTAATAAAATTTTCAGTTAAAACGTTGTTCTGCGTTGCATTTTAGAATACTTTTCTGTATTTGTAGCATATCTACATAATTTCTTAGAAATAGTCATAAAGTAGTTATGAACGAAAGTTGCTAGGTAGACGTGAATTTCTGTGATTTTTGTGAGCACACCAAATAACAAAATGTTGTCGTTAAAAAAATGTTATCTAGATACCCAAAGTTTCTTCGTAGCTAGCAACGCGTCGGGCACATTCCTATGTTCACTCATATGCAGTGCTACCAACATAAGAAATATGAAGTTACCTGGTAAAGAGTCTAAATTCAACATCATGTTGATAAACCGAACCCCAGAGACGGGTCTCGTTGAAGTATGGTACTGGGTTATTTTCCTGGACGCTTGCAAACCATACCGGGTCGTACGGTACAGGCGTGTCCCATTGTACGGCTAGACCTTTAAAATAAGTACAAAATATATTTTTACACTAAGCTGTTTTTGGTTGCAGGCTGTTATTTGGTTTTTCCTCGATAGGCTTGAACAGACATAATCTAATTCCAAGAAAAAAGGTTTTGTTGGCATTGGCACAAGAAATTTAAAATAAAAACAACACAGGCGAATTGAGAACATCCTCTCTTTTGAACTCAGTTAAAAATAATCAAATGTAGGTAGGTACCCCATAGATTTGACTTTATTATATTTATATTAATTAAAGTTATTATTATAAGTACCACCAGCATACATTTCCCTATGAATATTAAATCACACCATCAAGCATAAGATCTATAGGAAAAGGAAAAAAATCAAGAAAAAGTTACTTACTCTACATTTATTACTAGACACTTAACTAATCTGTGGGCGTCTACACTCTTCTTTTTGTGCCGGAAAAAACGTAGTAAGACATAGATACATACTAACTAAAGAGTTTAGTATAAAACATCCGGCTTTAAGGTTTGATTTAGCAGTCACATGTCATACCGTACGGCAACGGACTACCATATAAAAGCAATTGAGATTCATATCTCTGAATTGACATTCAAAGAAAGACTCACTGTCCCTTTTTAATAGATTTAAAATTCGAAAATATATGTACAGATGCGCCTTGACTCGTAAATAGTTACGTGAAAGTGATACATACCTGCCTACACTTTTCATGGGAATTTTCTAACAGGTCGTAAGTGCCTAATAAGTATCATGATTATGCATCTAAAAATGTTACTGGTAAGTAAATTATTTCAAGTACCTACTTATATTTAAACATTTTATTTACGATATTACGATTATACCTAGATTACTTCGTCAAAGTTTATTAAATTCCCATAATGTAATATAATTTTTTCAGCATTGTTGATGATGTCTGTTATGGTGAATGTAACAAGTGTTACCTTCGTTGTAAAAAAAGTTAAGTCATTTATTGTATAGCTCAAAGATGTCTTAATATTCGTAACAAACCTAAGACTTGATTTTTACAATTACTAACATATCATTGTCATTTTTTTCTTATAAAAATAAAAATATATTTATAAACATGTACCTAAGTATAAGTAAGTGGGTTAACGTATGCTGGTAAATCTGCTTTTAAAATTGATTTAATTTAATTTTGAAAGTATTTTAATTAAATTGTGTTATGTTAGTATACAAAATCCTACCCCAATACAACTAAGGGATAAAATTCGCAACATAATATCTAGTTTGTAACACAAATACGAACCTGAACAAACAAGGAACAACAGCAAAAACATTCCAAAAGTTTTCACTAATCAGTAAATTCACTATAACTACAAAACTGATTTTGTTACGCGCACTTGATAAAATTTTGCAAGTTTTTACACTGAATAGAATATTCATTTTGATGCTAAATCCAATAGCGGACCGATACCAAGGACTCCCACATTTTCACTGGCCGCGCCATGTCGGTATGGAATTTAAATTCACGTAGCGGTATCAAGAACATTACAATTCATAGTATGCACCACAACCTCTCATTGATCATATAAATCAGACCAGACACTCACATACAATAGTAGGTACGTACTTGCCATACCTACATCGAACATCATTTCTGGATGTTTTAATGAAATTATTTTGTAAGACATTTGTGTAGGTACTTACAATTTTGTTATAAGTAATTGCGGCCGAAAAAATAGAACTACTGATGCATGAGTTAAGGCTTTATTCATACATCCTAAAATATTTTTAATTCGCTTATAAAAGAAAACTTGTAATCTAATTGTTTAGACTAGTGAAATACTAGGAATAATAGCGAAAATAAGCTTTCATTTATGCTAATGGTTTTTTGTCTAGGATAGTTGAAGGAAGCTGTACCTATTAGATTAAGATGGTATTAGAAAACTTTACAGTGCCTGGATGATGACTAAGTTTAACTAAACAGTTGAAAGAAATAGTAAATCGTAAGAGATCCGAGATTAAAAATCCGATACATTTGACATGTTACATTTACCTCTCTATTCACATCTACGGACGAAACGGCTCGTAGCTTAACGTAGCATCAGATTTGAAATACTTCGTAGCACCAAAAAAGAATGTATGTACGAGTACGTTAAAACTTAGTTAAAATCACCCTTGAAAGTGAGACACAGTAAGGAACTTCTGTCACTTCGTTATTGGAATCCTTTTATTAAGTAGGTACTTACATAAAATGCTTCACAACAATCCCATCTCATGGTAAATTACGATAATGCCTGGTACAGAGACCGCTATCATAGTTAGTAGTATAACTATAGTATAATAATCATAGTTACATACTTATTTGTAATTAAATGTACCACCAAATTAGAAGCCATAAATTCAAGCTTTTTATTATACAAATTCTATAAGGTAATTAAAAATGTTTTGTTTTATAATTTTTCTAGTTTCCATCTAATGCTACTTAAAATTAATAAGTTTAATTTCATTTAATTAAGTTTGTTTTTAGTATTAACAACAAATTTTGTTGCTAAAGCGGCAACGGAAATACATAATTTGTGAAAATTTCAGCTTTCTACTTAACACGGTTTCTAAGAAACAGCGGAGGCTTAGTAATAGGGTTCCGTTTTTACCTTTTAAGTAAGGAACCCCAATAAATACCTAGATCTCAGACCAATAATGTATAGACTCAGTCTTCAGAAAAAAAAAGTTATAGTGCCACAAAGTTATCTGGCCCGGTGGCTAAAATTGGAACTAATTGCACAATAGGGGGATATTTGGTTTTCTAGCAACATTTTAGTAAGACAATAGCGCCGCTACAACCGGGTCAGACAAGGTATGTGGCACTGTAAGTACATAATTATTTTTCTTTTTTTTAGGTTTTGACATAATTATTATAGGACATAATAGCACGGACTATCGAGCAATATACCGGGAAACGTTATCATTCATTATCATCACGGAATAGATACATAGGTGGTGTATGTAATTTAGCTATTGCAATTTTTGTTTATAATCCACCCCATCTATTATAATACTCTACTATTTAAAATAAAAACAAATTTTTAATTACCTACTTTATATTATAATCTGTCATGAAATCTGTCAGTAGAAGGATAATCTGTGCTAGTCCTGTGAATTGTCATTTACGCCGAAATTGACAGCGTCATTTCACCAATCTGCCGTCAAAATATTCAAATCAAAATATCCTTCAAATCAAACGTCAAATTTCAAATCAGTCAGTCAGCTCAGCAGGTCAGGTTCAGGTTATCATACGTATTGTAATTTATTGTATTGGTTGTATAGATTAGATTCATTCATTTCCACGTACGATAAAATACGTAAGTTTTGTTTGATACGCAAGTATCAATCGATTGTCCTAAATAAAAAAACAAGAATCTTAAATAATGGCTTTAAGTGATAATCGAAAAATCCTTGAATTTTTGGAGCTCGTTGGGCGTTTAAAGGTACGTAACACTAAAAAAGTAAAATGTATAACTGCGTTATAATTATTATGGGCTAAGTATGGTATAATTCTTTATTTTGATTTCTAGCATGAAAAAAGAACAGGTTGGGTATTATGCGACATAAATGAATGCGAAAGTATTGCTGGCCATATGTATCGCATGGGAATGATGACTTTCTTGCTTACAGAAGAAAATAATACCACACAATTAGATCGATTTAGATGCCTCCAAATTGGTACGTTATTGCTTTCCCTTCCAAGTCTTAAATTATTTTCGAAACTGTATGTTATGGTAAATTGTGTATAAGTGAATCATGAAATTTAATCAACTTTTTGTTAATTTGATACCGTAATCTTTTGTTTAATTTGTTTGAGTGTGTTGATAATAACAAAAATGTGCTAAGCAATTTCAGTGTTTTGAATATTTCCCAAAAAAATTCAGTGTACGGTTTTCAACCCCCCACAATTTTTCTATTAGTCAAAAGTCAATGTACAGCATTACTTTAATCAGTGCCATAACTAGCCTTTTGGGCTGGCTATAGTGCCGATAAATGTAATACACCATAATGATAAATATTATTGGACTTAAAATGATTTGATTTTTTTAATTGTAGGATGTTTTTACAATTTTCAGCATTAGTCCATGACCTTGCTGAGTGTATCGTTGGAGACTTGACACCTCACTGTGGGGTTTCACCAGAAGAAAAGCATAGAAGAGAGGATGAGGCAATGAAGACAATTGCTGAGCTCACTGGCATTGCTGGAGATAGAATGTACGAGCTTTATAAGGTACTGCATAATAATGATATTGAATAATAAAACATCTGAGCCTCTAGCCAAATTCACTTTCCTTCAAAGGATCACGCCAAATACTATCTAAAAATTTATGGCAATGACATTAGGGGCAAAAAAAAAGTGGCATTGTTTATGTCATTCCCATACATTTTTAGATAGTGTTTAACATGAGCGTTTAAAGGAAAGAGCTTTTGGCTAGAGGCTTGGCATACTAATCCTCAATGAGTCTTAACATTCATTATTAGCTACAATTTTTTTATTTAAAAATAATATCCAAATATTTTCAATAGATAGTTACATCACTGATATATCCTCAGTCAGATTATGCCAATAACAATTATAATACCACTATTTTCTAAGTAACTTTTGTGCTTGTTTAACTTAAAAATATTAAAATACCTGAAAATCAGGTTATTGTTGTATTAATCAGGTTACTGTCTTGCTATCACTTTAAATGTCTCAGTGAAAACAAGCTAATTAGATATCTAATTGGATATGCAAGTCACTGTATGCTATGCTAATCAAATGAAATGAAAGTTCTGACAAATGATATTATCAGGGCCGTCTTTACCCGGGGGTTCAAGGGGTGCAGCCGCACCCGGGCGCGAGGTACTAGGGGGCACCAAGCACTAGAAACTTAAATTTTTATTCGGTGCTTACATTTAGATTATTAACGATTTTTTTATATAAATTACAGTTTTGAGAAACCAATGGAAATGAACGGAATTATTGGAAAAAAATGGAAAACTGAAATTATTTTGCGTTTTTTTGTAACAATAGGGACGCGCTTAGAATAATTACACTATATTCGAAGGGGGCGCGGCTAATCAATTGCACCCCGGCGCGGAATATGCTTAAGACGGCACTGGATATTATCATATAACAGATTGTGTCTTTGAAATACTTAGTCTAGGACATCAAAAGACAATAATATCAGTAGCCGCTGCATTCCAGTCTACATCCATATTTGTACCTATTCCCAAAAATGAAATAATTCAGAGTTATTTAATTTTAGTCTTCTTTTTGTATACTTTTCTGTTGAATAATATTATGAGACTGTGGGCGATAAATAATGCATATTCTAAATCAGTGCACTTACTAGCATGAAAGTTTGCCATGAAAGGGTATCTGTTGTGTCTTTAAAGATGGGTTTCTGAAAACTAATTCCCTAACAGTGTAAAATAAGGGTAAAAGTACCTAGTAGATAAAAATATTTAATAACAATGAATTATTTGTTTAGACTGCTATCAGTTATTATTTTGAACTTTTCCTACCCCTATCCACGATTTTCTACAATTTTCCACAATTTTTCACACCTTCATGGGTTGACTGGCACAGAATGCTATAAGGCATTAAATCCTCCCTTTGTAAAACATCTTGTATTCAGATTTTACAACAAGAATAGATAAATAATGTAAATATAAGTTAAAGTTTTTGTGTTATTATGTTCCAGGAATATGAAAATCAAAGTTCTGCTGAAGCAAAGTTTGCAAAAGATCTAGATAGATATGACATGATATTACAAGCATTTGAGTATGAAAAGAAATTGAATGCACCGAAAATGTTAGAAGAATTCTTTGAGGCGACAAATGGGAAGTTTAACCATCCTTTTATTCAAAGTCTTGCAGCAGAACTGTATAGTCAGAGAGAAGCATTTGAAAAAAAATGTATACTGAATAGAGAGGATGCAACCAAATAGTAAAATTGTTATTTAACATGATTTGATTAATTTATTAGCGAGAGTACACTATTGATTATAGTATTGTACCAAAAATTATCATTCTTGAATGTTATGAGTATAAACGGTAACATTGTTTTTACAGTGCAGAAACCTTATATTTGAAATAGAGTGGATATTAGTTATAACTATACATTTTATGTGTTGTAGTAACTCTCCATAAACATTTATTGGTATTTTATTTTTCAACTACATGACAATGAAACTGTTGTTTTTTTTGTTTAAATGTAAATATGAATATGAAGTACAAAAATGGTAACATAAAAATTGCCAATTGCATTCAAAACGTAATGACGTAAATATTTAGCTTGTTATTATAAAAGTACCTAAGAGCAGATACTGGATATAAAAATCCATATTTATTTGAAATATTATTTTTGTTATTGTTTGATTTCTTCTTAATTTTATATGTAAGTATGTATTGATGACATTTAAAAGTGATTTACGCAATAAATAGGTACATATTAATTACATTGTAGGGATACATTTTTATAGTTACAATAATACGTAAAAAGGAATTGTCGTCTCTCACTGCTGTGCAGCTCATGAACAAATATTATAAAAATTTCTCAAGACTGACATATACACACGCATATTCTGTCTTTAGATTTTTGTTTACATACACACAAAAAAGACCCCACAAAGTATTTTTTGTCTTAAACATCTACAATTTTACAGCAACAATACTGAAAAGTGTACTAGCTTAAAATTTTTCTTTTTTTTAAATGTATTTTCATATTTTTACCTATTGACTATTAATCTATGCATTTTCGGCGATGATCACACTGTAACTCAGATTATAAAGGTGTTGCAAAATGCATGTGACGCTTACAAATTTCCATGGTCTAACCTTGCGCTCAATTCAAATCTTGGCTATTATAATAATATGAAATTGTAAAAAGGTAACAGTTCATTGCCACTTTGAGATCATAATTAGCTAGCCTGGAACTAAAGTGGTCTATGTAACTTTTTGGCAATGAGCATGTTTGAACTTAAAAACAATATTTGAACTTGAAAAACAATAAATTCATCCAAACAAAAGTGGTCTTAAGTGGCATTGGTAACATGGTAACCAAAGTATAGATAATCATTAAAATACCACTTTAGAATTGATTGGTTATTTAAAAATACTGACTTTTAACGCGTTTCGTTCAATAACTTTATCTTGTATCATAGACCATTTTGTTTCAGGCTAGCCAATAGTAGTTCTAAAGTAGGTACAGTATTGTGGTTTAGTTATATAGGATAATGGCTTTGTTAAACTGTAGGTATGTACCATAGATAGATATGTATATCTTACTCCTGCAACGGTCTCGCTTCAATTGTGTCATTTTCGTTTTCCGTATAAGTGCATCCTGTGTACAAGTTATCAATATAATCAAATTTTCGTACAATTTTATTACATAGGGTACGTTTAGGTATCTACTATGTAATAATGTAATTGTTAAGTTATTCTTAGTCGGTATTTATTTGTATCAACTAATAGTATTAAGTCGTGCTTGTGATAAGATTGAGAAGTAAATGTGTATCTTTGTGTTTACTCTACCATTTGTAATAATTACGACATAGTATATTTTTTTCTTTTCATACAATGTGGAACAGGTATTTTAGTAGTACTTATAAGAATTTCTGGATAACAATGTGTTGGTACTAAAGACTTTTATATAGTATGTAACCTACCTATATATCCTTTTGTACCTATACGTATGCGTTTGTTATTGAACTTGATGAACAGTGGAACAGATAATGATTTTAAAAATTGTGTGTATGGTATCTAAAGTCCTTGAATGATTTTGATTTAACAATTGAACTTGGAAATTGTCGCTGGTGTCGAGTCTCTCCAACATGCTTAACTATTTGGTACATACCAAAGGTACATCCGTAACTTTATTACTCAAGTAGTTAAAGGTTGAAGATATTAAATTGCAGAATAATACTGTCAGCTAGTTATAGTACCGTATATAAAATATGAGAAACATGCTTAATTTTGAAACAAGATTTGGCCATCTCTGCTAAGTATCTTACTAAGGTAAATGGTCTTCTTTTTTACTGAATAATAAGTATAATTAAAATCTAATTCTTTTATTTAACTTCCTAACGTAAACAGGTGATACATACCATCACCAAGTAAGTTATATTCATATTCAATGTTATGGAATTAATAAGTTTGAAGGTTCATTGCCCAGGATGACGCGATCCATCAAGGTCATTACACTAGTACCACAACTGTCATTTGGGTATTTTTATGAATTTTAATGAAGTACCTATAATAAATTGTACACATTACCAAAGGATTTTTAAGTAGGTACTTCTTTAGAATTCCTGAACAAAAAAATACTAAATTTGATGGCTTAGCGGTTTAAAAAAAATCAAACAATCTATATTTTCTTAATTTTATTGTATAAAAATACATAGTAGGGAGTTCCAGAAATACATATAAAATCTATTCAGTCAAATGAAGACCTTTTAAATGCTGTTTTATTTTTATTGCATTTTCAAATCACATTTAGTTACAATGTAACAGTTCAATAGCTAAAAATACAGCTTATAATTTTTTATAATGCAACAATAATGAAAATTCTAATTCTAACTGTTTATTAACTATACAATATAAGGCATGATACTATTATCCAGTTTTATTTATGAATCTTTACTTTCTTATTGATTATCACTTGAATATTCTTCACATCCTGTAAACACAATGTTAAATCCTGGTTCTGCCATTAAGTCTATAGGTTAATAATATGTAATATTCTATTCATTTACAGCCTGCTTATGATTGGATGATGATGCTTGTTCCTCCTTTTTTCGTTGTTTCTCCCTCATTAGTTCGGCATCCCTGAAACCAGTGATAAATAATTATTACCTGAATTAAATTATGTTATACCATCTGTCATCATACATTATTATAGCAATATAACCAAGAGAGAGACAATAGAATCTAAAAATCATCAACAGAACTTATTAAAGTAAAATCACAATTTATTGTACCTATTAACAATAACTTCAATTAAGACATAGTTATAGTTTGGCTACAGTCATCTGGTCAAATATTCTTTATTTAATCTACATCCAGTTCATTAATTTAATACAATTGTTGGAGCTAATAAGCACACACTTGTGACAATATGCCTATTATAATTGCGTAGTTGTTACATAAGATTATATTTTTTCAATAATCATCACTAGAAAATGTTATGAAAAATTTATAGCCATTGGATGTTCAACAATATGGTTAATTTTCATTGGAATTACTGCCCAATCTTAGTGATTAGAGGGAGATATTACTATCAACAAAATTTAAGGTAGATCCTTATTTAACACAACACTATTTAGTGAGAAGTGTTTGTTAGTAAATATTGTAAATAAGGGAAGACCACTTACTAGAGAAATAAACAAGTACAAAATTATCAATATACATTTTACAGAGGGGAGGTTTGGACTATAGCTAATTATAACAATTGTAACTTGCTTCTAAATAATCAATTAATCTAATTTCCTACATAATAAGTTACATAAGATGTGCTTAATCTTCTTACCTATGTTTCCTTTCTGTTACGGACATGCCAGTCTTCTCACTAGCATTCTTTTTTTTCTGCTGTTCTTGCTGTTTTTTCTGGTTTTTAGCTCGAGCTAAATCTCTTTGATTGCCCCCTAAAATATAACAATAAAATATTATGTCACATATTCCAGACCGGACTATAGAACTTATTCAACTATGATGTGTTCATGTTATTATAAATGATTGGAATAGTTATTTTTAACAAAATCTCCCTCCTCCAAATCCTAGAATATATTGATTTATCATAACGACTTAATTTCAAACTATAAAAATTGTATGTTAACAAATGTTTTTTTTTTATATTAACTAAGCAATACTATACTAATCAGAAATTAACAGTTATTATTGGCAAAAATAAAGACTAGGGCTAAATTCACGTTTTAATTTTTTGTTGCTTAATCAATCCTTCGATATTCACAATAGTTATAACCTCATAATTATAACGCAAGCAAAATAATAACAATATGGCTCAAATGTGTCTGTCTGTCAATGTCTAATATTAGTAATGTCGCTATAAAAAAAGGTACAGTTCACATTTTGACCCACCATAATTATTGGTTGAAAAAAACAACAAAATTTAGACGGAATAAATTTTAAAATCCACTTTTACAATAAATAGATAGTCAATTAATACTCACGGGTCATCGTGGCTAAGCGCAAATTGAAATGTCCTCCCTGAAACCCTGAACGTCGAACAATTGAATTGATCGAATATCAAGTTCTAAACAAGGTTATGATAGAATAGAAACAAATACAATTTAACAGAGTTACAACCACAAGTATTTACGGACGATACGTTAGCCTGGCCGTAACCTAGGTTTACGCACCGCCCTATTTTCACCTGTAAAATTTTTATAACAAACAATTTTATTATGACGAAAAAAGCGAAATGCACAGATATAATATAAAAGAATTTGGCACAGATTATAAATTAAGCACCGATTCATACCACCCACAAAGCTTGGAGTAATTCATATTCTATAGAGCGCGCCTAACAAAGAGAGAACAGTAGGCCCAGGTGGGAACAACACGAAGTTCCCGCCACAATCGCTTCTAGTCGTGGTTGAGAGCTAGGGCCGTAAGCGGTGTGCGTTCCTATAGAAAGGTTTTTAAATATTTACGGATCAAAATGGTGAAAATGTACAGTTCGATCGTGCAAAAATGATACCAGGAAGCAAACCAAACTGAAATCCGGTATCTCCTTTGATCGGTAAGTCGATTTTTATACTTATTTTTATGAAAACAAATTACGCGTCGCGGGGCTGAAGGAGGCTAGTGGGGCGGGGACGGACAAGACCGACCCCGCGCTACATATAGGGATGTGCGTAACCAACGTTGTAGTCGATACTCAAAATTGTTTTTTAATGTTAGCATTTAGCGTACAGGGAGACTATAATCAACATATTAATGTAACTTAAATACTTATTTATTATATTCTTCATATTTATTATTTATAATTCAGTTTATGCTACATTTAGCCTCTGATAGACGTCATATGAAAAGGCCTGACGGGTCTTGGATTAATATTCAATATTTTTGATGTGCGTTTTGTACGGCGTCGTAAGTACTTTTTAGGAAATTAATTCGAGGTCAATATACTAGGGTATCAACGATATTATGATTTGGCGGATATCAAATGGATTCCAACTGCCATTATTATGGTTTAAGGAGTAGGAATGATTAAACTGGAAAAATAGATAACGTCTTAACTGCTTTTTAATTTGGGAAAATTTTCTCTGTAATAAAATGAAATAAATTTTAAAAACAAAATTTGGAATGTATACATTTTTTTTCTTTTTTAGCTTTCCAAAAGACCTGAACATGATGAAAAAGTGGATAAAATCTTTAAACAAAACAAGTTTCGAACCAAATATATGGAGTAAATTGTGTTCAGTACACTTTCTAGATTCCAATTTTTATGAAACAAAAACGGGACTTCGCAAATTAATAAGTACTGCTGTACCTGTTGATATACGCATCAAATATTTGATCCGTAAGACAAATACAAAAAAAAACAACTGTTTAATAAACTTATTATTTTTAGCGGTCATTAAAAAATAGTTGAGTGCAAAATTATGAAAATGTTAAAACTAAATAATAACATATATTCTTATATAATATTATTTTAATTTAATTTCCACAATATCCTCACATTTCTCTTATCATAATTTTTGAAGTAAATTTATAAGAATATGTGTTAAAATCTATAACATTTATATTTGAAATTCAAATATGATCATTTAATACCAAGTCTATGTACGTTTATTTATTTATATAACTTATCGAAACATCATTGCCGATAGGTAATTAGTACATCCTTATCCGTCCATAGAGTCATGTGCCTACGCTGCGACCTGAACATTTTGTGCAATATGCGCTCTCTTTACTATTGTATATTATTACTTTTACTCTAATTATTATTACTCTAAGATCCCAGATAAACGAGAAGAATCGCCTTGGCGTTGAATCATTCAGACATCGAACTCTATATTATAGAGTGTAAACCTCCACTTTGAATAAGAAAGAAAAAACAATTCTGTGCTCTATGGAAAAAATCAAATTGTATGAAATCATGTCATCCTATTCATAACATTTCATAAGTGTCAAAATGTCGGTCAATTCTCAAGTGCATTTGGGCAATAATGAAAATAATAAAAAAAACGACAAAGGCCTGAAACCTCTGTTTCCAAAACAAGCGGATTGTTCTTATGTATCTTGTTATTGGTAAGTGTAAAGATACTCTTGCGTTAAAATTTTGTTATAAAATAGTGATAATCTTCTTTTTGTTTCTATTTCTCTGCATTATAGTGAGGAGAATGTGTGGAAGTTATGTGAGGATGTGTCGTTAAGGGTTCCTGAGGAGCTGGATAGATGTTACGTGGTATTTATTTCAAATCCGTGTCGTACAGTTCCATTATGGAAACAAAGAGCTGGGCGTGAGGAGGATCGCCTCGTGATATGGGTGTGTAATGAAATTGTGTCACGCTCGCTTTTACATTATAACGTCCTCAACTTATCCATGCACTAGCTTCGATAAATTTTAATAATATTCCTTTTGTTATATTCAATTAACATTTATGGAGGAATTATTTTTTCAGGATTATCACGTTATATTTCTATACGCGTGGGACATTAAAACTTGCCTTGTTTATGACTTGGACTCTGAGCTGCCTTTTCCAACATTCTTCCATAAATATGTGACAGAGACCTTTCGCACAGATCAAGTTTTAAAATCAGATTTCCACAGGTAAAACTTTGGGAAGCCTTTAATACACTGTGTTAAATCTTAACTAAGCCATTAAAATTTCATTAAATATATCATACATATTTTTTCCATTTTTACTAGATTCTTCCGAGTAGTGCCTGCAAAACAGTTTATGCTGAATTTTGCCTCTGATAGACGTCATATGAAAAGGCCTGACGGGTCTTGGATTAAGCCTCCACCTCCATATCCAGCTATCACAACATCAAGTAAGGTTACTTATTATTAGGTATTTTTGTTTTAGAGTTATTTTATCTACCTGTTTGATATCCAAAAAGTTCAATAGCCCCCTAGACTAGTAGTTATACCTTTTGGAGATATAAGGGAGTTTGATAAAATTTTTATTGTTTTGTTTTTAAGAAATACACCGTTTATTATTAGAATACCATATTTTCAGTCTTAATATAATTATAGACCCTTTTGAATGCTTTTTGTATATGTATTTATGTGTGGTATTATTTTCAGCTTCCACAAACAATTTAGATGAATACATAAATATGGATGTTGGTACTGGACCAGGTGAGGTATACAATCTGACAGATTTTGTCCAACGGTTCTACAAAATTGTTAAGTAGTACAATGATGGAAGGTGTTAGATAGTCAAATGTTATTTTAAACCATAACCTTACGGTTTATGATCTTTGTTGATTATGTTTTAATAATCTTTTGTTACTATAATTAAATGTTATATCTCTGCTCAATTATGAGCTATTATTGTGGTATTGAGTTTGTGTAGTTTATTTGTTATCAATATGTTTTGGTACTTTTATTTATTCAATATGTTAAAATTTATTGAACATAATATTTTTCACCATTATGACACTACTTTTTTGTATTTCACATATAGATTATATACATATGAAATATATATGTTATACATAAAATAATTATGGTGAAAACTAAATTAAGTTTTATCTTTTGGAGGTTGTTATTAGAACCCCAGTATACAAAGCTCCATTGAAAGTTTGCAAGCCCTTAATATTACATTTTTATATATAAAGCACAACATATAAATATGGTATAAACACTTTGCACAAAAGGTTTGAATTCAGACATTTTGAAAATACTTAGAATTTTCTTGTTTCCAAATAAGTAGTTTGTTATAGCAGTGTTACTGTTTTTCTTATTGGATTGCTTATTAATTTAAAAATAATGTATATGTGTTGATAATAATTACAGTTTTATATAATTGTGTTAAAATTCTAACATGTTAGTATATTACTTATATTACTTGCATTTAATATTATATTTCGAGTTGATAATTTTTTAAATTGCTACTAATAGGTACATATATGATTGAAATAATGGTTTCTATGTAAACCTTATTTAAAATTGCTTTACAAAACTGGCCATCGAAAACAGCCTTGTGACATGCAAATGCCTGTTTATTATAATGATGTTGTTAATCAGATACACAATATATTAAATAATATAAAAAGTTAACTCTATTAAAGTATATATTTTTGCATGTTTCAAGCATTGGGCATTGATATTTTAAAATACTGTAGGATTACGACAATGGACGGCTAGTATGTAATGTAATTCCACAGAATTATGTATCTACCATGTAATTAAGTATATGGTATCTTCGTATATTTAAATACTTATTGCTTTTTAATATTTGTGTTACACATTTTAATTTAATTACCATTAACAAGCGGTACTTTAGGATTAGAAATGGAAATCGATTAATCCCATTATATAAGGCAGCTAAATAACGCATGATTGTAGATGTATTGTAAAATACAATACTGCGGTATGTATAGGAAAAAAAACAAAAACACATAATTGTGAGAGTGGAATTTTGTATTGCTTCCTTAATACATAGTAAAATAAACACGCATTGCGTGTACAATTTAGCCTGTTTCAGACTTATTTCAAAATGGTCAAGTGCGATAAACAAGTTCCAACTCAATTAAAACGCACGCAACAAAATTTTACGTGAGGCTTACAGATTATTGTAATTCTCGTTAATTCTTTTAAATCACTTTCATTGATCGTGGTTACGATCGTCAGTCCGGCAATTTATTGGTTTATAAAATATAATGCTTTTGCTGTAGGTAGGTATATTTTGATTTGATATCATGGGTTGGGTAAAAGTATGTATAATCTTAAAAAAAACTCAGTGAATCATAACTTTACGATTTAGGTTTATTTAAAAGCATTGGGTTACTATATTTTATTATGAACATCACGAATATAATAGCGGAAGGAACCATTAGTCCGATTAATATAAAATTTTCTAAACAAAATGAACTAGTAAAAATCGATGTTATCCATGTAGGTAATTGAGAGCTCGTGTCGTGTATTAATATAGCTGCATTGCGGTTAGCGGTGTGAATGCGGTTGCGGTCAAGCTAAACATTTTGTACGGGACGTCTGGTAAATTATACGTAACCATAACCTTTGTTAAATGATTTAACTACCCACCGACAATTACAAACGCAATTACGTAGTGCTTGTAAACTAAAGTTTTAGTAGTTTTTGTTGATCGATGACCAACTTTATGGCGATAAGTTGAACTTAATTTAAGAAATATGTTGTAAGGTATTCTACCTAAATAACTTTTGCAATGATAACTGTTTATCTACCTACAGATAGGTAGGTACTTCCTTTTCATACAATAAATAAAAGCCCGTCGATAGAAATATATCGTACTGTATGTTCATTCTTTTTTATAATATCTAGCCCACCTGTTAGTAATAATTCGTGTTCACGCGCTCTAATGGTTTGCCATGCCATCGCGTGCTTTTGGGAACGATTAGATGTTATCGTTAACCATAACCTATTTAGTCTTTAAAGAATAATTTCTGGTACAAAGTACTTGAAATAGCAAAATCTAGACACGAGGTCCAAAAAAGAATTAAAAAAAATACAAGATCGACATTTATCTGTAAAATCTACAATGTGTATCCTATAGAAGAACTCAGGTGTTCGTTATCTTAATAGAAAATCCAAAATCAAATTCTTACAACATGGTTCTACCTCAACCTCTTTCTCCTCGATATTCAGAAAAATATTAAAATTGTAATTTGTAAAAAATATTACAACCCGACAAACTTCGTAACGCCTCAGGATCAATAAAAAAACTAAACATTTTTTCATATTTACTCACCTTTTAAACCTTCCCTGGACTTCTACAAATAATTTACAACCAAAATTAGCCAAATCGCTCCTGCTGTTCTCGAGTTTTAGCGAGACTAACGAACAGTAATTGATTTTTATATATAGGATTATTATTATTATTTGTAGCACAAATGCTATAATGTGAAACGGAAAAATCGCCTGTTATTGGTAATTGAATTTTTAATGGTTTAACTAGTTTAGTTCGCTTCGTGTTTAGTATTGTGTATTATGAATATTGTACCTTGAGTGATATATTAATATTTAAGTAACATTATTGTAGTGTATATGGTCGGCGAGTAGCTTTTGTATGATGTTAAACTATTTAATAATTTTGTAACAACTTTTATACACTCCTTTATCCTTCCCTAGCACCCCTAGCGTTTTAATATTAAATTTAATGAAATTATGAATGGATGTATAATCATATAATGAAATGGTTAAAAAATATATAATCATATAAAATTACTATCTGATAAAAAAAATGCTATAACTTGTAAATTTTGTCATTTTGTCATTTTCATCTTTATACTTAAACATAATTTCTTGATTTTTTTAATGACACTATTGATTATAATTATGCAGTTTTACAAAGAGCCAAATCACTATGTAATATTTGTTAAACTATGGATGGATCTCAACGACGCAACGACCAATCGAAATATTGTTTTCTGTTAGTTGTTAGGAATTCTTATTATAAAATGTATTTGTAACCTGTAAGTAGCCTTTTTAGGGTCATTGCACTGGGCGTTTTTTTAACGCATTGAGGATACACGTTCCATTTGAGTTAGTGTCGCTTACTACCTACAAATTCATGCCAAGAACGCGATGTAAACGTGCAGAAGACACGTAACAAAACACGCGTCGTGACCGCGTTAAATGAACGTCATGTGTAAGGGCCCTTAGGTTACATATACTTATTTATCCGGACGATATAACGTAGAAATAAATCGTTTTATAATCGTGCCGATAGAAGCATTCTTGCACATACCTACCTACGGTAAATGTATGTCTTTATAGAAGCGCCTTGGTTTCACGATATGACAAAGTTACCAAGATGGAGTATCGATTAGGTATCTATAGCATTATAAATATACATTAATATATGTTTTTTTCTCTTAGGATAACAATCTTCTTATGGTATTAAAGTATATACCCATTATACGGTACTTATAGTTAAGAATCTAATACAAGAGCACAAAATTTTATGATACTTCTACACATTATGTTTTGTGTTTGAGTGTAATTAGTTTCCACACCTTTTGCAGGGTTATTGATCTGTGTTCAGTACTAGTCACTATGAAAGTCACTTTCATTACTATTTATACGTTTTACCTTTCTATATTATTACGAATGCTTGTAGCTGTCGCGTTATAACTACTTAGAACAATGGGACAAATATCGTCAGGAGTTTGCTAAGAAGAAAGTAAAAAGAATCCTTCATAGTTACAAATACGGCAGCTGTTAAACAAAATCGTTGTTTATTTAACCATTACATAATCATTATCGTTTTTAGTTAAACGATTACACAATCGTTATCAATTTTGCGATTACACAATCGTAAATTTTGCATCTACATAATCGTTATCAATTTTTTGATTACACAATAGTTAATAATTGTGTAACAGCTGCCATCTTTGTAACTACGAGATATTCTTTGTACTACGTTCCTGATGAACTTGTCCTCCTGATGGTCTTGGCCCCATTTACTTTAATTAATTGTTTATTATCGATTTTATTATTGCGACGTAAATCTAGTCATTTAATCTATTTCCAGTTTACTATTTAAGGATATTTCTATCGTAAAATATGTAGTTGTATTTTTTATTATGAGGCGTAGCTGGATTTTTTCTGGGACCAAAGAACAAAATTGTAAATGGATGAGTTGATACACGTTGGTGCGTCGAGCGAACTTTGTACGGGATGTGTCGCTGTCCCACTAGTTACGCCTTGCCCGGCTTACAGTATCGAAGTGCGTGAATAGGTAACTACTTTATTAGCTACGCAAGTTTTGAAGGTTTTTCTGTAACCCGTCTTTCTTTCGTTAGCCCGCGAAATTAAAATTTTTCGTAGTTGTTCTAAAATTTAAAATTAGTAAATTAAGTTTGATCCAAATTCAAAGTTAAGCAAAAACAAAAGAAATGTATTTTGATGGAATAATCTAAGAGATACCTTAAGCGGTATAGTTATTTTAAGTTGATAACTTTTAAAGATGGTAGAAATGTAAAGGTTGTTGGATAAAATCCAATCAATCCATCCATCCAAAGGCGTTGGTTACACTGGTACGGTCAAAACTTGTTAACTAATAAATACAAATCTTACAAATTTTCGCACTT
>LGAG01000466.1:906956-922724 GCA_001278395.1 Lerema accius
CAATATAACAACCAACTCCGCTCCATGCGAAATAACTGGTTCTATAGTGAATGTCATTCCAGGTTTCATCAGCCCAGGGTAACAATTTACTGTGAAAATTAAATTTAGGTTTGTCAACCTGAAGAAAAAATGCTGACACAAATATTTATGCTTCCGCTATAAGATTCCCTATGTAGCATAACATGCACATTTAAAAGACATTTCTACAAAACGGGCTGCTGCAGTGTTCCCCATACTTTGCAAGGCGTCAATGTCATTAGTACTTTCTCATCATTAAATAGTAAATCAGTTAATTTATCAACAATGGACTTAAAATGTCAATACCAAGTTGGGCGCCAAATATTAGCTCGAAGGACCAGAAGCTGCCCGAAAATTAGCGACATCTGTACAAAAAACCATTGAACCATAATTAGGTAACTTACACGAATGATAAATATCTGGTGGCCCATGAAAATATTTTCCAATCCCATGTCCAGTAAAAGCAGGTAATACTGTGAAACCGCGTCTTCGCGCGCGTTTACATATCGTATTTCCAATTGCACAAAAAGGCACATGCGGTCCACACAACCCTATCGCCTGAAAAAAATGCATGTAAAAATATGGATTACCTAATTTCTTAATTATGTGTGGAAGCCAAGATTGGTGTTTTTTTATTAAGTATAATTTGTTTTTTTTTTATAAGATATCTATATAGGTAGGTGCATTGTAATTTAGTAAAATGTGGGTACACTTACAACATCCAAACACTCCTCTGTAAAATGAACCAACTCCAACCCTTTGCTATCAACATCGCCTACTAGAAAGGTTTTTGAACAATCTCCATGATATCCTTGGAAGTACACCTGAAATGTTAAGAGAAAATGAATTTTTAAGTACATGTGACAAACAAAATTCCCTCTGAATTTATAATTTGCAAAAATAATCAACATAAAAACCTAGTTTTGAGTCATTATTAGCCCTTAATAAAGTGGTTAGATTTCGTCATTAAGTAATAACATTAATAGTAACTAGTTGTAAAAATCTCTGTTCTGTAGCTTACCGTTATATCAACATTCACTATATCTCCATTCTGTAGAGGTCTAAGGTCAGGTATACCATGTACAGCT
This sequence comes from Lerema accius, assembly GCA_001278395.1. Classification (NCBI taxonomy): domain Eukaryota; kingdom Metazoa; phylum Arthropoda; class Insecta; order Lepidoptera; family Hesperiidae; genus Lerema; species Lerema accius. The sequence continues at coordinate 908,063 of LGAG01000466.1, forward strand.
ACATTATTGACAGATGTGCATACACTTTTGGGGAATCCTTTATAATGTAGTGGTGATGGATATGCCCCAGCTTCTATTGTTAAATTGTGGACAAATTCATCTATGTCATCTGTTGTTGTGTCCGGCTGTAAATAGTCAAGCATTTCTTATGGTGCACTATGCTAAAATAAAATATATGAGATCTAAAGTAATTTTTAGAGGAATAAGGTTATAGAGGAAGAAAGTTAGTTAGTTTTACAGATATGTTAACCAAGATTACCTTATTCTAAAAAAAATACATAAAATAATAACATTTTATTGTTACTTACCTTGTGTGCATTTACTTACTTGTATTATCTTCCCTACTTGTAATAAAATATTTGATGCCAATTTACAACTTTTTCTCATACCTTGTATTTGTGCATCATCTTTTATCTCTGGGCTTTTAGGAAAATATATTTGGTTATTTGAAACATAATCTGGCCTTTCAATATGGTCAGGCACAATTCTACTGGGAGTAGTTTGCACCGGTGTTACTTTTTCATATACTCCAAATCTCATTCTGGAATGCAAAGCCTTGATATGTAAAAAAACAATTTAAGCTCTTCCCTCAAACAAAAAATTTAAGCTTGCTCAAGTGCCTGTAAGTGATCAAACTTGTTTGACAAACAAAGCTAGCTGCGCACAATGAAATTATCCAATGATCATCTAAAGTTTGTCAAACCACTTGATCACCGACAGACTACTTTACAATGGCTTTATTTTAGCAATGACCCCTCTTTAGTCTTTAAGTTGGGTTAGACTAAATTTTCAATAAAAAGTCTACCAATCTGCACTCAGTTCTTAAAATATAACCTTTTACCATTATGATAGAAGATGTGAACCCGTCAGAAGAATGAGTATTGGTTGTGATATCACTTAAAATCATAAAACCTGAAGTAAGATAAGTTATAACAAGAGAAACATCCAATATAGCTGTGATACCAGGCTTATGACAACCTATTTTTGAAGTTATGCCTTACCCAATTTTGAATGTGCAGATTCCCATAGTTAATTTGACTATAGTATTGGTGTATAAAATTTGGAAAATTAAAAAAACTGGAAGGATTAAAAGCAACAAAGTTTAGCCCGAAATTATAATGCTTCATTATTATTACAGTAGTATCTCAGTATGAGGTTATTGTAATTCCCAGCATGCATTTAATCATTTAGTAAGCGTGCTAAAAAAAGACACACAAATTAATATCTGTTATTAACATAAATTTGTGTTAGGTTAAACAAAATTTAAAAAAATAAAGGTCCGAATATTAAAAACACTCACAATAATTGCTTTCTAATTCGAGGATTCAATGTTTTAGGTATCCGCATTTTGATCTCGTCCTGGTAGTTATTTGTTTTAAGTAATGGTGATGTTAAATGCTAAATTATTAACACACTACCAAATACCTAGTTCTAGGTCTTAGCACACAACCTTAAATATTACTAAGCAACTTCCTACATTCTTACATGCTACTTCTCCAAAAAATTCCCAGTGAATTTATTACGCCCCGTGTTCTCTTCATGGTTAGTTTAATTTAAAAGGTAACAATAAATCACATAAAATTTATGTAGATTTTAATTTAATATCTTATTAACTATTATCTCATTCGTCATCAAAATAAATAGGTAACCTAATCTTATCTTATCAAGATTTGTAACACAGCACAGATTATGTATGACAATGGCAATAGAACGCACAGAATAAATAGGCAGAGCCAGTGATTGTCACTTTGATATTCATTCTGCATTATACTTATATAATAGATGGGATATACGGTACACATAAAAATTTAGAGATGATGGGACTGAACTGAAGCAAAGATCATTTCGTTCAATTAATTTTATTAGCCGAGACGAACTATTACTGGGTGTGATCATGTGATCTATGGTAGCATGTGTTGTGTTTCTACGCCTTACAAATTATTCTGTCTGTGATTATATGACAAATGACATTTAGAAAAGGCGACATTGACATTTTGTTTATAAAGTTGACTTGTGCTTGTGTCAAACAGTCATTTCATTTGTTTTGTGAATAATTGTTGAATGTTGACTGTGTTTGCAATTTGCATGCTAATAAAATACAACGTATCGTTATAAAATAAGTAGAGTGACCACTAACTTAAAATTAAGAAGTAGTTTATTTTAATCCGTTTAAAAATTGTGTAAAAAATGTCTCAGAGTAAGTAACAGACTTCTTGTGTTCGGAGTCGGAGGTTGTAGAAGCCGCCTTTGGATATTACGAATGCATTTTATCGTTTTAGGTTCTGAAAAGCTTTCTTCTCAAGACACAGCGGATCCTACAGGGCCCGCAACACGGAAAGGTGTCTTAATATCGTTTCGAACTGGCAAAACTATGGAAATTCCTGAGAAGGATATAGTAAGTAAACATAACCTATGACATCGGATTTTTATTTTACTATGGCTTAATTTACTGTGAATAACTGTGTTTCATATTCGGTACTGGTACAAATGGAATATCTATAAAAGTAATCTACATTTTATGTTAAAATAACAAGTCATATCTTAGATTACATTACATACATTACATAAATAAACAATGATGTTTTACAATCTATTTATAATTTGCTTAAGACTATCAAATTGACCCACTTCAAAAATTTTAAATTCTTTCTATTACTTTTTCGTAGTTAGGTAGATGTCGGTTTGTTGGAGAGTTTGAGAAGCTGAATCGTATTGGAGAAGGAACCTATGGAATTGTGTGTAAGTAAGCAAGCTATCATATACACCCAGAAATACAGGAAATCATTTGACATTGATAATTAAACATTAAAATTTTAGCTACCTGTGAGCCTGTGACATTCAAAATTATAGTTTTAACTTTTTCATAAAGTACATTTAATTTTTAATAACCATCCTATTGTGTCATTTATAGATCGGGCAAAAGATAAGTTGAATGGTAATATAGTAGCACTGAAGAAAGTAAGGATGGATGTAGAAAAAGATGGACTACCACTTAGTGGTCTTCGTGAAATACAAGTGTTGATGGCCTGTCGCCATGAAAACATTGTACAACTCAAGGAGGTTCTAGTTGGACGCTCTTTGGAAAGGTCAGTAATTGAATAAAAGACAATAATAATTAGTATGAGGTATGAAAAACTTGTATATTATTTATTGATGTGGCTGGGGGAAATGTGAGTATATAATTAAAAATCTTTTTTCTTTTTTACTCTGCATCCTTTCTATACTGCTATTTTGGCAAACCTGTTTTTGGTGTTGTTTTAGATTAAAATAAGTAAAGAAATTTTTATAACATTATAAAATATAAATAATAAGATATGTAATGCACAATATCTTTCCTTTAATTTGTCAATAATGTTTATAATATGTATATTTCTTTTACAGTATTTTTTTGTCAATGGAATACTGTGAACAAGACCTGGCTTCTCTTTTGGACAATATGTCATCCCCATTCACCGAGTCACAAGTAAAATGCCTGATGCTACAAGTTCTCAAAGGCCTGAAGTATTTGCATTCAAACTTCATTGTACACAGAGATTTGAAAGTCTCTAATTTATTACTCACTGACAAAGGATGTGTTAAGATTGGTAAGTTTGTTTTTATTATTCTCCTTATACTAAAAAAAAGATATCAAATCTACTAAAAAGCTATATTTGGTTGCTTAAATAATACTTTATAGTAACTGCAGTTACTAATAGTTGACAAACAATTTGATAATCTTAGGTGGCAAGAATTCTCTGTAATTATTTTTGTAACCTAAAATGTCAATTTAATTGTTTTTGTTTTTGTACTGACTCTTTCATTTAATACCCATATTCAGGAAGTTGTAACCAAACATGTAATAAAGTGGCTGTCATCAATACATAATCTGTCAATAAATCTATTTTATGATTGTTTTTTTTTAATTTTCAGCTGATTTCGGCCTCGCACGATGGCTAGGCGCTCCTGCACGTACAGCCACGCCGCGTGTAGTGACGCTATGGTACCGAGCACCGGAGCTACTGCTACAGTCGCCGCGACAGACCCCAGCACTGGACATGTGGGCGGCAGGCTGCATCCTCGGCGAGCTCCTCGCTAACAAGCCCTTGTTGCCAGGCAGAACTGAGATAGAACAACTGGAGCTTATTGTTGATTTGTTGGGTGAGTTTGTGTGTTTCGACAATATGAATATTATTCATTGAATAACACACTTTTAATCCTATACTAAGATTCCTCTAATGCTAAGACTCCTGTTTGGTGGGTATCATGGACAAGTCAAATAGTTAAAGGACACACCCTGAAGAAGAAAAGAAATTTCTCATTAAAATAGATGCCTTACTGAGAATAAAACTCTGAATCCACTGAATGGTTTGGCTTGGTAACCATTGCACCATTTGGAATTGATGAAATATTTATCCAATTGTTAGTTGGAACCACATAAGTTTGACAGAGTTTTAATGCTAATAAATTTATCTTACCTTCAGGCACGCCCTCTGATGCTATTTGGCCCGAGTTTAGTTCGCTGCCAGCCCTGCAAAACTTCACTTTGAAGCAACAGCCATACAACAATCTGAAGCAACGTTTTCCGTGGCTGTCCGCGGCAGGGCTGCGACTACTCAACTTCCTGTTCATGTATGACCCTAACAAGAGAGCCACGGCCGAGGAGTGCTTGCAGAGCTCGTATTTCAAGGAACAACCGCTTCGTAAGTGTCATTAAATCATTAGCATGTTTATAATACTTATATTTAAGCCTATGTACACTGCCTAATTTGCTTCTGTCATCGTTTTGGAAATATGCACTGTAGAATTTATGATTAATTGGACATTGTTATAACTGAAAATTGTTTTGTTTCAATTAAATTATGACTCAATAACCCTATAGTCGCAGTAAGGTCGCCGAGCAATCGATGTTGGGTTCAATTCCCGGTTGGGCACACATTCTCATGTCACTCCTGATCCTGTCACTCTTATCTATACTAATATATAAAGCTGAAGAGTTTGTTTGTTTGTTTGAAGGCGCTAATCTCAGGAACTACTGGACCGATTTGAAAAATTATTTTAGTGTTAGATAGTCCATTTATCAAGGAAACTTATAGGCTATATAACATCACGCTATGATGAATAGGAGAGAAGCAGCAAAATAAAATATTCCAAGAACGGGAAAATTACGCGGGCGGAGCCGCCGGCGACTTCTAGTGTATGAATATGCCTGTATATTTTAAATATGTTTAATTGTTACTAATGCATTTATATAGAGCTAACCCTATTATATTTTTCCAGCCTGTGATCCTAAGCTGATGCCAAGCTTCCCTCAGCACAGAAATATGAAAGGACAGCAGAAAAACACGACTACTCAATTAAATATACCGCTGTCTAACTTAAACACAGGGGCCAATGACCAGACTAACAACCTTCCTGCTATTTCTGACCTCCTAGGATCACTAGTGAAGAAAAGGAGGATTGACTAGTATTGATTGACTTTGAATTTGAATATTAGTATTGTAAGGAATTCAATAAAATACATTCATTGACACAATTAAATACATAAGATTGAACGATGGTTTTATTTTGCTTGTAGCTTATTGTAAATGTAGGACACAGTTAAACTATTTATAATCGAAGGTTTCGGGCGAACACATTACAAAGTGACAAACGTTTTTTGCTTACAAAAAATAAATAATAATGTATAATAATTATAAAAAGTTCCTCTGGTATAAAACTTGATTATTTTATCTGTACATCGCTTTGCTTGTACGATGCGTGATATATCTTACCTAATGTTTACATTTATAATTTTCCCAATAATAATTTTCAATCCGTCGATGCATCTTCTTCGGCCGATAGTCCCATTGCTTGTTGAAATTTTTGATACTTTTGCAGAGTATCTTTACTTTTCGCTTTTACTTTTTCTTTCTACGGAAAAAAAGATGTGTTATTGGTGTTTCCGTTTATAGACGATAACATCGCAGAAGACATTATAAGATACGTAATACGTACTATCTCTTTTTCTTGCTTTTCTATGTTTTTGAGATTGCGTACGCATTGTGAACATAATACTACATCTTCCATATGATTTATATTTTTCTTCCTATGGTGATGTTTTAATCTGAAATAAAAAGCACGTCGGTTTGAATTTCCATACCTAATAATAGGTGCATTGTCTGTAAATAACGAGTTCACGAAAAACTATACGAGAAATCGAAATTTTTAAAGACCGGAATTACGATCAATTGTACCTACCTAGTAAGGATGACTTGGGGTAACATGAAAAAAGCGGGGACTTAATTTATTAAGAGATCTCAAAGAATTACTTTAGCTGCAACTTTTCTCCTAACTGAAACTTTAAACAAAAAATACGACTAGTTACGTCGTATATTTTTCCCCCAACCTTCGTTCTGTCTATGTTTTGTTTCAATCACAGTATTGAAGAATCACCTTACTGTGCGGCTGCGTTTCTCGGCTTTTGCGGTCGGTTACAAACCGTAGACATTTTCGAAACCTATCATTCCGTTTCGTTCGACACGCACTACTCAAAATGTTATGCCTGCTACACATTATCGGCCATGATGGGCGATTATACGCGAGCACGATAATGTGGAAGGGCTAATCGCCTGTAGTCGCCCATCATCGTCCGTAATCGTCATCGTGATCGCCGCGATCGGTGACTTAGCGGTTTTTTGGACACGAATCAAAGGGAATCGGTTGTAGTTGTGTTGCGCGCACACATTATCGCCGATTAGTATCACCAATTAATGTGTATAGGTAGTTATTTTTGCTTTGTTTTATTACGATGAATGCTCAAACTACACCATCTTGTCTTCGAATAATTTTTTATGACCTTTAATTCAACAACATTGATAAAATTGAAATTAAATGAACAGTAGCTGCAACAAATTCCACGTCCATTAGGGAAGGCTGCCGCTCAATAAATGATCACGGACGATAATGTGGATGCTTGTACAATGATCGTCGCCGATCACAGATCATCAACGATTGTCCATCATGGCCGATAATGTATAGCAGGCATTAAGGATTATTCATAAGAATGAATTATTAGAGCTACGTACAGTTTTCCACAATAGTCGCACTGTGATTTATCAGTGCGATGCGTGATGATATGCCAACCGAGTTCGTGATAAGTAGGATAGCGTTCAGAACACCTGGGACAAAGAATTTTCCCTTCCGACCGCCCTCCGTTACTTTGGTGTTCGGTTAGTTCCTGAGATGTTTGGAAGTTTTGGTGACAGCTTTTACACCTGTAAGGAAACAATGATAAGTTATCGTAGGACAACTATTATTATGCTGCGAATTTCTTTTGCAACCGGAAAGGTTCTTTATTATAATTATCATATTTTCAACGTCGATGAAATAATGCCACTTGCATTCCATTATGTACCTACATTTTGTAGGTATGTATAACAGGTGCAGGTTTCTTTAAATGATATAAAATAATTACAACAAGAAAAGCAGTTAACATCTTACATAAAAATATTTGGTTGGAGGTGATATGCCATGTGCTCTATAATTTTCTTTGGATAGAAATAATGAAATTTTTTGTCACAGCACGTAACGTATCCGGGCACGCCGTGTCTATCTTTGTAATGTTTCATTAAAGATCTGAAATGAAAGTCAGTCTCGTGGCAAATACAGCATTCCATTTTGTAGAAAAGTGTTATTTGCCTGTCCAATGCAGCCCCTTGTTTCGCCGGTTTGCCATCTATTAGTACTATAGAATCGAGGGTATCAGTATTGCTCTCATACAAATTTGAGCAATTGGGTGATGTTTTTTCTTTACTATGTCTGTGTGAAGTAACATGATCAGATGATCTGTTTGTAGACGTCGAACTTTGCAATAAAGATTTATCGACACTTTCTGATTTTGCGAATTCGTCCAGTGGCATTACTTCCATGAATTTCATGTCTGAAATGGATTTTTTTTTTGGTTTCATTGGCTTGGCATCGCCTTGTTGTAGCTCAGGTTTGGGTGAATCAAAGTTTTTTTTAGTTGATTCAGAAACCTTTTCCACTGGATAAGTTGCTATTTCAGAATTAGCGTTATTCTGTAGTACCGTTAGGTTTTGCTTTTCTTCGTTGCATTTTGCTTTGTAGAATTCTAAAAACTTCTGTGTCTTTTCTACTTTGACAGCGTACCGATGTAACGCTCCTATGTGCTGCAGGCAGTCGTGGCATATTGCTTTTGGAAGATTATCGTCTGTATGTATCTGTGAAAAGAATACGTTACGTTGAAATGCTTTTGTGGGTGAAAGTTCTTGTTCGAACTGGATTACAAAATAACATACAACAATATCAAAAAGCCTTTTGATTTTCCGCTTAGTCTCTGCACTGAGAGGTTTTAATTTCACGACGTCAGTACACAAACACAAACGACACGATAGTTCACGCACTATTGTCTTTTCTAAGCTAGTGTAATCATTCATACTGCAAAATTTATTATAGGTACTTTTATACTCCGGCTAAACAAATAATAGGAAATATTTTATGTTTGATTACATGCCCATGAGGAAAATGCAGATGATGTTTCAGATAATTTTGATGGGTTTGACGGCATCGAATTTTGTGATTTTTTTATTTTGCTCACTACTTAATACATCGCCAGTTAACAATGTCTAAACCGTATCCGTTTCTAGTAAAACTTATTTAATAGCGTGTTTACTTACATATTGCAAAATTACGAATATTATTACTTAGGACGAGTAATAAATAAAATAAATAAATTTTTACCTTTCACATTTCCACCTAGAGTTCTGGACAAATTATGTAGGTAGGTACTTAAGTTTCTTTAATATAAAAAATATCCCAAATCTTAATTGTAGAATTTGCTCTCAACAAATTCTTTTATGTCTAAGGAACCACGCATTTGTAATCTTATCGAAATACAATGACTTGAATTGCGGTGTCTCAAACGAGGAACGCTGAACAAACTTTTCAAATTATCACATTGCTTTTCGTTTCTTAAACATAATAGATGTAATAAAATACGTTTAAATAGTAGGCTTAATAGTAGGTACTTATGAATACTAAGGCTACCGTTTGCTTGTAAAATAATGAAGTCGATACCTAAATTGTAATGAATTACTAATAGCTACCTAGGTTCTATAACTATGGATACCTAGTTAATAAGTACCTTCTATAGTGCTCCGACCCTAGGAAAACTTAACTGTTTTAACCACTAATGTTACAAGTTAATTTCAAAACATCGATGTAGTAAGTACCTACTAAACTTTAATAGCTTCGCTGCAAGTTAATGACTCACTAGGTTATTTATAGTGATCTTATACCTAGTGTTAGCTATGTATGTATCACATAGCTTAGTACCTGTAGGTGTGGTGATAGTTTCTGGTCAATATTATTTAAAATTATTTCGGAATCGATTCCCAGGGAAAGCAGTGATTAGTTTGGCAGATAAATGTTTGTTTACGTCTACAAAGAATACTACGTAAGTACATAAGTACTTCGTAGTGTGGTTAGTGTCGTAATTAGGATTTGTCGTAACCGATGCGTGGTTCTGTAACTGCACTTTGAAAATGTGTATGATCCTGTTCTGTTCCTGGCACTGCAAGCACAGCTCTTGTTACGGTACTAAATACTAAGCGTGGGTTAAACAAAACTTAAGCATAAATAGGTATTTAAACTTAGCAGTTGGAGTTTTCTTCCTATTTTCCTTATTACTTTTAGTATAAAGGGTACTTATAAACATAGGTATTAATCAATAGTAGTACGTTACGTACACAGTCATAGGTACGTTAGAATGTTTGCGAAAAGTGCGTGACAATTATGTTATATGGGGGATTTGCGCCAATCTTATTAAACCAGCGGTTTCGCCTTTGTTAATTTTATTACAGACGTACTCACATAATGTATCCTTGTAACGTTTCATTCTGCAAGTCTGGTTGTAAGATACCTACTTATTAAAATGTAGAATTTAGAAGTTATCGCTTAAGATAACCAAAATATCGATACGTACCTAAGTACTTGTTCTTAAACGAGAAGGCGAACCATGAAATTATCAGCAACAATAAATGCAACACCGAGTCGCTGCTGATCAAAAAAAGAAGAAAGATGAAAGTAAATAAAGCTCTCAAGTAATTAAGCAATGTATTGCGAAGCATAAGCGTAACAAAAGTTGTGCGATATGATGACTATTTATCAAATATACATAAAAATTGAAGGAACTAAGGGATTAACCAAACTATAAAAAGATACAATTTGTGGCAGGTCAACGTCTTTCCGGTCTTCTAGTCTAAAATAAAAATATCATTGCCTCCACCAACCATTTTTTGCAACACATTTAATCGCTTTACGTCTGCCTGTTTGCACTTAAACACATTGAGAAAAGAATATACTATCCCCAAAGGAGTCTCTAATAAAACCTTCCGCTTCGGGCACAAAACCACTCAATCTGCAGGTTAATCCGGGGCTGACCTACACACGACTTGTCGCTATTGTTATATGTATTGTAGTCCTCTTACTTGATACTTCTAGTGTCTTGTTAAATTAAATAGTGACTGTGTTTAGTAAAAAGTAAAGTATTTGCTTGATCTGAAAGAATAGTAAATTAATTTACCTACCAGTCTAATAGCTACAAAACTTTTTGAAAATAAGAGATGCAGGGGATCGAATTCAGGAACTCTCGTAAGGCAGACTTGCGTTAAAACCACTAAGTTATCACTGCAGAATAACCCTAATATAATCTTCTAAAAGCTCCACAGATAATTTAGGATCTAAGTGCCACTTATCTATTATACTCGGTAACAATTTGCACGACTATTATATAATTAAATATCAAGATTAATTACACCATCTCGTTGATGTAGGTATTCGGTTGAGTAATAGAGCTAACAGCATGCGATATGCCGTGATTATGGCCGCTTGTAATCTCAGTGCGAGCCTACATTTATGATTAAATATTACTCATAGTGTATCTATTATTATTATATTCGATTTTGTATTCATTATTATTTTTTATATTATAACTTCTAGCCTGAAACTTTATCAAGAAAATGAAGACTAAGTTACACTCTTTTTAAATTTATTATGGCAATAGATATAGATTGTACTTTTACTTCCTAATTTAAAACCTTCCGGTCTCTACTGTGTGTAGTTGGTTTCAATTTTAATTTAGATATTTATATTTGTTATCCTTAATTTATCATAATTACAGTCGTATAGGAATACTTGTGAAAAGTGGGTCATCTGCTCATTTGTCGGCGTTTTCCACAAAAAAATTGAAGCCAATTTACTTATACTTATTTTCATTAATTACTTATAACATAAACCATCGAAATTAATTGGAACCTAATTAAGTATTTTTATAATCAAAGTACTACAAAATACCTATACGCCTAATTATCGTAGTAATGAATAATTTAATAGCTAAACAGTTTGTCTAAGCGAGTATCAAACGGTCGCAAATTTATGCGGAAACTTAAATAATCTTAACTTTTCCAGGTTTTGCTTCGCTTTGGAAGGTCTCGCATAAGTTTCTGAAAGCCCCCATACTTTCCTAGTTATTCAATAAATATCGAAAATTGATTTCTATTGACAAAATAACACGGAAAATAAATAACGTAAAGTACTTATATCCAATAAAGAGGTGAAAACATCATGAGCACTACAGACTGTGCATTAAAAGGCATATATTGTCCTTTGAACTTGTTTTTGTTAGATACTAGGCAGATAATAATTATTTATAAATAGGTAACAGCAAGCCAAAATTAGCAAGGAGCAGGACTGCCCCAAGTTTTGGAAGGAAGAGAGGGATATTTAATTAACGATACTATTAGATGAGATGTTACCTACTTAGCAAAACTTCAGTGTTAAAAAATTAGTAGCTAGTTAGTTTACTTTGCAATAGTTCGCGAGCACAATCTAGTTATCTAGTTGGATTGAAGCGTAGACGTGCGTAACCTTTAATGCAAAGTATACTAATTAGTACATTTCTACAAATCGTGCTATTACTAATGCATTTTACAAAGCTGAATAAGTGAGTAATTTGATATACTTATTTCACAATCCCCCGGTGGCTTATGGTAAGTACAATAGGTATATGAATTACCGTAAGCTACATGCATGGCCCTATGATGATTACGCCCTATACATTAAGAGTGCATTCTCCTATAATTCGTTTAAATTTGGATAAAACCCACGTACACGTCAAGGAAGATAAAAAGACAAGGCTTTTTTTTAATAATACTTATATCATTTATTTATTATAAAAGGCTCATATTTTGGCTGAGGTGTAGAGTTTACGAAGTGAGGGCTCGTAGAGTTAAGCTCGGTAGCGTTAGGAATCTGGCTCTACACAAGACTTGATAACTTTATTACAGCGCGAATCATAGGGTGTCTCGACGAAAAACATTTTCAGGTAAAATGTTTTTGGTATACTTTGATAAGGATATCATTAAAATAATAATTTTCTCTCGGAAATTAACGAGTTTCTCCGCCGTTTACAGAAAATTGATTTAAATCTACAAAGATTCAAGCCATTAACGGCCCACGCTTCCCATTACATTTCATTCCCTAATTGGGTATTAGGGAAACCTAGAGCATAATATTAAAATACGCTATTCTAGAATTATTGGTAAAATTAATTTGTCTACGTTATATTATAATAATAATATTATTGTTGGTCAAGTATGTAATTGTTTTTTTATAATTATTATTTCTATGTAAAATCCGTAACTTAGTTGGTTGGTTAGTTACCAACCTTATGCATCCTATCCTAGTAATATTATAAATGTGAAAGTTTGTGTTTGTGTAATCCATTGAATGGATTAAGCTAAAACTTGGCCCACAGATAGTTTGCATCCAGGAGTAGGACATAGAATAGATTGTGTCCCGATTATAGGTTCCCTTTGTTTAAATTCAATATTTTGTTTAAAGATTTTTCTGCGGGCGAAGCCGCAGGCATCGTCTGGTACTTAGTAAAAATTACATTTTAAAATATATCAATCTACATTATCACAGGAAAACTTTCATGGATGTTGTGTCGTGTGCAGTGTAGTGAAATGGATGGCGTTCGAGTGTAAAACTGATCAATTCCAATTACAGCCCGCCTCGGGTTTCGGCTTTCGGAATTTCATTACGTAGTTGCGATATTTTGGGGTTGCTCAATTGTTTTAACTAAATTCTACCTAAAAATACAAAAAGTAGGTACCCACTAAATGAGTTTCATGCATTTCGTTTTGGAATCAATGAACTAATTGAGAAAATATCAGAAATACAGGCAGTTGATTTTTTAAATTAAAAAAAATTGCAGTATTTTCAGTCCCTTCTCAAATTCTTTACTTAGGTTTCGTTTAAATACCTTTCAGGTTTTTAAAATTTGACCTTATTTAGGTACGATTATAACTCATTCATTTATTGTGTGAAATTAATAACTTCCTTATAGTTTTGATTGAAGAATCAGAGAAAGTTTTTCATCAACAAAAACTTTGTTTTCTAAAGTAAACCCTACAAACCAACTTGCCCCTTAGTCTTCTTGATTCAGCTCGTATAGTCATAGTTATTGTCATTGTAAATTTCTATTCCCAATCTCACTAAGATCCCTATCTAAGTTAATTAACTGCACTTAAAAGTTTCACTTGATTTACTTCAAAATAGCAACGGTTTCAAACATAATGATGGTCTAAAACGTTATTGTTCTTCAAGAATGATTTTATGTTACTAATTAAGCTCAGATTCAGTAAGCCTTATTAATCTTCATTAAGCCTTTTATCTGGTCTGTGACGAGAAAATATTTTAATTAATCCTTTTTAAAGCCATACTAGAAAACTCTGCTAAGCCTCTATCAATAAGGATTTGCAATGGATCAGCGCTGCTGGTCACGAAAACAACTAAAATTGCATCGCTTATACCAAGTACTTTGATTAATTTAGTTGATCAATTCGTTGATCATATTGATTACTTTATTTTGATGGAACTAACTATTTACTAACAGGACCTGATAACCAACTAGGTAACAGTCCCCCTTAGCCCTACTCGAAGTTTGTTACGATGTTCATGGGCGGCACGGGTTGGTAGCACTGTTAGCTCGTTAGCTATCTTAAAAGTCTTAAAACCATAAAAAAATATTCGTTGAAATTTATTTTATTGTTACCGAATGCTATTCCTAAGTAACTATGCCATACCTTAGTCCACTATTATCTCTTGACAGTCGTTCAATGTCATGTTATTCTAAACAGGTTAAGTTTGGCTTTTTATACTTCGAAGCGTACCTACTGGAAATCCATTTCAAATAATACAAACTGGAAACTTTAACACTCTATTTGAGAGAGTTGTAGTTAATTTGTCTTATCTTACCGTATGTCAAGGCCAGTTAGAAATCTTCCTTCTTCCTTGAGTTGAACTTTCTTCATGGGTCGGGGTGAGGTTAAACTTCCTTTAGAACTCCGTTAACCATCAAAGGTTGAAAAGAAACAAATATTACTGAGAAATAGAACCTGACAGCTAAAAATAGAGAGGGGAGATAGATATATTAAAAAATAACAAACTTATATCATTCCCACAATAACGACGAATTCTATGTTTTTTCATGTTGAAATCCGTCAAGCCGTAGCTGTAGAGCGTGACAAAAAGATACGAACATACATACGTCTGAAAAAAAAAGACTTATTTTGACGCAGTTGGATAAAAATAGTTTCATTACTTCGCCGCTTAATTGCAT
>LGAG01000466.1:930372-946014 GCA_001278395.1 Lerema accius
ACTTTCACAAGAGCTTTACTCTGCATAAGTATAGGAATAACACCGAATAGTGGCAAGTATGTGCCTTGGAGTAATAATAGCGAGTTTTGTAAAGGGTCTGCTGAATATTAGACATAATTTTTGCCACGCAATTCTACGATTTACATCTGTTACCATTGCGGTAGTTTGTATGATTGTGGCACATGATACTGTGGTTTTGGCTTTGAACAGTTAGCTCATGTACTTGCTAATAATAATTTGAATATACAACTATTTATAGGATTTATTTCCGTTAAAATGTAGTTAAATAATTTATAAGTGTACCTAAATATTATCTTTGAAAAAAGAAGCGCATTTAAAAAAGTCTTTGCATTTCACTAAAAAAAACTTCACAAAAATTTTACTTTAGTGAAATAACTGTGAATGGTACTTTTGTTATTTAAATAAATTTCGAGAGCCTCTGTCATCCCGGTAAATTATTTTTCTGTTCCCGCGCCGAAGCGTCCTCAGGGACGCAATTAAACATCCGATGGTAGTTCAGTTGAAAAATTGCACAAGATATCATGATCGCTCTTATTTACATTCAGATTGAATTTTTCTCAATTGCCCCGCGTTTTCAGTTTGCTTCGAGATGAAATCTCCGAAATAATATTCGGGTTGAGAAATTTCGGCTGCGATACTAAAAAAAACGTGGCACACTCATTTCCCAGGATTCCGTAAATAGGTACATGTTGTAAAACATGAAAAGAATATTCTTACAGTTAACAATGCGTAAGATGATCTGTGTATGTATGGCAATCATAATAATGGTTAGTAATATACCAAGAAATTGGAAACAAATCTTTTTGTTAGAAAGTGATCACATTTTTGGTATCTTATATTGGACATTAATTTCTACAGTCTACGCGTTAAAATTGTAGGTATTTATTCGGTGTATTTATATGGAATAGACCTATCTTCAAATACGACTCGCTTATACGCCGGAAATAAATATTTTTCATGACCACACCCGGTAACTTTATTTAATAAGTACGGACCTCTAAAAGCGACTTTTACGTTATGACCTTAACTAGATTTTTGATATTATGTGTTATGGCAACACTCGAATTACCTATTCTTTTCCTTTCTTTACTGGCACTTTCCGTTCTTTGCAGTAACGCACAGGTGTCACCTAAAAAAATCAAATTTATCCCCAATACATGTTTTATAGCATATTTTATATGTGCTATAAATGAAAACTCCGAATACTGTACATACATTAGGGCTTAGGCTAAGGAAGATGTTTTATGTTTCATCCAAACCAAGGGTTCCCAACCTTTAAAGATAATTGAACACCAATCAAATACCTTTTATTTCATGGAGCCCCATATCAAATCAGTAAAAGTTAACAGTGTTATTTGTATAAGATTTTTTTTTATAATTTTAGCGGAACTATACTACGGAATACTACAGAACCCCTTGGTTCCGTGGAACCCAGATTGGGAATCCCTGATCTAGGTAATATGGTGTTTGACCAGATCTTTATTCAATTTTATATTTTTTATATTTTTTAATTTTGCCCCCCAAGTCCACTAGCGTTAGTGACATTAATCAACTTTTTAATTAACACAATATGGTTCTTTCTGTATACCTATTTTATGCAGAATGCTTTCTGAATATCTACGTGATACGTAATTTATTGCCGTTCCTTCGTTACCATTTAATTCGTAATTGGATTATGAATTATTCTGTAATGTAAAAAAGGGTGGAGAAAATACGCTGACCGTACGAGACTATTTCGAAAGACTTTTATTGCTTTTTCATTATTATGTATAGATTGATTATTATTTTTTTATCTTTTTCGTAATTTGAAAGTATTACTAATTTTTAGTGTAGTGAGATATTCATAGAAAGTATATTACTTCCTTGTACACGGAAGTATTATTTATACTTAAATATTATTATATTTTTCTTTAATATTTAAATAACTTTAATAACTTTTAATTTCCGTTTAAAACAAAGATGTATTCGCAACGAAAGTAAACAAATAGACTCTCAATATTAGGTACGCGACTTACATTATATTCCACTAAAAATGTTACCTATCAATTCAGTAAGATATTACAAATTTCCGTTGCGCCCGCCTTACTTAATTTTCTACGTTCGTTGGGAAATAAGATTTTCTTTGGAAAATACATACAATAAACTGGTTGAACAATTTCGATGCCTAGAATGCCTCCAGGTAAATGTGTATGAGAATTTGTGGTGCCAGCTTTTTAGAGAATATGATTTTCGGTATTCGTTATTCTAAATAATATTAAGTAATATTTACTTATTCGCTTGTTATTACTTTACTCAATTGAAGATTCTTGTCTACGTTGTAGTCGGAAGTCGATCTCAACTCTTCAATAATGACGTCTAAAGAAACTTCATTGTATATTCATCCAGTTGTTTTCTCATTCACAAAGCTAAAATATCTATTTACTGTTTCTGTTTACGTTCCTTTAACTACATGGGGTACAATTCTATTCTCATTATAGATGATTCTCTCTTAAATCAAAGACTGTAGTAAAATAATCTTGAAATTGATTGCACTTCAGAGTTAGCGTTAATATAAACTTACGGGCACCATGACATTGGAGAAAAAATATCCGCTTTTTACATCTATCCTATTATTTTACCAATTTGTTGGCTTTATAAATACCCAATCATCACAACATTTAATTGTCCCACTGTTGAGCTCAGGTCTCTTTCCACCAAACCACTTGATAATTAGTCTGTAATACGCACATAAGATTTGAAAATTAGAGATGCGTGCCGGGTTTGAACTTCGGAACTCTCGTTCGGAAGGCTGTTCAAGCCATTGACCTATCGCTGCGTATTATAAAATAATAATGTAAGCTAAGCCGCACACTAATAGAAGGAAATAGATATAAGGATTTTCAGTCGACTACAGAAACCTAAAACGAAGTGCAAAACTAACGTAGCATTAGTGCGCAGGCAAATGAAGATAAATTTCTACCATCCGTTGTAGTTATTGTCAGTAAAACTTGTTGTTCACGCTCCAAGTATTGGCAAATATTAATTTTATTTCAGTTAGATGCCAGTTCCTTGTTTGAATGTAACTTGCTCGTTATTTCAACAGCGAACTAATTTATAATAACTTCTGTTGTATTTGCTTTAAACAGCCCTAATTTAAAATTGACAGCCATTTTGTATGATACAGTAGTGATGTATTATTGGAATGATATTAAATTAGAATTTTCCCATTTATTGTCATAATTTATATTTTCCATTTGGTTTGTATATCAAAAGCTTTTATGTCATCCAAAGGTCTTTGACATAGCTGAACAATATATCGAATCTTATCGGAGGAAGGAAAACTAATCGTCCCCCCTGTATTCCTATTCGAGGTTTGTCACAGATCTAAATGAATGACAGAAGATAGTGACAGTGACACTGCAAGCTCGTTTGATATCCCATAACTTACCTATACAATAAATACTTTGTTAGATAAATAAATAATCAATTATAACGCTCAGAAAGATGTCATAGTCATATATCAGAATTTTATCAACGAGTATATACACATCATTTCGATTACCCCAGTGCAGTAAAACATGCTATAAATATCTACAAATTATAAAGTTCTCCGTTACGTTCGTACTTGTGAAGCCAGTCCAGATCTCTTATGAAGACTTGAACGGTTGGGATGACGTGGAAATCGTGACATAAATTGTGTTTGAGAAAATTGGAATTACTTTGAGTTGGTAAACATGTCAAGTAATAAATCGCATATATTATTCAGAGTACACGCTCCGTGGTATTTGGAAGTAAGCGAGTTTGGTAAAACCTGCCGTCGCCGTCGTGGCAGGAATTCTAGTTCGGTACATTTACATTGGAATCATAATGAGAAAAGGGTTGCTTAATGCGATCTTAGTGTGAAGTGTGCGTTATAAGCTGATTTAATCTCATAATAAATGAAACTAATGTTAATTTGTTTGTTTTGTTTGATTTGTTGAACTGAAACTTTTTTGGAATTGTGATTTGAAACTTGATGAAACGGAAATGAAAAACAGAAAGCGTCACCATAAAGAAACAAACATTATTGTAATGCGAGCGAATGAGGTAGAATACATTACACCGAGTACAGGAATCCAGAATTATTACTCGACCAAATTATACATCACACAAAACATGAATTGTTTTTAATTTAGACAAAGAAATTGATTTATCATGGTTTTATTTTTATCACAAGTTTACCTTTAGTTTTAAATAATCTTTACTTTTACTTAGGTACTTACTTTTTCAATAATTCGTGAATATTTTTCTCCGATAAACATAATAATATCTTACATACATCTATTGGTATGGTGTTAAGCGAGTTGTCAAACTCAGGAAAGTAAGTTTTTACTTTTTTTTTTAAAACCAACCATTCCATCGGCTGTTAGCTTTGAAAAAGTAAAAATGGCACGTTCAATTTAAAACGTACCTAAACAAAGTAAAGAATAACAATACTAAAGGTTTTTCCTGCGTCACGCCTAAGGGGTTTAAATTGAATTTCATAGTTTTGAGTTGTGGCTGGCTGGATAGACTGTTTGTTTAAAATATGCAAAAAGATTTTTTACTCTCTGGCGGACTCAGTTGCGAACACATTCAATCTCAAATGAGGCGCTACGGAGCAACAGCTGCAGTGACAACACTGGTTTATATCATCGCTACCACTTCTCACGTTATTAAAACATATTTCAAACTGTTTTGATATGATATTACTGCACATATTTCGCACACGATACTATGTTCACATTACGTGTACTGGTCGCTTAAACGCGGATTGAAATTAATATAACTGCAATGTTCTATACCTACATAAAAAAAACTTACGTACCTACTTAAAATTTAATTATAATTTTGAAGATTCATTATTAATGGGATATGTAACTGAGTTTTAGGGTAGATACTTTGTACTAATTAAGAACAATCCACACAATGTAAGAGAAGTTGCGAAGCAAATAGATAGTTATAGGTTATGATGATGTAGGTACTAGGTACCTAGCGCTACCTGTAACGATCTAGGTAGGTACGTGTAGTAGATAATAATAATAGATATTAATACCTGAGGTATCGAGGAGAGGCTTCTGTCAATCGTAAGTGGTTTGCCCAAGTTAAGCAACTTCGTAACGGTCGGGAGCTACCGAGCTAACGACCACTTATAGTAAAACTTCGAGAGCGTTTGGGAGAGCATGTAATACGGCCAGGCTCCGTTTTTATCGTTAGATAGCAATCGTTTATCCATAATGGGGGATTTCGGCCGGCATAAGTACTTCCAACACTTGCCAATTAATCCGTCCACTAAACCGCATGAAGCAGCGGGATGGAGTACACTCTAAGCCTTTTCAATTACTTCGAAACTTGTGCCGAGGGGTCGCTGTCGGGCAGAAGTATAATATAAATGCCGTGAGGATGTTTGTATAGTACCACGCGATGTTATTGCAGGAAGAAAAGGACCAATTGCTGACAACCAACTGTTGGATCACTCAAATCTGGACAGACTACCATCTACGCTGGAACGCCAGCGAATTTGACGGTATCAACGTCATAAGAATACCATATGAACGAGTTTGGAAACCCGACATCATTTTATATAACAAGTAAGTACTTAGGTACTTAACGTGCATGAGTAGTATTCATCTACTTTAAACTATACAAAGGAGTTTCTCCATTACATAAAGATTGTGACTGAAATAACTTTCTATAATTATCATCTATAAACGTTTCTTTCGAAGTATGATTTTGTTTAAGACAGAGACGTAAGAATTAGTGGATTACGCGTCGTAGTCCCAATCTTTGATAAATTGAGTAATAAAATGTAGACATATCTAATTATACAATACTCAATACCTACAATGTGAATTTAATATTTAAATTTTCAGTCGAAATACAAGCAGTCGCAATACCAATCGACATTTTTACTGATTCAGAAAAATAATTTCCGTTTTATAACAATACAGAGTTTTTTAAAAGAACCCAGATATGTGCACATATTCACGCTAGCATGGTGAATAATTCGCAGTAAATTCATGAAACACGCGAGAGAATTCAAAAGTTGTATCTATTGAATTCGTCGCGTGGAAGTAACTTTCATATTATCAGCTTCCCTTTTCCCGTTATGTTTATTAAATGGGAAAGAGGAAATTCTTTGTGTTCAAATCTGTAAGTACTTTTACCTTCATGTTTTTTTATGAATATTTTTATATTCAGTATTTTTGCTACATGGTCTTTAAATACTTTAATGTTTATAGAATTAACTACATTGTATGGAAAAGATCTATTCTTCTATAGACAGCTAATAAATATAATGTACGTATAGGTATCAGTAAGTTTTGACAAAGGAACTCATTTACTAATATTATGTATCGTGATAAGGAAAGTTGGGTAACTTTGCCTAAATTTATAAGAATTGGCGACTTAATAAGGGACAATAGAGTTAGCAAGTAATAGGGAGAAAATATTCCCAAGTTATTTCAACTTAGTCGACATTTTTGTTGAATGGTTGTTTGAGTTATTTCCATAAATGAGGGACTAGTTTAATTCATTAATATTTTATAATTCCCTAATAAATTAAGTTTGAATATAAAATCCTTAGGTGCTCTCCCATTCCAGTTCGCTTTTTGAATAAAATAATGTTGTTAATAAATATAAACGTTACCTTTACATTTTCATCGAAACAAAATAAATAAATAAAATATTACTTACTTACTCAATATAAGATGTACTCGTACCTAATCCAAAATTTGGTCAACCCAAATAATAATAGCAAGTTAAACAAAACCTTGCAGAAACACTAACTGCTTTTTTGCAAATCAATAAACAAAGATTATAGATGAACTGTTATTTCCTCTTAACATTGATCTATTACTACGAAAGACTACTCCATCACTTGAAAGTTAAGTATCTACAATCTTGGAAATTCCAACAAAAATACGAATGGCCGATACTCGTATCTTGAGCAGGTGATATATACTCGACTGTTAATATCATTGAAAGACGATGATAACACAGTTTCTGTTTATTTATTGTTACACATTTGGAGGATAAATGTTTTGTGTTATATACGTCCATTCATCTGTCCTAAATCCCGGCTCCATTTATCATAAAGAACACTTGACAGCTTTCCTTCGGTTACGAGACGTTTAAAGCTGTGGAACAACCAAATACAATAGATACGTACTCGTGTGTTTCAAATGCGTTTTGTTTTATTTCCGTCAGACGAGTTCAATATTGGATACTCTCAAAGCAGTCTTAATGAAGTTTATAGATACGTTATGTATTACGTGCAATATAACCTCTTAGAATAGGTTTACTGGAACTATGTTTAAGGAAAAAGTTCAAAGTGTACTTGCTTTTGTATGTGTGCGTTTGTAGCTTAAATTATAATAGAAATAAAATCTATTTTATCCATACCTACTTACAAATTTGTCAAATTTGTTTAGCTAGGTCAAAAAAAGTAACGAGACAATACTTATTATGAATTCGTGATAAAAAATCCCATATGTCATTCAGATATTCAATCAAAATGACCTTAGGATTACATTGAGCTTAACTTTAAAGCATTGCCCACTCGTGCGGATTGATATTGGGCCAGCCCTGGTAAATCCAAGTGTTCAAAGTGTCAGAAGTTCTTACGACCCCCGTCGTTCCTGACATGGCTTAAAAACTGCTATCTAATCTAATATATGAATTTATCTATGGTTGGCAGTTACTTTAGAATTCAACAGATTATTCTATTTTTAAATTTCAAGATTTTCAACAAATCATACTTTACGACGTCAAACTTGGAATAAAAATACTTACTGTACATACAAAGACAACTAATAATATGTTTTTTTTTCTAATTATGATTTGTACATAGTCATAAGCTTTTTACTAATTGTATTATTTAATACGTGATTTTTCACGTGATAGTATTAAACTGTGTTTAATTTCGCACCCTAATCCAAAGGTTTAATTGAATTCACACATAACCAAATTACCGTAATTCTAGATCGAGAGCCTGTCCTCCAAATTTCATCCCAAAACCGAAAACTAATAATTAGTTCACTTTTAGTTCAGACCCCAATTATCGGTCAAGCGTGATCAATACAACTGTATGGGCGACTGATATAGGCGGAATGCGAAGGTGAAGAGACTCTTATTTAAGCGTCTAAGTCTAAAATAGAACACGATCAAATTCATGATTGACTTTTAATTAAGTTCAAAAATTCTTCTATATTTCGTAATGAAATATCTATAAGATATAATTTTTCATAATTAAAACAACTCAGTTTGATAATTTAGTAACTTTTTATATTTAGAAAAATTTTTTTGTTATTAAACTATGTAGGTTAGCCTACACTTATTTATAATTTTATATTCAAGACTTGTAAGATAATTTAAAAAAGTGAACAGACCTACCTATCATTGGAGGGTTTGTAATTAGCTCGACCGATACGGAACATAAATAAAATATGTTGTTGGTAGCTATGATACAGTAATATTTGTTTCCGTAGATACAGTTTTCCTTATTGTGAATATAGTTCTGTGAATCATTTTTTTTATTAATCACCAACATAAAAACATCAAAAGATCCGAGTAGGTACTAGCTAAATAAAGAAATTGTAAGCGTAACGTATTTATAGACATTGTTCTTTGTAGTGCGGATCCCAATTACCGGTCGGCTGTTATTAACACAAACGTAATTGTGAAGAACACGGGGGAGGTGACGTGGCTGAGCCACGGGATATACGTTTCCGTCTGCGACATCAATGTCGAACAGTTCCCTTTTGATGTCCAGCTTTGTACCATGAAATGGGCGTCGTGGACTTACGATGGATTCCAGGTAACTACGTTCAGTATTAACTTTACTAATAGATGATTAAATCAGCGTTTGATGTGTATATGTAAGTCTGTACTTGTGTGTATTAAAGTTAGCAGATTCATAACATTTCTTTCGAATAATCAAGTATGTATCCCCTGTGTAGCAACGAATTTGTAACTTAATTGAAAGAGAAAAGCTTGCCTGTTAGGCTTAAATATTAAAATAACGGAAACAGTATGGCACTAGCCATTTGTTACTCTTATAAAGTTAATTCTTAGATAGGAACGAAGAAGTTTTAATGAAGAACAGAAAATATGGTGCAGTAGTAACGAATTGCACTCGCTGCAAACAAAAGGGACAATTTTTGGTAGAAAGACTTGCAATCAATTCACTGACCCGTTATTTAGAATTCCTTACTTAGGTTTAAAATGAAACAGAAGATTAACTCATGCATTTATTCACGGCAGTGGTTTCAAATATTGCAAATATACCTCCAGTTCTTGATGTTAAGCTGAAACAATGCTCTGATTTCTTTCACGAGAACCACTAGATTTTCATTTCTTTACCGCAGAAATTGCTGAAAGTACCGCGATTCTATTACCTTCGTCAAGAACGTTCTCTCTTATACGCTAAACGGGCTTTTATGTGCTAAAAGTTTTCTAGTAAACTTTTACCAAAGGTACTTACTTGTACGTGCGTGGAAAAATTATATTTTGATACGCCTACATTTTTATATCTCTAGGCAGAGTTTTGGTAAAGTTTTGACACATTACTCCATTATGTTTCGTGTCTTGTCTGGAGTAATCTAACACAGTTTTAAAATCTGCAAAATGTCTTAAAATGAAAGGAGTATTTTTTAACAGTAGGTATCTATAATATTTTATGTTCCGGTAAATGGATTTGTTCCCACAGGAAGAGAGATAAAAGCTAATAGGTGTAGAGTTTCTGCTCAAGAAATAGAGTTACCTATAATAGAAATGAAGGTAGTATTTATAGCCTCGACAAAACAATTCATTACCATTTTCTCCTCCTTTGTTTATTTACAAATTTCCTTTAATTTTTTGTTTGATAGACAGCTCTAGACCCAACTAAAAAAAATTTTAGAAACAATAAAACCTCAATTGAATTTCAGTCACCCCGGCGAACGCTATTTTAGGTGGTACGTAAAAAACACTTTTAAATAACTTTGTTATAAAACAATACAATCTAAACGTTCACTTAAACGTTCACTAATTAGATTTTCTTAAAACCTGGGAAACTTTTTGGCCTAACGCCCTTTGAAATATAAAATTCCTTGTTAATTAAGCTATCTGTGGAGTATAATTAATTTAAAAATTGTGATTGTTCATTACCAAAGTCGCGACCACCAAAATTGGGCATCCTCGTTGCTTAGTTAATAGTGAAATTCCCAGAAAAAGAGGGATACCGGGTTCGTTTCCCAGCGAGGGCAACCAATCAAGAGGGGATGAATTTGGTGTATGGCCATAGTTGGACCAAATGGTTGGTGTTGATGTCGAAATACTTTGAGGGACCAACTGAATTATTAAAGATAGTGAAACTGCGTACTAGCAAAAGTTGTCCAGTCTGATGAGAATTCATGAAAACCAAACATCTGTCATGGAGAACTAGGGGATCAACCAAAGTATATGAGATAAAATATATTGCAGAAAACGACTGTCCTGTCCTGTAGTCTTAGAATTTATAAAATGTGTTTTCGAAAGTACTTTCTATAAGTTTTTAAAAGTACCTATGTTAGATTAGATAGCAAATATGTCACTGTAATTTATACACCCGTCGGTGAGAAAATTCCTCGCGGACAACAATACTCTTTGTCCTTTTACATCGCTACATTTTTCATTATACTTTAGAATAAAAATCCATTTTCCATTATATTTACCAGCTTATCTTTACTTTAGTTCTGACAATCACAGAAATGATTTTGCTGCTGTTATAATCACAAATAAATATTGATGATGATTATTATATTCAATCAAAACTTTGAAATTAAATTTTGATTGATAAAATACTTATTAAACTTTTCAATTAAAACAGTTGAAATTCTAATTATGTCGCCAACCCTGTTTCAAGAATAAATGTTATTGTTAATAACGGTATACCTAACAGTACGGACGACTCCAATATTGAAATATAAATTAAGGTTGTAAGCACGCTCAGCAATATTGAAAGCAATATACAAACTCTTGAATAAAGTAATGCAATACAAACATAAACATGTGACCTGCCATATTGTTACATGTTGCCCGTTCTCCAGAGGGCTAAGCTGCAAATTCTCCAGTATCCATCTCAGTCGTAGCGATGTCTACGTAAATAGTACAAATACCATCTCCTCTATTTGTTTTAAACGTATGATATGTTATGCTGAAACGTATAACATTGTATGCAATGATATTTTACACAAAATACAGTTTAATTCATTTTTAAGTATTTTCTTTTTTACATAATAAATTCTTTTGATAATAACTTCAAACGGTTCATTGGAAGATAGCACAGTAAAGAGGTTTCGAAGTTTAAATATAACTTCCATAGACTTGACTTGATCATTACCTACTAAAAATTATTCACAATTCTACATCCAACATTATTCACCCTAACTACTTCTTGTTGTTATCGCTTCAAGCACCCCGGGCTTTTATACCAAAATTCCTTAAATACGGGAAGAGTTTTTATTAATTTTAAACCCTCGTTTGTTTTATTTTTAAAAATGTAGCTGTTATGTTGGCACACAATGGTTTTAGCGCTTCAACATTTCAACCGTTAGGTTGGCAAAAATGTGCGTGAAAAAGTCTACTCGCCATAATCTTTCTCTCTAAAAATTTATGCAAACATTTTCCTTACGTTTGTGGAAAACACTGCTTCATTCCCAACAAACACAAAGTCGTTTAGGAATTTAATTTGACCGTTAGACCTTTAGGAATTAGTTCTTATAAAAGTAACGTAAGATATATCACATAAAATTTTATTTATTAAACGTATTGTGTCGTTCTACTTCGGCTTTCTAAATATCGGCCTATTAGTAACTAATTTACTAGGAATTCTTCAAAGCAGATAAACGTGAGCTCTTGTAGAAGTGATATACCTA
The DNA here is from genome assembly GCA_001278395.1 of Lerema accius. Classification (NCBI taxonomy): domain Eukaryota; kingdom Metazoa; phylum Arthropoda; class Insecta; order Lepidoptera; family Hesperiidae; genus Lerema; species Lerema accius. Next base: position 942,288 of record LGAG01000466.1, read on the forward strand.
ATATGCGTAATCTGTATTTGCACTTACACTACATACCTATAACTTGTCGGGTTTCTGTCTTGTGGTTTGGCACTGTGGTGCCGAGGTGGTTCGAATTGAGGTAGTGCCATAGCAGAATATGGACGCTAAAGATGTTCCAATATACTACAAAGACATTATCACTGTACGCTATAATGCTATAAAGAAATAGCACGAATTTTCCCTTATAATTATTTCGGAAGAGTAACTCTGTTTTTGGGTACAATAAAATTGTGTAATATTTTAAAAGCTTTGAAGTCAGGAGCCGCTGTGTTTGATGCTTAGAAGTAATGATCCGTTGAATAAAACATTCCCCTACAAATGAAATACCATTTTATTTAAAGTTGGTTTTTTCTAACGCAAATCTCTGTTTTTCTCTCTGTTGCTATCTGTGCGTCCAAGCACATTACATTAAGTTTGCGTATTACTTTTTTTTGAGCATATTTTTATTCAACAGCTAGATTTAAAGAAACAGTTTGATGAAGGAGACACAACTAATTATCAAACCAATGGCGAGTTTGACTTGGTGAGCTTCGAAGCGATCAGACACAACCAATATTATTCTTGCTGCGTGGAGCCTTACCCCGACATTACGTACATCATCAAGCTCAGAAGAAGACCCATGTTTTACGTCTTCAATCTCATTCTGCCCTGTCTTCTTATTAATGGAATTGGTAAGAGATCTGTATTAAATTTTAAATATAAATTGAAATGCATGAGTAAAATAATTGTATTACTTACATCTCAAAAGTAACCTATCTTTAACCAAAAAAACTTTTTATCATAAATCTTTAACTGGTAATTTTCAAAAATATATAATTTGCCGGTCTTGCTTATGAGACGTATTTAGGCCGGCTTTATAGAATTGAGTGAGTATAGTGACGTCGGTTAGATGTGTCTAACATTTAATTTCTGATTTAGCCCTACTAGTGTTCTACGTACCATCAGAATCGGGCGAGAAGGTGACGCTTGGTATCAGCGCGTTACTGTCTATGACAGTCTTTCTGATGACCATCCGGGACACTTTACCGCCGACTGAGAAAACTCCATTAATAAGTAAGAATACGCTACGAACTTCACTACTACTTCAAGGTGCTGATTTGCCTTTATGATTCAGTTCAAAGAGTACCTTTAAGTACCTATCTACATAAATGTGCCTGTTTCACAGTCTCGAAAGCCACTCCATTGAGCTTTTGATCTATTATTAGGTACTCACTAGACAATATTCTTTAAGTATTTTTCTTTTTTTATTTTATTAAAGAATACGAGAAATAAGTTAGATCAGTCGTGTTGTAAGTTATGTAAACCTTTATTATTCTAATAGAAGAGTTATAAACTAAGATTGAAGGTTTATTTCTCAAGCAAGTTAAATCATTTTATCATTAGAACAGCGACAATTTATGCTGGTAATGACGTAAACATAGGGAAGGATCAAGAATGGCTAAATATAAGTTTTACATCATTACTTCTTTGTTGCAGGCTTATATTATGGAGTAAGCACCTGTCTAGTTTCGTTCTCGGCATCCCTCTCTGTTGTGACTCTCAATATATCTTACAGGCGAGTTTTATTAATCATTAGTTTCTTTATAATATATTTAAACTAGTAGACCCGCCCTTGCTTCGCTTCGGTAAACCTATGCTAAAACGAAGGTAAAAAAAAGTTAGGCTAAGTTACTCCTTACTACATCAGCTATCCGCCAGTGAAAGTCCCATCATAATCGGTTCAGCCGTTTCAGAGATTAGTCGGATCAAACAGGCAGACAAACGGAGACAGACAAAAATTAAAAAAAAAATTTTTGGTATGTGTAGGTACCTTGTATAGGTACCTACATAAGTATGCATTTAATAAAGAGCGGCTATTTTAACATTACCAACGGACACTCAATTTTATTTAGTTGTATAGATGATTAAAGGGCAGGTAGTGCTGTCCTAAGGCCTCTGACATGTATAAAAATTGCTGTTGTCTTTATTGAGCCTGACAGTTTTACGGGACCGCTAAAATACTTATACTGCGAAGAGGTTTACCAAGCTATATTAAATTATTTTCCAATATTCCCGCTCTCCATTATTACAATTTAATATCAAAGCGATCCCAAGTATCTGTCATATAAAACCAATTGAAGCCGGTGTGGCAGATTGGAGCTTGATTACAAATTAATAAAGCGAAATTTGGACAAGCGTGACGCAACGTTGCGGTTGTTGAGTACCTCAGGCCCCGTCCAATTGCTCACAAACAGCTATAGGTATATGTATAAGGCAACGTTTTCACAATTAGTATATACCCTTTGCGGTCCACGTTGTTATTACAAGGGATCCACATCCACTCACGCTGTTAAATTATTATCCCTGCAAATTTTAAGTACATGTCTTTTTACGAAAGAACGTCCTTGTCCTTCATCGTACGTTTAGAAAATAGATTCATTAACGATACAGGTAGCATTAGTCACAGTGGTAAACGATAGTGGATAAAATTGGTCAGTAAAGAGTGCGTGCTGTGATATTGTTCGTAGAGGAGTGAGAGGGCAGCCGGTGCCGGCGCTCCTGCGAGAGCTCGTGCTGCAGCGCCTCGCGCGCCTGCTCTTCATCAACTTCGACACTGACACACCAAAGGTAAGATTATTAAAGACTAGACGACACCTGCGGAAAAGTAGTTAAAAAATATTGGATGGGAATCCTATGTCTTATTCCTGGGCTAAAAATATCTGTGTCGCAAATTTCAGCTTAATTCGTTCAACGGATAGAGCGTGAAGGGCGTACAAACATCCAAATATCCAAACATCTTTACAAACTTTCACATTTATAATATTAGTAGGACTAGTAGGATAATATTCTGTGACAGACCTATTTTACAATAAGACAGACGTAATTTGCGTGTTTGCCTATACCCGCAAATTGTGTACTAATAGTGTTTTTAATAGTGTGATTAAAATCCTTTTAAATACACGGCAAAAAGATCTCTGTGTCAAAGTGACCACGATTTCTTTATTTGTTAACAAGCATAAATTGAGAACTGTAACTAAATAGGTTTTCAAAAACAAACATTGTTTTAAATATTATCTCGAACTTACATTATATTTGCTTATATTTTGTGGTAGGTACCGATCACGCAAAAAGTTGCTTGGCTTAAATTGTATAGGTTGCGAAGTGCTTAGTTAGCACAAGAGCATGCAGTTTTTTTATACATAGTGTGTGCAAGCAAATCGCGAAACTGCAATGCCAACTGTACTACTTTTGTACAAAGTGCAACTACACATTACATGGTCATTTTACGCTCTGTTAATTCAGCGTTATTATCACATAATATTCTTGTTATGTTGTTTTTTGTTGTAACTAGCATTTATTTTGTACAATCACATATTATGTGATACGTTATATGAATTATGTAAATGTGTGACTACATAAGTTTAATCTGTGTAGTGGTCTCTCAGTTAATAGTTGATAGTCTTAAGTAATTGCTTCATTTAACTAGTTCGGCCCAAGACCGGAATCGGGAGCCCAAGCAAATCCTCCTAAATTTCACAAGATATCTGTTAAATAGGTATATTGTATTCATAGTACTCGTACCTACCTTCATTAAAGGTATCGGGCATTATAAAATCGAATGCCATTATGTTTATTAACTTCAAAAAGTGACCTAGTCTATTTTTTTTTCTAAATTTTAAAGCAACACGTAGGTACTAACATAGTACTTTATGTAGATACGAGCTGT
>LGAG01000466.1:946105-966701 GCA_001278395.1 Lerema accius
GGTCTACCCGTTTAGGCTGTAGCGTGTCTGTCAGTCAATCAACATTTTTATTAAGTATGATGATGATGATGGATACATTTTTGGAAGTAGATGATTTCATGATGAAAGGAATTTCGTCACCGACACTCACTGCACTTTGCGAATTTTTAAAAAAATACTTAACTTCACAGGAGCCTTCCTTTGACGAAATCCCTTTCTTCCTTCGATGAAAGATGTGAATTTTAAGTCTACCGCGTAATCGACTATGCAGGTCGCTTTGTGAAATTTTCATTTCGGTTAAAAACTCTCTACATAAGAACTTGAAATAGATGACTGCTGTAAGTAATTATGGTAACTTTAAAGTTTCGTAAAGCTGCCTTTCTTATTTTTTATTATCAGATGGCGTTTTCATCGCTCGACTGATTTACAACTTTATGAAACCGATATCAAATTCGACGTATCAATAGATAAAATTGTAAAAATATGAAAATTTGTTAGCAAACTTGGAATACGAAAATCTTTTAAGTTATCTGCAAACTTTTAGTAGGTATTGATTGGTTTACAGAGTTTTCAAAGTATTGGACTTGCCAAGTAATTTCTTTATTCAATTGAGACTTTCATTATACCTACTGTTCCCTTTTAATTTTAATTTAGTTAGTCGAGTTCCGTTACATTTTTGTACCATTGGTCTTGTTAATTATTATATTAAATTAAACGTATCGAAAAAAATGCAGTGCAAAGTAAGTGGTTCATTTTTTATTTAGAAAAGGTAGGTACCGTTTAGAAAAATAGGGGCACGAAAAAGAATATGTTTATGTTGTAATCAGTTACTTGGAAGTACAGTACATACGTAACATAGGTATTGCCTGCGGCTCTCGGAACTTTTACTTCAAATACATCCACTTATTTCCTCACTATTACAAAATATGCGTAAGAAATATCAATGTATGTGACGGAAATATACGCTTGGCATGATATGTCGTTTGTATCCATTATTTGTTGAAAGCTGTATATTGTATTCTAAGAGCTTTAGCGTTAGAGATGATGGTAATTATTCTAGACATACGTAACGGGAAAATACTGAAAATATATTGCACATGTCACAAAACGGACACTCCCACTAATGTTACTGCGAGATTTTGGCAATTGCAAAGCTTTTACTGTCGTTGCCACATTGCTTGGCAATTTGGTGTTGAGTTAAAGCAGCATTTTGTGGTAAGAAAATTCAAGATATTATTTATGTTGATTCTTTTAGGGTATAAGATTTTACTTCAAAGTTATTACTTATTAGCTATTTCGGCGAATGAACCGAAGTCGAATTATTATCGTAGTTGTATGAATGCAGATATTTTATGGCTCGTATCGAGGATTTTATGGGTTATAAAATTATGTGAAGCTTACTATGAAAGGTAATATTTTGTGATGTTTTTATTCTAACTACTTATTAAGGTTGGGCAGTAATTGTTAAGGATAAAATAACTAGTCGTTGGTTTAGATATTTAATTTGATTTTGTGAATAATGGATGGACATGAATAATGCATGTACCTAAGTAACTTTTTCGATAGGTAACCTACACCTATAGTATTTTTCTTAGTCGTGAAAAATTTGGTAAGTTTAGTTTCGCTAATATTCGTAGGATACTGACCACTTACAATTTTTTTGTTTTTCTTACGCCATTTCCCAAAAAAAAGTAAAAGCCGTTAGCCGTTAAATATGGCATTAAACAAAACGTGTGTACACTTGCGTAGTGTTATCTGTTATACGATAATTCTAGCGATAAAGCTTACTAGTATTAATGATGTTGGTACCAGGGCGACAGCGGCGTAGCGGCAGTGAGTGGCAACGTGCAGGTGAACCCTCGCACCGGGTCGCGGCTGAAGGCCGAGGTGCGCTGCGACGGAGCGCCCGCCGCCCCCGCCTCGCCGAGATTCGCACGACACAACCACAACCATCTCAGTAAGTAGAACATTACATTGCATTCAATTACTATCATAGGATGTAATCATATTTTATACTACAAAAATATGTTGCGTCTTTAGTTACTCGTAACAACTGAAAAAGTGTTTCGCGTTTGATTGCATGCGTCCTTAATGTTTTAACTAATTTTTTTAACTACTCTACTGTATAGAACTTTATCCTTCCTTTACCGACAATAGTTTAGTTTTCTACTTCTTTTCATGTAATATGGATAGTCTATGGATTTTGTCGTAAACAAATTTTATTTTGTTCAATGTATCGTACCAGTGGGTTAATATTAGGGTCCAAATTAAAAAAAAATAACTTTAGTAAAATGTATATTTAATTAAATAACATAAATGAAAGAGGTCGTTATGAAGACAAATATTTTAAAATGGAACATCCTTACATACTTGAATAATGCATTAGAATGGAATATACTTATTTACCTAATATCTCCAAAAAATTATAACTACATCTGAAACATCACAAGCCCCTAACTACATGAACAAACATGTATGTCTCAATATTGTTTGTTGTGCTTGTCTCGAAATTGACCTGGGGGCCTTGTTTGATAAAGTCAATAGTAACTGGGCTACAGCTTACAGTATGAAATGTAAAGCCAGATATTTGGCATGTAGGTATAGTGCAATTAGTACTATATTATAACTGGCTAAAAAAACTAGCAAATCTACATAACATTAGCTTCTAATTCCAAGTAGGTACACACAATAGATTAGTCTACGTACAAAATATTAGTCTCTTCGCCATGTTTCTTTACATGCAGATACTTCTACTAATTAATTTTAAAGGGTAAGTAACCATTATTTTGATTGTAGAATGGAGCGAGTTAATTATGACTGGCACGATAGAACACCCGAACCGAAGAAAGTTATTCAACTTTCCAGCCGCCGTTGTTCATATAAAACATGAATAATGATGGAAATTCATTCAACCCAAAGAAGGTTGAAGGATGAAGGATGTTTAGCAAGCTTATATACTTGTTAAGTGTTACACTTTTTCTTTATGCCGTCAAAAACCCGGACAAAACCTACATTTTTGTTTGATTAATTAACTAAATCATTTACACGTTCGTCTCGGTTTCTGCAATGTTTATGTACTTAAGTAAGTTCAATGGCCAATTGTCTATGAAAATATTTGGAGATTTCATTGTAATGATAATGATACTTGATATTTTTTATAAACATGTTTTCTAGATTTAAATTGAATGATATTTATTTTGTGCCCACGAGATAAAAATATTTTAGTTGATATAAAGTTTCTGTTAATGTTTTAATAGGATTGTCGCAACAATTGCAAAAAAATACATTTCTTTTTAATTTGAATACAGGAAAATTTGTCCGCAATCACGATTAACATTTTCTGTATTCGACATTTTATAAATTCGTTTACATCGATACAAACGCACGTTTGAAGCGCGTCTACATGCGATCGTGTCGCTTCACACAAATACTATCGGTCCAGACATGCTGACATGAGAACAAACATTTATCTCTCACACAGAAACATCTGCCCCGACCGGGAATCGAACCCGGAACCCCTCGCTTCGCAGGCAGGGTCACTACCGACTAGGCTACAGAGTCGACGGAATTCGGTTCAACGTTCTAAAAAAGTGTGCTTAAGTCCATAATGCTCCTTGTTAAGGTCGCAGCACACCGGGTTCTGGTGCGGCCGTGGCAGCAGAAGCGTGCTGCGCGCCGGTGTGTCCGCGCTGCTCTTGCTGCGGCTGCACCATCCGCGAGGCAGCAGCGCGACACGAGCAGCGTGTTGCTGCTAACGAACGCCTCGAACGCGCCAACTTGGAGTGGAAGCAGGTATAGTAGACATTGTCCGTGGTTACTCATTAGGTATGTGAATACACTGAAGAAAAAAAATAGGTATCAAAAAGATCAGTACGATTTTCTACGTTGTCGAATGTTAATGTTAACAGCAACTGTCTATTATCGGGGTTCTCCAACTGTTGTTTGTGGGAAATGTGGTTGTTAAAACTAGTGTGGGTTTTGTTATATTTTGAAAATAGATGTAGCATTATTTAAACAAAATTGACTTCTTTACACGACACGGTATTGTAGTATAGAGTTAAGCTTTTAGCGATATTTAATAATGTGTTATTTAAGATTTTTTACACGATTCTTGTGGCAACGGTTAACAAGCCGGACCTTGTCGTTCAATAGGTCCTGGGTTCGATTTTCAGCAACGAATAAATTTGAATGATAAATTGAAATGTATTTTATAATTGTTTAGGTACTTGTCTGGGATGATGTATGAATTAAATAGGGCAAAATATCGATAAAATACAATATGAACATTTGATAGGTACATTTCAATGACATTGTTTAGCTTAAGCGCTACTTGTTGACAGTTGATACAAATAATTACTGAAATAAGGTACAGATACAATTAGACGTCATGACTATCAACTGCTTACTGCTGTGTTAAAAGGTAAGAATAAAAAGCAAAGCTTTAGAAAGAGTCAAACAGCTATTTGCAATCTACTTGAATCTATCTTGATCAAGAGATAAATTATTCTTACAAATATTTCCTATTCATCTGTAAGGATATGCCGGCTTGTTAATGCGAACAAATATCGTATCTATTATGCATCAGTGCGCTATAGAAATCGCGCCTGTAACGAATGCTTCGAATAAGGTTAGCTATTGGAATCTGCATTAATAATTTTATTTAAAGAAACAAGTGCATATCACAGATTCTATGGTTCATTCTTTGTTACCATATTGTTGTTAATGTAATAAGTTTAATCCCCTATCCAATTTTAACAGTCAGGTTTTTATTTTTCTATGAATTATTACTTGGTTTCATCTGTATATCTATTCGTCTGTGTGACTATAGTTAGGTATAAGTTCCTCAACGCAACGAGATAACGGTCGTTAGTATATATTAAACGTGTGCTAAGTTAAAACGAGTACGTGCAAATTAATCATAACAAAGTAGGACGTTCCCAATATCACGGTCTCAAACGTGTTGAGTCCGAAGTTTAGATATTCTTCGTCAGCAGTTACACTGTTACAATCTTAATGCTTAGTTGGTACTAACTTGAATCTGTATAAATAACTGCAGTTAATATAATAAACTACATTGTTTTAACTGTAATCTATAACTGTACAGTTAACAAAGGTTTTTTAGATAAAGTTAGAGATAAACGTCTTCGGTGCGGAATTTCAGCTCAGTTTACCAAAGTTTTAGAAAGGATCGCACAACAAATGAATTTATTAAGGACTAACAAGGAGTAAATAGGAGGGACTGACAATAAAATGTTCTGAAGAATATGGTAGTAACGATAACGGCGGGTCTGTGAGTAAGCCTTTTCACTTTCCTTTAGTATTCCTTCATAAGATTTCCTTTATTTTTTAATGTTATGTGTCTGAACGATTAATGGCGTATAAACAAAAAAAAAATCAAACGGGAAATAGTTTTTTTTTTTATTCTTTTGTTCTCAAAAAAACTCTGTACCTATCAGGTGACTTTATGTAGAAACTTATGTGTGTATTTAATTTTATGTGCAACGTCAATTTTTGAATGTTTTTATTTTTATTTTTCGTGGGTGACTCATCTACCATGTGGTTTAGGGTGTCATTCGAATTGGTTAGAAAGGTGTCAAAAACGATTTTAGATTTTCAAAGATCATTCTTTAATCTATAAATCCGTTTATGGATTTTATTTGCTTATTGCTTCGATGTATTCATTTACTTGGCGATATTATTTTTGTATTGTTCAGCAATTCTACGTACAGGTTAAAATAAAATTCTACCCAAATGATCCACGCTTAATTACGTGAATTCGTGCCTCTAGGGCAGATTCTCAGCTCACTGAGAGATCATTGTTATAAAATAATTCCAGCTTATCCTGACGTAATTGTGATGTTTTCTGCTCTAATGCCTGCGTTTCCATGTTTTTTATAATATATCATCCGCTCTTTATAATTATTCATCAGTAAGAAGAATGTTAGTAGGATTAATATTATAAATGTGAAAGTTTGTAAAGATGTTTGGATATTTGGATGTTTGGATATTTGAATGTTTGTCCCTCCTTCACGCTCAAACCGTTTGACGGATTAATCTGAAACTTGGCACACAGATAGTTCAGTTTGCATCCGGGAATAGGACAAAGGATATATGTTATCCCGATTTTAGGTTCCTTTGGGATGAATCCAATTTTTTTTTAACTACTCTTCTGTGGGCGAAGCCGCGGGCGACGTCTTGTGTTGAATAAAGCTATTGTGATTGTGATGTTCCACTACTCTGAGAGGGGTCCTCTGAGAAGCAGCGTGGTGAGGTGGTGTAGGGGTGCTAGTTGGAGAGGGCTACGGCATGACCATAAGGGTGGTCTGGGTGAGGGGGTTCACCCAGACAATGATACTCAAACACGAGGTGTCTTTAGTAAGACTACTATATTAAGACTATATTATCTGTAATGCTACATTATAACTCTTAAATACTAAAACATACGTGTATTATAATTATAATAATGATGTCTAATATTAAAAGTCTGAGGGATACGACGTGACATCTTTATAGTACCTGATGATAATCTAATATGTTAGATATCACACCTCATCACCTAAATGAAAAAAAAATATTACTAATGCATTTTTTTCACTTGTATCATTTTTCTAAAGTATAAATAAACAAATTAATTAAAATATACACTGTATTTCCCAATTAGATTATTAAACAGTATTATCCACACCCACATTTAACAGTATCCACACTAAAAGGATACAACACTTAATACAAATTTATTATCATGTTTACACAGCAAAAATTAAAATATTTATAAATCACTACGATATAACTTTGTGCTATTCTCATGTACAATATCAATTTTGTTTTTAGATTTAATTTTCACATTTGGTGATTCATCTTCAATAACTTCATAGGGTCTTATAAATACAGTCTAACTTATTACCTGTTTCATTTTAAACTAAAATTAAATCACCTTTTTTATATGTACAAGGATCAATAGTCTTATCATATAGTTTTTTTCTAACAACTTTACTACTAACTAAATAATTTCTTAGATCTCTGTAACCGGTATTTAAACTCCAAATGGTAATCGTCAAAATTATACATATTATAATGGTTTTCAACGGTTCCATTCTGAAGGTTAATTGGTGATCTACGGGATTCCCAGAAAACTAATTCATTAGGTGTATATTTGGTTACTGTATGGGCTGTTGTGTTGTAAGAAAAACCCAATTAATACTATAACACGACAACATTAAAATTTAGACTCCAAAAAACTGACTTGCGTTTTCACCTGACCTTGTTGTATTGGAGTTGCAACCTTCCGACGGTTGCTTGATCCACGGAATTTGCCTACGGTTTTGCTGATTAGGTCTTCGATATGCAACTGACTTAGTTTTTCTGAAAACTTCTCAGTGTTCGCGATTAAAAGTTTAAATTAGTTATAAATCGCTCTGGCCTAATCCTATCTTCAAATGCTTTGCCTGTCCTTCTGCTAGATCCTAGCTTTACAATATCTTCCCTAATTAATTTTAATCGAATATACAATGAGGTTAATTCTACTTCAATTTATATAAAAAAACAATACACATGCAAGAAGACACAAATCATAAGACATAAAAGATAAAAACGTTAACGATAAAACAACGACATGTCATGAGACACAAATATAACGAAAAAAACAAAGATATAAATTAGACGCAAATAAAATAAATAAAAAAACAATGTCCACTCACATAGCGAGTTCGGTCATACCAACTGCACGGTCTTCTGGACTTCCCGGCGCGTCACTTCTTGTCCAATCAGCTCCATATGGCACTTCTTATAGAAATGCAGCCCCAAAATGCATAAAGCAATCCCCATACGGATTGCGACGAAAATAAGCACAGTGTCGATCGCCGTAACCTGGGTCTACTTCACCGAAGCTGAATTAGATCCGCCCGACGCTGCTTGTGCGATGATAGCTTCTTTCTTTGATGACGATGTCCCCATTATCCGTGAGGTTTTTTAATATCGCTGTCCAAATTCACTGGCACAGTTGAAGTTGACGGTTGAAGGTTATTCTTGCTGTGGTTCCTTCGAAGAAGGGTCTTCATGCGATGTTGGGTCCTCTACGATGCAGTGAGACTAGGTGGAGTACGGCACGACCATAAGGGCGGTCTGGGTGAGAGGGTTCCCCCAGACAATAAGTCAAATGCGAGGTGTCTTTAGTGATACTACTATGTTAAGACTATATCTGTGATGCTACATTATAATAATGATGTCTAATCTTAAAAGTCTGAGTGGTGCGACGTGACATCTTTATAGTAGCTGATGATAATCTTATATGGTATATATTACACCACAACATGAGTTTATATTCAATTCAATTAATGAACACATTTACACTTTGGTCATGTATACTATGCGTGTAAGACGCCACCGCTGCACTTTTTAGCATCTGTGTTACACAGGTTGTTTTCACGCGCGACGTTTTTTAGCATCGTTGCAGTTTCACGAATCTGGGTTACACGAGTTGCTGATATTTAAGACTCGGTTGCGACCATTGTGGCCAATTGAAAGTAAAAAAAATCCTTAATGCATCAATGACACGATGGACGAGAAAAAGATGGGACAATAAATTCCTCTGCACATCTTTAAAAATACACGAACATTTGCTCACGAAAAAATTAACTTCAATGGATTTGTTTGCAAAACTGGTTATTTCCTTGCATCCTTGTCATTTTCATCTCATCTGACCAAATTGAGCATTTACACGCTTCTTGAATAGTACTACAGGGAAGTCACGTACCACTTTGAGATTTTATTATAGAATTGAAGCACCCATAAAAGTTTGCTCTATTTCAATTATATGTTGCGAACACATTCTTCTAGTTTGTCGATCACAAACATCGCAAACTAGTTGTATTGTCCTTGTTTAGTTATTTTTCCTTTGTGACAGTATTTTTTTTTAACTTTCCCCTTATTTTTTTTAATGAATTCCATTTCATTAATTTCATTGGTATAGACCAAGGAGTTTAAAATATAAACGCGTAGTATAAATAAAAAAGGTGTCGTTACTTTGAGTTTATGTTTATCTTTTTCTGGGTTATGATTTAATTAAAAATTTCTGTAACATTGTTTACACATGTAAAAATGTATTACTTTTCAATGTAGGTACCTGAATCTACCTATATTTTTTTTTTATTGCAGGGTGAACTTTTGTAGCGGCAAAAGTTGATAGGTGTTATAACTAGTTCAGAAATGTCAGTGTTTTTGAGTTTCACATGTCTGGTTTTGTTTTAGACCCTTCGGTTAGTTTAAATGTATCGTACGTAGCTACTTGTTTTTTTCCATTTCAGTCGCCCCTTCTCATTCTATAGCTACGCAGTTTTTCTTATTTTTACTGGAGCTTAATTCTTCAACGTATATTCCAATTTTTTTAATTCCTTGGCAAACTCAGACCCCTTGTTATAAAAAATTACAAAGTTGACGCTTTTCACCTTCTTTACGTCACTCTCAAATTTTCAGATTACTGGAATACACAGGTTTTAATTTCAGGTGATCTTTTTTTTTAATTATCTGATTCTTTATACTGGACGTTCGGCCATATAATGGAGCTGATATTTGGTGGAAGTACTAAACTGGGTACAAGGTATCTCTTGTATATTAATCTGCCTCACTGGAGTGACTCCCAAAGTCCCCTCTTGGACTCCCCTACTATTATTATGATGTGAACAAATTGCAAAGATAATTTTAGGAATGGTACTAATAATACCTTTAAAATACTTGAATAGTTTTCACATAAAATTTGTTAATGTATGCAACATGGGTTCTTCGGAAATCTAATGCAGACACCATGAACGTCATCACATGTAGCCAAATTGTGAACTTCATGAATGTATTACGTCTGATGTTGTGAGAGCAACTGATTTTATTATTGTTTTGTAAATACCATTAATTGATCCAGACACATAGATTTCCTGTTCCTATTCCCTGACCTTTACTATGGTCAAAAAATACCCCTTCTTAAAAGTGAATAGACTAATTTGCAGACCTGTCGTAAAATCATGGAAAAGAAAAAGGTATATCTTCAAGACACGAGTTGGGGCAATTTACCGTGTAAGTAGTGTTGATTATATTCTCGAATAGTAAAGAAAACAATTAGATAGTCACTTATTTTTTTTGTTACAAAAAAAAAACATTTCATTTTCGTTGTTGGGCAACAATAGCTCAAATATTTCCTAAATGCCTAAGTGATATTAATTCATTTTTATCTTTAAAAAGTTGAACAAACTGGCTGTTGGATTTAATTTATGTCACCTCGCACATTATATTTTTCATCCTTTGTTCAGTGATATGAATAGAATAATGATGAAGAGTGACGTTTTGGTATTACATTTTTCGTCATGAGCTGAATGAGATTAAATTGATCATATTGAATATGTAATATGAGAGTGGGAGAAGGAAATCAATCAGGTGCAAGACGGGCAGATATTGGTATTGAATAATGTGTAAAATACTTTATCTTTCCGAGAAATTCCAGACACTTGATATTTAAAATATGCAGTGGAATATTTAAGATATTGATATGTTACTTCGGTTTCAAGTTTATTTAAGTAACATAGATAAAGAAATGAATCATGACATGTAAACTACCCAGGAATTTCAACGCCCACACGGACGCCCAAACGGTTAAATATGAATTCCGTATTTAAACGCCCACACGCACAATCTACGCATTTACCAGCCACATAATTGCCGGACAGGGATCGAACCCGAGGCTTTGCGTCACATGTAAGGTTACCTCCAACTAGGATACAGAGTGATTGGGCCATATCAACGTTTACTCCACAAACCAGATAATTTACTTGAAGTTTAATTAATTTCAATTAGGTCCGGTTAAACTTGCTCTATTCCACTATATACGAGTCAAACCGCAAGAGTTCCTTAGTTGTTGTATGTGTTTACGAACTTATCCGCTTTGTATCCAACTGGAATTTACATAACTCACTTCACTGGTCTTTCATCTACCTATTCTACATCGTTGAATATTGTTAATTTCCATATTCATCAAGAAATTCAACAATAAGTACTATAATTACTAGGTTCGAAAGCTCAGAAACTTGTAATTATCATGTTAATTTATCATCTCGTTAAAAAAATAAAAATCTACACATTCAAAGCTCTCACATTAGGACTTCTGTGTCATGGTTCATGCAACACAAGTGGACAAAGAACACACTCAGAATGGAAACAAAAATTTAAATCAATTATTCAAACCGCATCGCTGGGATCGGAACCCTGGACCTATTAAACGGCAGTTCGGCATGGTAAACGTTGCTCTATAGTCGTCGTCATTATTAATTACGTCAATATGCTACTAATATTATAAATGTAAAAGTTTTTAAAAATGTTTGGGTATTTGATGTTTGTAAGTTCTTCACGCTCTAACCGTTTAACGAATTAGGTAAGCAAAATTTTGGCACATAGATTGGATCCAGGAATAGGACATTTAATAGATTCTATCCCGATTATAGGTTCCCTTGGGATAAATCCAATATTTTTTAAATCTACTCTTCTACGAGCGAATTCTCGGGCGTCGTCTAGTAATTCTATATTTTCTTTACACAGGTGGCAGTGGTGGCTGACCGCGCGCTTCTCGCAGTATTTGTACTGATGACCACGATTGCTACCGCCGCGATCCTGCTGCCGCAGTTAAACAACCTTCACGTCGGTAATACTCCGCTGAAGCCTCCTATTTAGACTTTTCAGTATCATTACATGAAACCTGATATGTGTCAAAGAGATTTTCATTACTCTATAATTACGTGAAACCTGATGTGTCTAAGTTTTCGTTACTATCATGATACAATTGTGTTATATTGTGCAATATAAGCGATTTGTCGTGACTGGCTCCTATGTTTCCTTTTCATTGTAATAAGGTTTATAATAATAATATGGTTGGTAATGGTCAAACGTCCGCTTACGCACAAATTAGGCCTTCGATCAATAAGCGTTCGTTACTATAGATAAAATATAATACAGTGAGAACAATGTAAGTTTTATTGCGTTAAATTATTGCCTAATTTGGTATCGAATACGACAATGTTTCTGTTAATGTAAAATATAAAATAAACCGCTCTTTTACGTCTCATTGTGTATTCGAATGGAAGCTTTTATGTTTTTGCGTCCATCGTCTGTATTTCCTTGAAACTTACGAGGATTTACTGCATAATAATGTACTAACAGTATAAAATAGTGGTACAATGCAACTGCACTATTCATGAAAGGTCATAGAGATTCCTTGCAGTACTCGGGCGGGGAATGTGTGAAAAGATCTTTTGTAAACAAATGCATAAAATTTTGGCTAATAAAATGCCATAAAATTTTTCTGAATGAAAACAGAATGTTGAATAATTAATTTTTAATAATTTATGAAGGAAATGTACGAAAATTTTGTAATTAGAGGAAAACCTGCTGCAATTGATATTCATAATTTAATGCTATTATTAAATAAGTTTAATAATATTTATGCTTCTATGTACAGAGTACGATAAAAATATTAAATCCTACTTAACTCCACTTTAATGTTCGTTTGTGTCTCAAGTTACAAAATTTTAGACGTACGTGCAAATATTATTTGTAGATTCAATAACGAAATATCGGGAATTGATGAGATTTGAAAAAGTAATGGGTATATCAGAAAAATAATCGTTGATTAACCTTTTTAACCGACTGCCCCATAAGGTTCGTGATTTTTTGGTATATATGTATGTATGTCCTCTTATGTATGTCCATTTCTTAGCAGCCTAAATGACTTGACGTGTTGTAACCTATGGGGTGTCATTGTATTCGTGCATATTGAGAAAATTACATAGGCTATAATAATATTAAATAACCTAGCAATTATTAGCAGTCGTTTTGTTGTTTTTATAATAATGATTTCTATTATAATACATGTTCTTTAACCAAACAAAAAGTAAAAGCAACTTTTGACGACATTTTAAACATTTTCCATTAGACTCGAAAAGGACAAAATATTTGCCTCTTTATTATACAATTTTACTTACAAATCAGGTTGTTTCAGTCAATTCATCCCTTGTTAAAATATTGTTAACTATTAGATATTGTACTCTAATGGCATAATTATTTAAGGTGAACGTATAATTATTATGAAATAAATTACAAATAACTAAGCTATTTAAAGATGCGAATGATGAGCAATTATTCAGTCAAAAATATTCAGTTATTATTAATGAATATTATATTAGGTGTGGGTAAGAAATTGTGCAAAAAGAAGTGAAATATATGTAAAGTAGGTATAAATAATGTATATTAATCAATTAACAGCAGCAAAGATGTCTTATTGGATGTGATTTTCTTTACCGGGATTCTGAGGTGCACAACCGCTTTACCGGCTAATAGATTTTTTTTTCAAAACGATACCGTTGCGCTTTTTAACGTGTAAGTACCGAGACACTCATCTACAAACTATGGCTCATATGCCATTTACTAGAGACCTTATCTAAATCAAGCAATCTAAGTCCAATTATGGATTTACGCATAATCTCTCATTCTAAATGCAGTATACCATCTCCATTCTATCCTGGGCAAAAATACATGCCACTTATCAACCCGCGGTATGGAACAAATTGTAGTCAAATCGACCAAATAAACCGCTGATAAGTTGTTCTGTTTCGTTAAGTAGCCTTTTGTTTCTCTATACGTTTATTTAAGCAGGTCGTTTTTATTTTGTCGAGTCAGTCGTGCATCGTATTGTTTACAAAACATTTTGAGGTTAATGATGAGGTGGATATAATAATGAACTAATTAGTGACAAAATGTCAATGACACATTCATATTTTTTATTGATTTGATATTACTTACTTAAGAGCTTATAATTTTTTGAAGTACTTTGCAAAGAGCTGTTAAGATACATGTTTGTTCCGCTAGCAAATACAGTTTAATAGTCAACACAACTAATTATAAAATATGTAAATATAGATCAGTAATAATGTCTATGTATATGATATATACGCCTGGTTATAACATAACAATGTCCATCATTTTATACCTACGGAAGTACGGAACACAAGTGGAAAGACACCAGGGAGGAATACGTTCGTGATAAAATCCTTTGGTATCACGGCAATGCGGGCGAGAGATCATTTGGTCAAACGACTATCAATCGCACGTACCGACAGACGAACTGTGTTGAGAGGACAGATTCATTTGTACTGCTTTGTTTGGCTCTCGTTATAGAAACCGGTTCGATGACAAATAAATTTTGTATACTGTCACTAATTATTCAGTTCAATGTGTTGGTAAAATAATATATCAAGTGCCACGTTTATAGTATGGACAAAATTACTCGCATTTGGAAGCGCATTTGCCAAAACATAGAGTTGCAATTTACATGCTGCTTACTATAAAATAATTTGGTTAATAAGAAAACAAAAAACAATAATTATAGTAGATAAATTCTAGATGTTATAGTTATACAAGTACATTAGTGATATTATTATATTTTACTTACATTATGCTCAAGTTCGTTGCCAAGCTAGAGTTATGAAAATTTGTAAACAGGGATCTCATTGTATAAAACAGTCATTGATATTGATTGTAAAGAGAAATAAATGTTATAAATGTAAGTGAAGTTTTATTACTAACATAATAATTACGAAAAATTTCCCTTTAATTTTCAGGTTTATGAACAATTCACTTAACATTTTTATACTACTGGACTGATCAAATTGAAATTTGGCGGACTAGTAGTTCTAATATAGGGGAAGGACATAGGAGGGATTAAACCGATTGTACGATCCCCCTAAATTATTTAAAGGATTAATTTAAAAACGAGGTAGCAGCTTCAAAGCATATTGCAAAAATAAATTTAATACACAGGTCAGAAAGATAATAATTATGTTGAAATGTGAACAATTTTTCTAGTCAAGAATCTCATGTAAAGTATCTATATAATAATTTTTCAAGTGATCCATAAAATAAGCCAATTTATCTGATTTTCTTACCTTTGTTCAATATAAAATGTAAATGAGCAATTGGAAACTTGATGGACTGAAGATGAGTAGGTAATGTGGTATTTATGTAAAATTATTCGACGGAATATCTTACGGAACTACAGTTATACATTGTTAAAACTAATTTTATAAAATTTAAAAGTATTTAAAAAGTAGATTTCATAGAATTGATTTTAACATGTAAACATATTAATATATTAAACAAATTAGAATAAAAGTTTCACAATGGGATACAGAAGACGTTATTTAGTCAAGTCAACAAAGAAGTGCCTAATATTTGTTAATTTTTCACGTAGTACCGCAACCGGCACATCAACAAGTGAAAAAGGTGCATTTTATTTATCTAACTTTAACATAGAAATTCGGATTTAGTATACGCCAAAGCGGCTTGGTAACTACCCGCATTAGTTCAACAAACTGTTGTGGGTTGAACGCGACGCAATGCAAACATTGCGTTCATATTCACATCACAGACAGCGCAAAATATACATCGACATAGCCTTTACCACTACAGTAAATTTTTTTGCTCTAGAAATAACATCCCGCCTTCCAAAACTGAATGAACTATAGACTGAAATTGTTAGAAAAACCAAGTCAATTTAATTGAAAGTCAACTAGCGACCTCTGTGGTGTATGTATGTATGTAAGTACTTTACATAACGGGTAGATCAATTTAATAGTAAGCTTTACCACGCGCCACCGACTTCTATAGAAAATATTGTATTGTCTTTAATATTTGACAATAGTAAGAAAACCAAGATGATTCGTCGTAAATATAATCTCGTCTAATGCTAATGAATAATTGAAAAAATATAACATTTATAATTTTTGTCATATAATTTATTCCAAGAAAGTATACATATATCTAACTGTGTAAGGCCCATTAATATTTGTTTCTTGTATTGAAACTTGAATTACTACCCACGATGCGGTCGCTTTTACCTGAACTGTACGCATTGAGATAATAGGACATGATATCGGTAAATGACACAGTTAGTTATCAATTTCTCAAGTGAGTAATGATCATAGTAGGTAGTGTTATTGTGTAACTGTCATAATTGTTATGATAACAAATCCTTGCTAGGTAGGACTCCAATGAATTATATTTGCTGTATTACTATGAAGGGTTAACTTTCGATACCTATAAGAAAAGTATATATGAAATGCTGGTATTAAGTTTAGATTCAAAATGAGTGCAGATACGTATTTTATAATATACAAATTAAATTACTGTGAAACTTGTACGTCACTTGTGAAATCAGACCTGAACATGACATATCTAACTCTACACTTTTCTCCAAAGCAAAATTTAAAATCTTTGCAAGTACTACATTAAATTGCCAGGGGTTTTGTAAATTGCATTATAATTTACATTCATAATTTCAATAAGTATTCGGTTAATGATGATTATAATGTTTTGAACGTTGAACATGACGCTGCGTTTTTAGTCGCAGTAAGCTCAGTCGCATGGACCAAGTGAGCCATGTTAATTTAATGACCCGTTCCTATATTGATTATATAGGTACTTACCTAGTACTTATAGCACTTCTTCCGAAATTTTGGAATCAAGCAATTATTTTTGTCAGAAATCCCGTGTTTAATAAATAAGTAATAAGGTGGATGTGGCACAGATCATTAGGAGTCTAAAACCGTCAAGACGAAAGTACAAAGAATCCTTCATAGTTACAAAGATGGCAACTGTTACACAAAATAATTTAACTTCCTAACTGTCTTTGCCCTATTTAACTTTACATAATTACGATATAGGTAATCATTATAGTGGGAATATGTGGCCTTATGTGTGCAGAAGATAACTTCTCAAGACTTTTGTTACAAATACATAAACCTAACCTATTGAAGTAACTAACAGTATGTACCCATTCTTATGTTACTAAAGAATAAAATTATTTGAAGTCAATTAATCAAGAGCGGCGAGGTGCCGCCTTACAATAAAACACCTATCTCGAGTGGTGGAGCTGTTGGACTTTTATATCTATTATACATGAAGCATGTAAGAAAATTAAGAATAAATATTTTAAGTTCAATTACCCCAACATCTTGTAGTCCAAATATGTAAAAATATTTAAAAATCTTTACATTGTTTTACAAGAATAATATTAGTAAGTTAAAATTATATAGCCCAAGTTTACCTGCTAAGTTTCTAACCACATAATAATATAGAACATTAAACATTTATTTATAATCAATAAAAAATAAATATCGTGTTAGATCTATTTGCTATGAAAAATTCAAAGCAAACAAGTTAAACTGAATGCAATTATAAGCAAAAATTATATTAAAAAACATGGACCTGCCTTGGTTTATGTAACTTACAGATGTCATTGGAAGACCTTTACAAACATAATCATTGACCTTCGTAGGTAAGTAGGTTCGCATAAAAGAGTAAAAAGCATACACGCCAAAATTAGTAATTCTTAGAATCACTTGTGCCCTAATCCAGGGATTTGTCAAGAGTAATTGTTCTCTGGGACATCGTAAACGTTTCTAAATTTAGAATCAAATAGAGACCCAAGTTAGCGGCCATTAGGTACAAATGAATAGGTTTAACTTGAGGAGATAAAAGGGTTTGCGGACACGACAACTTTTTGAAACCATCGAGAAAATACATTACCCCACCTTTTAAAATTGACTAAGTAATTTAAATAATTTAAATAAACTTTCAAAGATACTTTCGTTAATGTCTAACATTGATCTTACATCGCTTACCGACCAATCCTACTCACCGAATCAAATTATATATAACGTATAAACAATTCTAACATACATAAAACATTTAATTAAATCCATCAAGACATTTAGGTGAAGTTAAGTGACAAACAAACGTACAAGAAAAACATACAATTATATAAATATAAATGCTATTAATAGAACTTCCTGAAATCGCAAATTCCTGAAAATTTGTCGGCTTTCAACAAAAGCTGTCGTATTAGTAAAATCCACAATAAATGCTGGCCTTTCACTTTAATTAAGGGTCATTGAAGTCGGTTGTGCCTTTGTTATAGAGATTTGTTTAAAATATAATAGAAGCAACAATGTTTTGATCATGCTTGGCTTTTGACGTAAGATTAATCTTATTTATAAACGAGCATTTATTAATTTAATGACTTGGATAAATGTAAATTAAAAGTAAATGGCGCTTTCGAATTACTCGTAGTTTCCTGTTGAGATGTTTCGGCTTTTCACAATCGATCGTGAATCACCTACACTTTAGCCAATGGGCGATGGAGGTAGGTATAAATCGTCATTAACCAATAACTGTAGACATAAGTAGGCGTCATAATTTATAGATTTCCATCATTACAACAATGCATCGGTTACAATATACACAGGTAAGCATTTATAGAAATATTTTAAGAAAATCTATACTCCTCAGTATCTTTATGTTTAATTCCTATTTGTTTAAATGACTGATTATTAACAATTAACTTTAAATACGCCCCACTAAATTTTCACTAACATTCACATACCTACATGATTACTCATTCATGTAATTCTATGATTATTTCACCAAACTCGTAATTGTTTACACTTATTTTTCTATAGATTCAGAGTCTGAACTACTACACCGACATTTCCTTGAACTTAAGTATTATCGAGTCAAACTTAAAAATAACTCTGTTGGTTTAAACTTTATATAAATATTTGCATAGCGTAAAGAATTTTAAATTTACACTAACACTGTGAAAGCGTTTAAAGTTTATTTGAATTAAGGTTCTCAGTACGTAATAAAACCACGTAGCTTTTCTTCGTCGAAATACTTGAATAAAGATTGTTGAACCTTCATCGTGTAGGAAATGGATAAAGTAAATATTCATAATACGCAAAGATTAATAGGTACGTAATATTTCTAAACTTGACTAATTATCTTAATATAGGTGTGTATGTTTTCAGGCATCGCGTAAATATATACGCACCTATATATTAAATAATACAATTCAAACTAAATTAGCGATAAGGTAATTAAATTGAGTGTACGAATTTAGTGCGTTTTTTTGTTCCACCATCCAGTCATCACGTCTACTGAAAGAGGACATCCACAAAAAAACCTCAAAGAGAAAACTATACAAGTGTATAGTGTATATTATTATGAAGTCATCATAATTACCCATTTAAATGACATTAAGACAGTCACGTACCTCCATAATATAAGCCCCGTATGTGTGTTTGTAATTGAACTCCTAAACAGTTTGAATGAAAATTTTGTGGTGTGCCTATAAAAAAGGGACCGAGTACCTTATTTAAAACATTCCGCCATCAATAAGGAAAGCTGTTCAATATAATGAGCATTTACTAAAGGCACAAATTTTCATAATTTAAGTGAAGTGATTTTATATGGAGATTTCGATATCTGTACCATACAAAAAGTCCTTAAACGGTAATTAGTATTTTAGCTGACCATGTATATAATAAATAAATATTAGGGAGAGATATTATTACACTGCACTTAATATAAAGTTTTACTGAATACTGTTGTATTACCAATTGTGTAACACAACTATTTCTCTATCTACTATACAATAGAGCAACTGGACTTAGATTAAAACCAAGCCATGTATGATATGCCTACCATTCCTAAGCACGTATAAATCAGAGGAGATAGCGGATGTTCTGTTACAATAATTATTTACGTAGATGTATATACTAACAAATAGTTCATACATCAAAATACAGACAAACAATATTTTATCATCAAGTTTTTTTTTATATCAGGAAAATAAACTTTCCGTAAGAAATCTCAAATAGTACTGTGGAAGGAAAATACCATTATTATTATTATTATTAATTGCTAAGTTTTCTGTCGAACCGACATTACCTAATGCTGTAAATTTAAGCCTGGTGTTCATTGGTGTTATAAGGACTAATCTTCACAAGAAGAGTTAGAAATAAAATTATGTATGTTGGTAAGCCTATTGCTATAAATACAACACCGCACATAAGACGTACCGATATCTAGCAAATGTAATTTGCATCCAACAATTTACTAACGAGTTCGACTCAGTATGTAACACTTAACATAGTTGCGACTTTATTTTACTCCGGGGATCGGGACCCGAGACCTAATTTTCACTTGAATATGATACGAGGTTTTTCCATATTCATGGTTTGCCGAAGGCTAACTTTGTGAGTTCTCGTAGTTAATCGAAAAAGTTCATTATAATTGATTACATTACGTAATTTTTTTCACATTCGTGGACTGTGGAAAATGTTTGCTGGGAAAACAAGGCGTCATTTGTTGAGACTTGGAGCATGGGGCAAGGAATCACAAAAAGACTCTTGGCTCTAACTCTTTAACAGCCCACTACAGCCTTTCCCTGTAATCGAGGGTGTCTACCATATTTTAGAATTCAAGGATGGAAGGACACCTCAACCAAATTAGGTAAAAAACAAATAACTCTTTACCTGACTATGTAGAGTCACGGTTTGTTATTTACACCGCATACAAAGATGCCTACGGTAATAACGTGGTACAAATGAATCTAGGAAAACTCATCTCTACAATATTTGCTACAGTGCTCACGAATACCAGAATATACATATACAGTGGTGGACAACTAATTAAAGACACCTTCTGTTTTGACACATGCAGCATAATAACAGTATTATCAAAGGTAGAA
>LGAG01000466.1:971613-984329 GCA_001278395.1 Lerema accius
ATTGCAAGGCAGAACTCGTAATGGATAAGTACCTACATTTACTTTATAGCTCAATATTATAAATTGATAAATAATATCAATAGTCAGCACAATTTAAATAATTCTACACCCCACAAGGTCATCGATATCAAAGATATTTAATTTATTGCTGTAGGCACACAAATTGAATTGATTAAAATTACATTGGTTATTTGATAAGATTAAAGCAAATATGATAGGTAGACCAAACGACAAGTGTTTAAATTGACGTGGTTGCATTATTGAAAACTCGATTGACAAACAGGTTACACAGATTTTTAAACAACGTGCACTTACCACATGCTTTTCGATTACTAAATTATCTGACTCTAAATAACCATTTCTCCTTACAATTTTTTTTCATAATGCTCTAGAATCCGTTGCCTACAAAGACAATAAACTTTAAATAATATAGTGTTAGTTGACAGTTAGTTGCTATTACTTTGCTTATTGTTATCCAGAAATCATAGATAATACATATAAGTCGCCAGAAATCATGAATACATATTTAAGCGACATGTAAATAACACGGTAGGGTATTCTTTTTCATAAAAAAAAAGTTTATAAAGTTTTATTCGTTTACTAGTTATTAACGTAAAAAATATCTAAATAAACCTTTTATAAGTCAGTGATCTATATTTTTGGGACTCCATTTATCATCTACAAGGTCACATGTTCAGACGGCGGGCTTTGTAAAAGCATACTTGAGATGGCCTCTTCAGTGACTTGTAGAAATCGCGTCAGCAACCAAACCAAGCCCTTAGACTACTATAACTAGTCTCATTTATTGTACTGTACTTCGATGACGAACTATAATAGTACTATGATGTAGGTATAATGATGGGAGTCTTACAAGTATGTTTGTATTAGATAATTTAAAAAAATGTTAAGCGTATTTAGGATAATTACCACCAACATTTGACGTTCGATAAGTGACTTGATAAATTATTTGAATTTGAACATTTTTTCTTCGTGTAAAACATTTTGCAGTACAAAATAAAATAAAAAAATTCCTGACTATTCCTGATCTGACAAGCATTTTTTTGTAAAAAGGAGGTATTTCAGTATCCAGTAACAATTAAAAAATCGGGTATAGCTGTGTCATGGACACGGCTGTGTTGTACATGAATATTACATTAAATAGGTACTTTTTATTTATGTAGCCTGTATTTTTGTCATAAAATTACCCCAAGAAATGGCAGCGGCACCTCCCAGCGCGCGCGATTTTTCACTGTTCTCACCTATTTCAAAACTGCAACGTCAAACTGTATCCCCCGATTTTGTTATCATTAGGTTTTTAGGATATCCAAGATGTCCACGGCATGCTAGCAAATTACAGACGTATTCACGTCAAAAGAAAAAAAATGAAATGTCAACATAATTATTTAATTCGAAACCTAAACTTCAGGCACCCTCTCCGGGTATCTTCCAGGGATGTAATCAGGGTTGTTTGGATTGTACTCCCATATGAGGTATTCTGGTTCGCCGAGATACAGCGGCGGGATTTCATCGCTCGCCTCCGTCTCTACTCCGATCAGATTCTTATTTCGTTCGAGCAACTCATCCACTTTAGCTTGAGTTTCTTCTGATATATCTGCGACACGTATTGCATTTCAGGAAATAGAAATAGAAAGAGTTCTCTATACATTACTCTATCACATAAAGATTGTGACTAGTTATTGTTTCATAATGAGTTTGTTTCGAACTGTAATCAGTGTTTAAGAGAGATGTTTAAATGAGTTACGTAGTGTAGTCGCAAACTTTAATGAATGGATATAATGATGATGATGATGAATGGATATGTGAAGAGAACAATATTAGGTTTAAGGGTAATGCAGATAGGTAGGAGTTTCATTTTCGGCATAGTTAAAGTTTACTCGTCAGATGCGATACTCGCGATTCAAATCCACAACACGCAAAGTATTTATTTTGTATCGGCTGGGATTGGCAAAAATACATTATAGGTACACTAAACATTGTGCCCAATATCGTATTTTTTACCATTAGCCACATATGTATGAAGTATTACTTACGGGTCCTTCGCAAATCAACTCTCAAAACCTTTCTATTCTGTTCGAGAGCTCGGATTAGAGTTTTTTCTGCGTCTCCCGATAAATTATTGGCCGCCATATCCAATCTAGTTAGCCCACGATTCAAGCTAAGCAGACCCGCCATCTTAAATAATATATTAAATGTAATTATTAATCATCTTTATCGAATTGATTAAAATATCGATTTCTTGATTAATCGAGGTTTTACTCAGTATTTTACCACATTCCAGAAAAAAAACGTGATAAAATTTTCCCGCTTCAATGATGTATCACAAAAACATGAATTATTATTAGTAATAAAGATAAAAATGTACACAAAGTAATCTGCATATCGTTATCAGTAATGATATCTAAATTTAGTCGCACGTAGACAAATATCGCGTGTGGTCAAAATTCAAGGAATTAGTTATCTGTTAATTTGCGATATCATTGGTACGAAAATGTCTTACGGGTCATACTAATATCTCTTAATACTAGATTAAACAACTCAAAATTTATTCTAATTTACATAATATTATAGGAAATAATATGCTGTTAACACAATACTTCAATAATCAACATACGTAGTTAAAAATTAGTAGTTACTATTTTATTAGTATTACACTAGGTACTAACAGCAAGCTAAATTTTTCATTCTCGTTTCATTTCCTTCTTTTCAAAACTATATCATTATGATAGTCATGATGATATGATATGAGACGAAATCATCTTTTTCATGTTTGGGTGGATTTGTTACTGATACATAAAGATTTTAGAATTTCAGTCTATATTTGTCTGCTAGAGGAAAACGGACGTAAATGGATGCAACAATCATAAAACCTTGCGAAAAATAATGCTGTATTTACGTATCTACAATTCAGAACATAGATAGAGAAGTAAGTAACTCATACTCGTATTAGAGTTGCGATGGAAATAATCGTAACTTATCTAAAAAAGTCACAAACCACGTAGTAAAATTTTGTCCTCGGCAATTACATGATAAGATAGTTGGGGCTATTGCAATTTTATTATACTAAAATATTATTGTTAATAATAAAGATAATGTTTATTGCGCATCTGTCAATTTCGAGTGGGACATTGCTATCGATTACTAACTGGACTACTAATATCTACTAGCAAAACTAACTTGCACTAACAAACAGTACAACTTCCGCGGTCACTTTACTAACCAATTAACAGCAACTCATATTCTTATAACCCTCTCTAAATGGGCCAACCAGCTAACGGTACCCCAATAATAAATTCTAGTCGAGGTTCGTCACGATTTCTAGGAGCTGCAGTAGATGCGCTTCAAGCTCGCTAGCTATTTTTAAAGCATAAAAGTAATCTTGCTTACCTTTTCAGCAGATGCCCCAGAAAATCCACAAGAATTAACTATCAACGTTTGTGGCTTTTCTTTGCATCGCACAAATGCAGCTGCAAATGTGGTTGCACATTGTAGCGACAATGGATTTAAACTGAAATCTAATAACAAAAGATTTTTAAAAGTAGATTAAGAGTATTTTTAAGAGTAGACTAAGGATTAACCGTAATAACAATACATTTCATACCTAGTAACTCTATAGGGGCAGCTGGATTCATTTGTAACGCGTAGGCGATCCCTTGTACGCCAACTTCCTTAAATCTATTGTTAGCAATTCTAACCCTTTTAACATTTTTATGCACATAAATGAAGCCTCCCAAAGCTTTCATGCCATAATCACCAATTTTACAATGATTAAAATCCAATTCTTCAATGGTTTCCTTTCTAACAAGGTTTTGTAAAATAACTTTTACCTTCGAACAGTCTAGATTACTACGGTTGATACGAAATAGTCTCAGATGATTTAAATATTCTAAACCTTTGCATAAAGATTCGCAGTCCGCAATGGAGAACTCGAAATATCTCGGCAAATACCCATCTTGAACGTTATTGATTCCAAAAACCAAGGATATATCTCGAAGGTTATATAATTTAGCTAACACTGGCTCTAGTGGTATATGGTCATACACTTTAGGTACGCTGAATTCACATGTATCTTCTACGGCATTTTCATATGGGACGGAAGGAGTTGGTTGTCGTATCATCTGTAGTTGACTTAAATTCAACTCGTAAATATAGGGACTCACCTGAAATAGAACCGAGTCAATAAGACCTTAATGTTCGAAATAAAATCTAAAATTTTAAAACTCATCCAGTACCAAAGCTGCTAAATGAATTGCGTCCTCTTCTATGAAAATATCTGGTTTTATGTACTCAAGGTAATCTTGTAAACATGCTGACAAAAACTTCCCTTTCCAAAATGTTACACCCAGTTCCACTCGCGACGGGAACTTTGTGGCAAAGGACCTCTTCCAATATTGTTCATCCTGTAATTCATAGAATTCATCAAGCTTCTTCTAAGAAACGAATATTTGTTCAACAATATAATCTAGAAAATATAACCTAGGATGTTTAAAATACCTTTATGGCAGGAACACTGAACTTTAGCGGAATATCCGCAGGATACAAATCCATTAGCATATCGACATCTTTTTGTAAAATTCTATGAAGAGGATTTATTCTGTGAAAGACTCTAGAGAGAGAGAGTGCTGCGAAATATGTGAGTGGTGCAGGTGTAGGCAGGTTATCATCCCATTCAAAATCCTCGGCCAATATTTTGCGAAGTGCCTCGCCGGCCGATATTTTCATAAAATTCGAAAGATGATAAGCTTCTCGGGTGTTTGTCGATACTACGTAAGGAATTTTCATTTTGAATACAAATAAACTTCAATTCCTTTATAAATAAAAAATACAATATTGAATATTACAATTCAAACAATTATTAAATCCTTTGTCTAACTGACATTGACACTTTTTAATTTTTATTACAATTTATAAAGACGCTATTCTACATTGTCGTTGTTGTGTACCCATTCAAAATAATAATTCACAAGTGTCGTGGTTAGTGTTAATACTCGTACAAACACAAGTTAAGTAAACGTAAACTTGTCTATCTACAAGCAAAAAAGTTATTTCGTTTAAACAGCTGAACTGAATGCGATGGCTACTTAAACATCATTCGAGTGCGCTATATTTAGCAATCTCTCATCAATATTACAGACACCACCAGATGCCGGTAGTGAAACGTGGTGAGTTGGTGACTTTGTATTCGACAAAGTTCCATAATAAACACAATTTCGGGCGATTCCGTGTCGTGATCGGGCGTTTTCGGATCAAAACAACTCTTGCTCGCTCGTTTCAACCGGCATCGTGCGTGATTGTTTAGCTTAAGAGTGACATACCATAATATTATATTATCAGTCGGCGTGCGTGAGAGTGCGATCGCTTCCATCGAATTTACTTTAAAATCGTTTTATTATTCAACTTTTTTCTTCGTCTATCTACTTATAACTATGGATACTGCTAACAAGAGTGCATCTAAAAATGAAAATCGATCGATTAGTACAAATTTCAATCGATTCGCTCCTATGAATTTGCTATTTACTACTAGAAACAGAACCGAGAGTGAGACGAGCGTGACCAGCTCTCAAACTTCAGAGACCGGTATGTTTTATTTACATTTCAATAATCGCTTTTACATGTTAAAGCTGATAGTTTTGTGATTGAATTAACTTTAAGTTTAAAGTTTAATTTGAAAGTCTTTGTTCACATAGCTACCAGACCTCATTAACCAAGCGCCATCTATATTACGTAATGTTAATGTGACATTAAGAACTCGTTTTGATTGGTAGAGAGAGTCGTAGATAAAATTTAACCTTTTATATCAAGTGATTGTAGTTGTCCTACGTTACCGCTTACCGGTATAACTTGTTTGTTTATATCTACATAATAAACCACATCAACACCTATGCTTAGAATAACTTGGTGCTGTTCTTTGTTATTATTAAATACATATTTTTTTTTATTATTATTGAAATTATCAGTTATTTCATTTATTATTTGCAATTTTCTAATAAATTACTACTCATTTTTAATAAAATAATTAATAAAAATAAAATAAAATCTATTACCATACCTCGTAAAACTGAATAATAATAAGTGCCTATATAAATATGAATGTAAAATACGATAGGTAAATGTGTATTGTATGTGCATAGACATACTTATTAGCTTGTTTGCTTCCACAAGGAAGCCATACTCGCATACATACAAGGCCACGCTACCTAAATTGAGGCAATATTAAATTGTAAATATGTGCGTCATAAGCCCGAATTAAAAGTGCTAAAACGGATATTATTGAGGATAATTTTGTCCTCAAGATATCAAAGTACAAACAAATGACATAATAACATAACTACTCAGAGTAATATTTACAATTGTAATGTACTTGTACGATAAAAAAATCATTAAACATTGTATCCATTACAAATGGGTGATGGTTAGTTAATATTATGTTTACTATATGACGTAGATTTAAAAACACTTAATGATTTGTGTAACAAATCCATTGTAAGCAAGTGATTAAAAATCTAGTAAAGCAACATATATTTTTTGTGTACATAAAATAAGTTAATGCTTGTCAACAATCCCTTCTAATAATAAGGACAATGTTATCTTAGATGGTGAAAGCATTAGACTAGAAGAATTTATTAACAACAATAACAATAATTAATTTGATACATTATTAACAGTTAGGTACTTTAATAAAGTGTAGAATTTACTTATCTCTTTCTATCAATGTTATAGAGAATACGAAGCTCTACTAGTTCTACAACCATCAGTATTAATGTTATTTAACTAATTACAAATAACGAATTATTGTATTAAAGAAGTTTTTACAATTTCAGGCGGACAATTCGGAGCACTTCAGAGACAGCAGAGTAAAAATAACGAGGAATACCTATGGATGATGTAAGTTATCAAAAGAGATTTGTTTTTTGGTGATGGTATTATTGCTTTTATATTGTTAAATTGACTTGGGCCCAGTCTGTAAAAAGTTTTAATAGTCTATCAGGAGATCTATTGCGCATCCGGAGCCCGAAAATTTTACGAAATCTCAATGTAACTCATTTGTAAGAATTCGGAACAACTTCCGTGCTAAGTTTGAAACTTTTTATTTTCCCTTATGCGTAGATACCTAGTCATAGAGTGTTTCAATTTAATATGTTAATGTCCAGATAGATACGAAAATAATTACCACAATCATTGATAATTAAAGTATAATATCTTATTATTTTACAATGATATCGAAATCAAAATTTTTAATACTTATGTTTCAATAATCAAAAACTCAACTGACTTTCAAACAAAGTTTCACCGAAATTCTCTATAGAACTCTCCTTAAACTTGACGTATCCATACAAGGTATTGAGAAGTTGACCGGTCATACCAGTTACCAGTATGAGTTTATGTTTGGGTGTCCTTGACACACTAACTACAATTTTTATACAAACTTAGTCAAATTGACTTTAATTAAACAATTAATACCTCTATTTTAGATTCTTTGACGAAATAGGTATCTTATGAAATTTCTAGTAGAACTCAGTTCAACATTAGTAGGTAGGAACTCATAGGTATCTACCACCCCACTAAATTTGGCTACTAATAAAAAGAGGACTATCTCAAAGATATCAATCCATGTGAAGCATTAAACGCAAGTGGACGACATTCGTGTTATTTGCACCATTATCTTTTGTTCCAAAATTCATCAGTGCCTTAAAAAAAAAGCATGACCAATAGTCGATACTGATCAAATATATATAGTTAATCTAAACGTCAATTATATTGTTAGCCATTTATGAATTCAGTGAAGCTTCGCAGTAAATCCTGAAGCGGGTAAAGTGGTATTTCACCGCCAGGGATCTACTCATGCCTCACTGGACAAGCAACTATAGCAGCTAACTCACTTGATGCGTTACAAAAGCGCAAAATCCGAACATAGTCGTAGAAAATCTCCACTAACTGATAGTCAAGATATTCGTGGCCTCACACATGCAGATTATGGAATGAACTTATTTCTGAGGTAATCTCGGAGCCATGTGACATGAAGAAGTCGATAAAGAAAATAGTTCTTCTTCAGAGCCGACGATGTATAGAAAATTTAAATTATTTGTTTCATTCAAGAAATTAAAGAACATCAAAAATTTATCAACATAAGAATTACATTCACATGTTTAGAATCATCAGATCATATGGTAATTCCTCTTTCATTAGACGATACCAATCACAGCATCGGCATAATGAAAGACAAATACATACTTGTTGTTACTATTTCAATGGTAGTTTGTAGTGTTGCTACGAGTATATTACTCGTGTCCACTTACCAATACTTGAAACGTATCTTCGAGCATTTCAATTGACGATAACTTATATCGCTATGAGAGAGAATTCGCAAAACAGTGTGGTAGAACAACAAAGGGAACCCACATATCTCGTAAGGTAAACCAGTTGATTAGCAGCTAAGTGGCAATCGGCCCAGAAAATCTAAAAACTGATGAATACATTTGGGAACATTGCCAATCCCAAAAAACAAATATATCGATCAGTCATCAAGGTTGGACAACTGATAACCTGGCGGAAATATATCACTCAGACGGATTTAAGATTTATCTTATCGTAATATGTATAATAAGCATGTAGTATAATGTAATTGTTATATACATGTTTAAATATATACATATAATATTTTATACAGACTGAAGGATTGGTCGAAGGCGTGTATAAAACGCGTGATAATTCTAGATAATATAATCAATGTTATCTGTATAATTCAGATAATTGAGTTGTATACACAGTTGGCAGGTCAACGTTTAGTCACATTGATTACGAACAATATTGTGTGTTATCTTATCTTTGTTATTTATGTATCATTTACAATACATATTCATGTACCGAACACTTCGCGTTACGGAGCTGCATCATTTTGAAAGCAATTGTAACATTACACGAGAATTTCGTGGTTACTGCAATACAAAAAATCTCATTGTAAGACTAAAAATGACTTCACCGTTATGTTTCGCCAATCAATCGCAATACAGTGTTGCTACAAATTATGTAACGTTTAACGTTACCAGATTACATTTTATTTCAGTTACTCGCATTAACAGTGCTCTAACTTTGTCTTATGACATATTTTGTTTCATGATTACATCAGCCTCCATAGAGATTATTTGAATAGGTTTTATTTAGTTAGAATTTTCTGGAGCATCCACAAAAGTTTAATTTAATGGCTACTCAGGATCATCCTTATCGACGCCATCACCTTGATTATTTTTATATGCCAAATAGGTACAAGGAGTGAATATAAAACGGCAGATTGCAAAAGCCAAGCTTATTAGCAATAATGGTAGACCTAGAAGGTCAACCACTAGTGACGGAGAGGCATCGGATTATCGCTGTTTCATGTGCGAAGCGAAAACGTTGTACGTAGAAACGAGAGGTCTGAGTGAGACCGGGTGGCCCTCGGTTCTGTGTTGAAACCTTTGGTTGCGTGCACGAACGACCCGCGCGCAACCAGAGCTCAGTAAGACAGTAATACTGTGACCACTTCAGTACTAGTGTTGTGCTCAGTTAAAAGTGACAGTGATATTTGTTTAGAAGCACGTGCTTCACTGACTCCAGGATAATGACCGAGAGGAACACAAGCATACTTCGGTTAGATATTGTTTGCAATACTTTAAAACAAAGTTTTAAGATAACAAACGCCGTGAAGTGTTTGTTTGTAGATTAAAAAGTTTAGTAAACCACGTATTTATAATAACGTGGCTTATCTAGAGTCGAGTTGCTGTTAGTACTTTATGTTTTTTGTGCGTTCATACTTTCTTAGAATATAATTTATTGTTGAGTCATATTGCACAAAAAAGATTGTTTACTCGGTCTTAAATGACTGTGCTATATTGAAACAATTTGTTGAATGATACTGGCAGTCTTGTTAATTGTTATGTCAAGGCAAAAATAATTATCAAATGGGTACTACAGTGATAAACATAACCCAACAATACAAAGTTCGTTCACTAGATATTTATCAAATAAATAGTTATAAGTATCAGGCATATTTGAGATTAAGAATACTTACATTTTATATGGAGAAATGTACAACTGATGTCTTCCAGCCATTTACATCGACTGTATCTATTGTCTGACATAGTAAGTTATGATCGAATTTCAAATATGGAGCGGTTTTTCTTATTTTTAAAAATGTACTGAAAAATCTACACGTATTAATATGGATTCTCTTTGATAATGAATAATGTTAAAAAGACACATTAATTACGACCAAACACACTCACATAACCAAAGAACAAACATTATTGCACACGTCACTACCTACCCAAGCCTGAAATTGAACCCGAAACACTTTTCTCTCCAAACTTGAGCTAAGGGTTGTTGATGTTTGATTAACATTATTTAAATTTTATAATATAACATTTCATTCTAACAATTATGAGCCATTACAATAAAAATATTACAATAAAGATAAATTGGTATAACTGTGAAAATTATAATTAAATTTCTATCCAAAACCATTGCTTAAAATTGCTTATTGAACAACTATGTAGTGATTTCGACACAATAACTTTACATTTGAATTATTCATATTATATTCTAGCTGGAATAATACAATATTGATAGGTAACTTGGATGGCTTGTCAAGTTCAAAGTATGGAGAAACTGTTCACAGTTCGCTAAACAAGTAATATTATTCACTTGTGTTTATGTTGTGCGTACATAATTACGAAACATAACCATGAAATCAATACTTAGACACCTGATTATGTTAATTATGTTAAATTACTTAGAGCAAGGTTACACAAGTCTTACAGTGACAAGTTAAAAGGAACTGAGTTTCTTTAAAGATTGACAGTTTTAATGTAGGGAATTCATTTCGCTTACTATTTTAGATATCACATTACCACATACTATAGTATACAAGGTTATGTTTATGTTACGTATTTGTGCAACAATTAAATAACTTATAAGTATAAACTAATAAAATTGGGTTGTTGTTTTATGACATTTGATATAGAGTTAGGGCTCTTGAATTTAACTCGAGTATGTAAATTAATATAACTTAAAAACATTTTAAATCCACTGTATGTTAGCCTTGAAATAAATTTTGGAGGTTATCAAAAGGCCATGTTTGATGTTCTTGGGATATATTGTTTAACTGGTTACGTAAAAAGTCCATGGTCACTAAGATAAATATTTACGGACTGCCGTAGGTTCTAATAGGTGAGTGGGTTGTTAGAAGTATTAGAATCATTGTAATAAGTCTCGTATTTGTAAAATAGAAAACCTTCAGTAAAGCAAGCATACAAACTTGCATGAATTGAAAAGCTTAATTAGTTTTATTATATAGGAAAGCAATTTTGATACGATCAAACTTGCAAGTCATACTTCGGTATCAACAAAAATACAGCCTACGCAATCAAACAAATCATAAAATATACTGTATATAAACAACACGTCAATCATACCGTCAAACCTTTATTATAGTTTTTTTGGTAAACTCATCAAACTTGTATGACAAACCCGTAAAGTTTGATAAGCCAACTAGGGGCTACATTAAACTCACCAAGACTTCGAAGAGGTGGCAGTGACAGTAACTCTCGAATAACTTTGTGACACCAACTCGATGTTTAGGACTTCCATAACTATATCATTCTAAACTTGAAGTTAATATAACCAACGTATACCAGACCAGGAATATTAAATTGTAATAAACTATCAAAGTTCAGCTTTTTATTTGTGCTTTATGTTCACATTTAAGTTGGTATCATGGTAATTGACTTTGTACTCTGAGACACTAGAATCGGGTCACCTTGTAATTTTATTTTATGACTTTCGAGCTAATATTGTGAGAATAACATGGGAGAAACAGCCCTAGGCCTCCTCAGATGTGGGTTGAAGTCAGGCTAACATAATTATTGTATTTCAGGCATAATGGTTGAATGTTAAAAAGGGTGGCACGATTTGGATGTTCAGAAGTACCTACATTTTATGTGCGTTAAACTTTTTATTACTTAATAAACTATATTAACTTATTCAGTACCGCATATCTGACGAGCCAAATAATTTAATTAATCAATAGCTTAAATGGTAAGCGTTGCGTGGAGTAAATATTATCAGAACGCGGTCTATATTCAGGCTAGGGTGCTTACCTACAAAATTAAATGGAAGTATGCGGTCAGGTAATGGACTACACTAATGACATCAAATTATTGTCGATTTTTTTGTATTACATGCACGAATCATGTCTGCTCGATTTAAGAAATGTTTAAGAAAACAAATGCTTGGATTACTTAGGTCCGAATATAAAAAAATGTAGTAAGTATTTTGCTAATACATAATAAAAAAAATATTACCAGTTGGCTTAGCTAATGCTATGTTAATATTAACTTAATTATAAAAATTGACAATGTGAGAAAAACAATTAGGTATTTTAATAGATTATTATAATACACGGAAAAGGAATTTATAACCGAAAACATTTAAGCTAGATAAATTTCATAGGAAGCAGTTTTATTATCTCGGTACAATACTTTCAATTTATTATGAAACAAAAAAGAAGTTTGTGGTTTATTTCGTAACAAAACATAATTTCCTTCCGAATGTTGGCTAGAGTCCATCTCGAAGCTTATTAATGCGTAATTATTAAGTGGCAAGGCAACATTGCCAAATTCTTTTAGTAATCAAGTGTGATAATGCAATACTGTTTTTTCTAA
>LGAG01000466.1:1002105-1017359 GCA_001278395.1 Lerema accius
CAAGTTCAATGTATGGAATTTTCCGTTAGATAATATTTTTCTATCGTTCAAACCATTAATTAAACTGTTAAAAAACCGCATACCGGAAATCATTTCACCTTCGGCAAAGAAACGCTTTAAATAGTTTAAACAATAATCACACACAATGTATAGTCGAATGTATGTATGTACGTTACTACACTACTAACGCAAGGATTCGTTTATTATTTCTTTCATTGAGCAATATTATTTGCATAATAAGAATACTCAATGCGTATTAATGCAGGATCTAATTAACTTGCTATTACCTGCGCTTTTAAGACGTTTTAATTTTCTGCGTAATTACAATCATTTTTGTATGTAAAATAATTTCCTGTTTTTGATACGTGGGGCCACTTTGGAAATCTGTTAATAAAGTACCTACTTCATTTTTACTCATGTAAAGGGAAACAAGCGTTAAAGGAGTAAATAACATTACTGCTAATAAACAGCCTGAATTTTGCACTTGTCTAAGATCAGCCGAAATTATTACTTCACCTATAGACATTTTAGCCGTTATCTCGCGGAAGCAGAACCGATTTCAGACATAAATTGTTTCCCCTCGTATTAGCCACAAACTAACCAACTGATTTTAGCATGATGCCCGAATAGACAGACAGACAAACTATAATAAAAAAATGTTTTGGTTTGTATATCGGTAATAAAGCCTACCCAAAAAAATGTTTTGATCTCTGTATCGGTAACGCCTTCCCATTTTTTTTATTAGTATAGAGATATAAAAAACTCACAAAGATCTGAATCGAAAATATGTTCCTAATACATCTATCAGCTTATCAAATCCAATCCTGTACTAAGGGAAACTAAGGATTTCTAGTTGATTACGAAACTAAAACTCCAAGAATAGGTTTATTTGGTTGGTTCGTGGAATAATATTATCACAAGATTGTTCGGCCGTAGTGCCAGCTGTGACCTAGCTCTGTCTATGTACTCAGTTTCGCAACCGGCGCATGAGCATGAGAACAACATCCAGTTCAATGGGTCTTTAAGCACCATTAACAATTACCCACTTCAATATACATACATATACACAAACTTTTTTCTTTACCTACAGTACGACTTTTGATTCTGAATACGTATACATAATACATATGCATATGTAGTTTGATTCCCCTTTCTTCTCCATATTAAGGCATCTTTACGAAACGGGGGTAGATTCAAAATAGTACAATTTTTAATTTTTTACGAAATAACACAGAAAAGTAACTAAATTTCAGTCGGTATTTATACAAATATTTAAAGACCCACGAATGTAAGTGACCGAGCAAGCAGTAAGTAGGTACTACTTTAGTTAAAGAATAGAATAAAATTACTAATACTATTAACTCTTTCGACTCCATTAAAAACGTAAACCGAGAACAGAAATGTAAACCGGAAATTAAATTAAAATCGAACTCAGGACCGAAGGACCGGCAGCGGCGGTTCAGCACGGTAATCATTGCACCATCTAGGTTGTTGTAATCAATCAAATCAATCACTGATTAAGTTAAATAGGTGCTATCGACCAAACTAAATTATGACCCACTTGCCGAAAGTACAGTAATTTTGGCAAAGTCAAATTACATTTTCTTATCACTGGATAGTATCTAAATTATATTTCTTGAATAAACTTAGCATATAACAAATGAAGCTGGGTCACTCAGGGACTGCTTTCTGAATCACGGATGCACTCTATTTTGCCCCTAAAGGCAATCCTTATTCACAGTTGCACCTCAAAATGTATTAATACTATACTATACCCTGCATTATGTAAGTCTTACATTGTAAGAGAAGTTTCGCAACCCAACTTGGCAATGACCCGCGTTATTAAACTGAACATTTATCACTGAATTCTAACACAGAAGATTATAATCGCATTTTAATGATGAATAAATTTATTTGCAAATTGCTCAATTTTGTTAGTTTTTCCAGTTTTTGCATTTACAGTATATTTCCGGTAACATTCGTTTAGGTAAATACTAGACGATACCCGCGGCTTTACCCGCGGAAGAGTAGAAATCATCCCAGGGGAACCTATAAACGGGATAAAATCTATCCTATATCCTATTCCTAGATTCAAACTATCTGTGTGCCAAGTTTCAGCTTAATCCGTTCAATGGTTAGAGCGTGAAGAAGGGACAAACATCCAAACATCCAAATATCCAAACATCCTTACAAACTTTCACATTTATAATATTAGTAGGATTCTGCATATTAATTCAACTGATATTATTATTATTTTACTTTTTTTCGACAAAGTACCTACTCACCTTTAAGGACCAATGTAAATACTAGTACTGGAGAGTCCAAGGTTAATCCTAATTGCAGTCTATTAATATGATGCAGAAAACTGGTTTGCGTTGTGATCCAAGGAAAATATAATATCTGTACCTACTGCTATAATAACATGCCACTACCAACTAAATATAAAATTCCAGGTTAATTGATCTTAGTTCTATTAGAATAAGTCATAATAATTATACATTTGTCCTTACGAGGCGAGTGCAAAATTGTCGCAGATAGTCATAATTATTACTAGAAGTCCGGCAGACTTTGTTCTACCACATTTTTCTCTCTTATAGTTTAGTCAATACCTTAGTTTTCCACATTAGGTACTCGCTGCCTTCAATTTTCATACATCTTTAGTAAATGCACATCATATTGGAGGACTTTTGCTATGACGAAGTTTCAATAACTGTAATGGTTTGGCTGGTTCTATGAAGTATTTCGACATCAGAACCACCTGCCGGGTCCAACTGTGGCTCGAAACCGTACTCGGTCCCTCTAAAATACCTCACTTTTTTATTGAAATCGGCATAGCTGTTTAGGAGGAGTTCGGTGACAAACACACGCTGTGTTTTTATATTAAGAATATACTATTGGCCCGCCCTAGCTTCGCTTCAGTTGACCTTTTACCTGTAATATAGCGGAAACAGAGCAGTTTCCTGGAATAAAAGATATATTTGGAACTGTCCCCGTCATACTTTAAATTATGATAAGTTTCATCTAAATCAGTGAAGTAGTGTCTGAGTGTCCATATTAACTTTAACATATATAAATAAACTACGTTGTAGATAACCTACAACCTAGCAATATCCAACAAGGAATCACCAGAAAAAAATGTTTAATTAACCGCTTTGTTAACTGGTTATCGTTTTCAATTTCAGTGCCTCGCCATCATATTGGCTGCAGGGTTAGCAGATCCATCTCCTGGAAGAATACCTAAAGTATACAATGCGCTGATCACGTCTAATCAAAACTTGGAGCCAAGCAAAGCATATCCGGTGTACCAGCCTGTTTTGCACAATACATTGCCGTTTCCCTTTCACACGGTTTACTACGGTGACTACCCTATTGGCAATGTAAGTAACACATCAATTTCTTTATGTATTACATAGTGACGCTTGATCTCGGGAATTATACGACTATTACAAAATATTTCGATCAGACTAAATTAAAACAGCTCTAATACCAAAATATTTCGGTCATGGAATAGGTATTGAAGCGTAACCTATCTTTGGTGCCTTTGTTACTTTGAATCCTAATTCGTTCATTTAATTGCAAAAATGTCCAGCAGTAGATAAGTAAAGGGTGATAGATAAATAGATCCGTAGGTAGCTATGTAGATAGCTTCTATAATTACCATGTCCTAACATTATGTATTTGCTATGAAGTTAAACTGTTTAATGCTTTAATTTTCAGAGCATCCTTCCTGTAACGGGTTTACTACCAAAGGTACCAAGTTCAGGATCAACGCCAGCCCCACAGACGCCTTCATCCGAAGCCCCAAAAGAGAGTGAACCCTCAACAGAAGCTCCACAACCCGCTGAAGCAACCACAGCGCAGCCAAATCCCGAAAATGCTAACCCTACGCCTTCTTCACCTCCTGAACCTCCTAAAACAGAATCGCCAATACCACTCAATGAGTTTGGATTACCGCCACAAGTAGTACCTATTGCTCGCCTGGGACCTAATTACGATTTTACGCATTTTGGATCATTCCCTTACGCGTATCCAGGTTTACGTTTCTACGATCCTTACGATCCATTTGGTTTCAGTCCTTATACAAGTTTGCCGTTCTATAGGCCTATCCCCGGCCTTGTAGCACACAGTGCTCCCGTCCTCATCGGCAAACCTGAGAGCTCTACTCCTTCCCCTGTGTCCCCTAAACAGCAACAGTCCCAAAACCAACCTTCGGAACCCAGTGATCTAAATGTTTTAAACTATTCCTCTAAGGACCCTGCTATACCTAATGTTCCTCCCCCTCCATTGCCTTCGGGTGGACTTAAACCAGATAATTCCGAGTAGATGAAAATGAAAATGACCGTCACCCAAACATATTGAGTAGGTATTTATTTAGTAGCATTATATGATATTTCAAATTAAATATTTAAAATAAAGTTTTCTTGAAAAGAAAGCTAACGAAGTTAATTTAAAAAGAAATGACTAGCGCGAATGACGTCCCTCTCAAGCTTAAATTGTGTGAATTAAAATTGTCTTTATAAACAAAAAGGACTTTGAAATTACAAAAGTACACGAATGGTATTGTGATATTCCATTGTTACTGTAATTATATTAAGATCATTCAATAAATATACGTACTCCAAAAATCTGATAGTGTAAATTGAAATCAATTGGAAGTATTGTGTTCTATAGTTTGATGATAATTGATGAAATCCATGAAAGTGTTCTAATTATAACGATATTCATGAATGCATACATAATATTAGTGCCTAATACTATTAAGTAGGTAGTTCGGTATGTCTTATTGCTGTTTAAACAAAAACATAGGTGACTATTCATAAATAACTACATTTATAGTCATAGTCTTTTGCCAAGTTTGTAAAAATAAAATGGTTATGTAAATTGATGCAGTGCACTACGTAGTGAAATTAACTGTAAATAGATGTATATTAGGAACATATATTATAATATAAAATCATAAATGGCTACAATTAAAAATATTTTTGTATTTATTAACCGCAGTTTTTATCAGTTATTATTAATGTACTAGAAGACCGGGCAGACGTTGTTCTGCCACATATTTTCCAATTCAGGTACCCCAGATCTTCAACTCTCATGTCCTTTAGTAAGTGCTTACCATAGTGGTCAACTTTGCCATGGTGGCGTTTCAACGCTTTGTTTGATGTTAAATTAGTTCGGCCAATCGCTCATAGATGGCGTTGGAAAGATTTATAAATCACGATAGTGATTGTTCGCTATGAACTCTAAAAGTGATTCGTGATTAAAATTAATTTTTTGAATTTGAACGATTTACACTTGTTGACTTTACAATACAGCTTTTGAAAATGAAAGAAAGCTAATTTTCCACAATCTGATTCCGTCAGTGCCAAACCTGCCTATATCGGTTAATTATAGCTGCTAATCGGAACTCGAATTCAAAAATTTTACCCTGCACTCCCCTACTGTCAGTGTAAATTCACTATTTGAAAAATTCCGGACATCCGCGCCAGGCTTCTCAGAATCTTAATTCAAAATCTGATTCCTGACGCGAATTCTGGACGCTAGCGCTAGCCCTAATGAACTGGTGACGATTTTCATGCTAAAAGGCCAATAGCATTGAAATTAATGCGGTACTCCGTAAGTAATATTGACTTAGTTAAAAGCAGTGATTTTTGCATTCTCGTTGACATGATAAGTGCCTGGGCTTTTACAATGTACTTCATATTTGGATAGCGCAGAATCAATGAATATGGATTTAGCGATATCATATCAAAAGTGTTTTCATGTGTAGGATGATGACATCGAAGATAAAATTCTGATTAAGCTACCCTTGTAAGCATGTATAGGGTGATTCTAATTTTTGTTTAATAAAGAAAATTGGCAGTAATATATCCCCCAGCAGTTGATCTCTTGCAAAGACTAATCTCGGAATGATATTTTCGAATTCTGCTTGGAACTCCTGAAGAGTTTAGTTTTCGGTACATTTTTAAAAATAATGCTGGTACGAATAAGTTGGCGATTTGCCTAGACAGAGTTATATTTTGTGACACTGTTTTGAACAGAAGGCTCCTCTAGAAAGTCTACATAGTCATTGACATTTCCCAGCCAACTATATCGAACGAGCATAAAAATTAAATCTATTGTTTGTTTGTATGAGTTATGGTAAAATTTCAAACACCAAGGGCATTAAAAAGAACGTCGTACCCGGGTTTCGTATATCTCCTTATCAACAAGAAAGGTTCATGAACAAAAATGAATCTTCAGCGAAATGTAAATCGTATATTATTATTGCCATGTCACAGGAGCAGGTCCATAAAAGTAAAGATCC
Source organism: Lerema accius (assembly GCA_001278395.1). NCBI lineage: Eukaryota > Metazoa > Arthropoda > Insecta > Lepidoptera > Hesperiidae > Lerema > Lerema accius. Next base: position 1,008,413 of record LGAG01000466.1, read on the forward strand.
CAATTCATACCACCAATCATGTCAGCAGGGATATACCACTCATAATAGTAAAACCTGATACGTCTCCTTGAATGGCAGTAGGTAATACGAGGTACGCACATTTGGAATTTAAACGCAGTATTTCGAAATTGATCCTCATCGTACGATGTAGCCCTCAATATTATACAAACTGGAATCCTTTTCAAATCCAACCACCCCTAAAACATAAAATAACGCATAAAATAACCTTACCAACTATAAATAGATCAACTAAATTTTTCTCAATATCATCAGTTCAACATTTTTAAACTGTATGTGTATCAAATTGTATACCGTTTTCATACTTACTCTAATAATAACTTTTCCTAGAACGTCCATATGATTTTTGTGAACATGCGCAAAAAATACAATATCAGTGCGTTTGCAGTCGCCAAATCTGTATTCACTGTGTGTTACGACTGCAAACATAATAATTCTGTTAATTATCTTGTTATTTAACTAAGTGTTAATCAACATGCTACAAGTTTAGAAAAAACTGCAACATTTTTCTTCACTATTGCTAAAAACAAAGCAGCAGATCTATTTGTTACTTTTTCTCCATTTTGTCCGTTTAATAACTTAGCAGGATAGTGTAGATATTAGGTAACTATAATAATAATCATTGAGAAAAAATAAAAACCCGAGTGCTTCTATTTTATTAAATAAATCCATAAAGGAAAAATTCACAAAAATCTTCTCTTAGTACTCCTCTTCCTTTTAAAAGGACCTCGGTACCATTACCTCCATACCACCATTACGAAACTATGTACCCTAACAATTAACATCTTAACGTGGCCATGTTAATATTAGAAATCTTTAACGATTAAAATAACTAGATTGACTCATTGAGCTCCTTAAGCCCAGGTATCCCTTACTATCAGAAGTATTTATTATAACTCAATGTACCTCGACTGTTATTGGAATAAATTATTCTTATTCTAATTAAGTAGATAATATTTGTTTTTCACTTACTTGGTTCTTTTGGAGAATCCGTTAAAGTTAAATCAGACAGCGATGTAAAATATTGCCAACATGTACAAAATCCCACTAAAATACACAAAAAAAAACATTATTTTAAAATATAAAAACACAGATATTACCTAGAACTTGTAATAAATCACATTTTTTAATTAATTTAGTAAATTGTAAATAAGTATTACTTAAATGTAACAAAACTGCTAATAATAAATATAAAAAAATATTCATTTTGAACTTGTCGGTCACAATTCAGTGTATTAAGCTTTGACTGCTATAAGGCATAAATAATATGATAATATCGTTTTATATATTACAAGAATTGTTTTGTTATGTTAGGGAATATCTTAAACAAGTAAACAAATTATCATAACATCAGTTGATTCTTTATACCAATTTCCTTATTATCATTGTCGTTCGTGAATCAAATAACAACATTATAACTGGAATTTCTTTGGATTAAAAAATAAGATAAATATGTATTACTTTTGGAGTATTAAAATATTAGAACATGATGTATGTTATTTACGGGGGCAATGAGGTAAAAAGCTTGACGGTAAATCAGACTTAAAGTCGTTGTAATCGCCGTCATAGTACGTTGTGTATACAGCATTATGATGTTCAATACGAAGTAAGCTTTCCCACCTCACAATATCAACATGAAAGATACGTTTATAATCATGAAAATTACTTCCCTGTTGAGCCTTTGTGTTTTACATATGGCAAACATTGAAGCACAGGTAACTTTTTTCACATTTATCTATATTGTGTGTCTTGTAAACGAATAATTAATTATAATGGTTCCATAGGCATTTGTTGGATTGCCTTTTTCTATCCATTTTTAAACATTTATGGCTGTCACCGATTTTGTGTGGTACGTCGTATGTTACTTGTCTACACCACAAGTATGGCATTTTTTTTGAGTAGTGGAATATGAGGCCACGTGCATATATTATCTTTTTTATTGCACTTAAACAAAATGTACAACTCCGACTTATATTTCTTTCAGGTATGTGAAGAGGAAGTAGCGAAAAAAGGCATAAGTGTAACTTGGCCTCGAAGTCCTCCAGCCAATAACGTTATATCAGATCCGCTATGTTATAACAATGACTATCTTATTACTAGAAATTGCGAAAATTCTCAATGGATACCCCCTCTACCAAAACTGAAACCATGCTTGCAAGTAAACAAACATGATTTACTAGAGTGCCCACCAAGTTTTGATAGAATTTCGAAAAATAACGACAAAAACTGCTATCAAATAAGCGATGCATCCTCGTGGAATGGTCCTTGCTTTAAAAGTAGTGGCGCATATCTTATTACCGACCTCAGTGAAGAAGATTTGTTTTCCTTATTACATTCTTTAAGAGTGAAAAATATCTCTAGATTCTTTTGGCTGCCGGCTCGACGTACGAAAACTTTTAATCCAGTACGCTGGTACATTCCAGGCCCAAAATGGGGAATGCAAGTTAAAACAAATAATAGTCTAGGTGCACAAACCTCTCCTTTAAAAAACTGCTTATTACTGGATGTTGATAAAAAACTTATTGCAACGGAAACTTGCTCCAAAACATATCCAAGTTTATGTTTATATCTAAACGAAATGCAGTATCCCGCGAATTGTCCCGAAGAATATCACGCGGTACGTTTCATATCTGACGATGGAATTTGTTATGGCATTGAACAATCTACTATACCGTTGACATTTGACGATTTTCTTTTGAACAAATGCTCTAATCCAATGGGTGGTAAAAACAATAACAATTTGACAAGGTTTATTTTTAGAAAAGTAGCAGAGTTAAATAGCTTGCCGGACAATAAATGGTGTTGGTTTACTCGTACAAAAAATATTATGTATGATTCACATGAATTCAATAAATATGTAAAAAATTATTCTCATCAACTCGAATATGCTTGGTCAGAAGTCGCAATAAATAACGTTGGTGTTTTAAATTCATTTAATTCAAGTTTTTTAACAACGTTAACTTGTATGGCTTGTGTAACCAAAATGGAGACCGTAAACACTGAATTCGTATTTGAATATAATGATGAAGAACATTTAATGTATTTAACAGTTTATTTACCATCGGGCCTATGGAAATATAACCATAATGATAGAGGCATACAGTGTTTCTCGAATGCAAAAGGATTTGTTAACGTTATTGATGTCAAGGAAGTCCCTTTTAATGACACAGACAATAATTTAAAACTCACTATAAAAAAAGTTTTTACCATAACTCTTATTACAGATAGAACAGCGCAGTATTGGTGTGAGGGACATACTAAAAATTTCTCTTTAATCAGTACTGAAAAATTAATTGTTAATCCTGTTGGTCACAAAGCTCACGTGTTTTCTCTTTTTATAAATATTTACTTTCCGTACAGTGACATTGATAAATTAGAGTATATGATGGACAATCTTACTCAAAATATAACTTTGATTTTTGATGTAAGTAAAGCTATGATCATGGATATGCATTATTCTATGGATAATTTGTTGTTCCTATTCCATTTACATGTTGAAATAGAACATAAATGTGATACAGACAGCCGCAACATAGAAAGCGCATACCAACATTTAAAAACAATTGCTAAAGAAGATTTAATCAAATTCAATTATACTTTCGTAAATATTTCTAGTGCATTATTTTGTTTACCTACGACTTCTACCGACAACTTAGTAATTCTTGATTGGGAAATGACATCAATAGGGAACATTGCAGCACCAACACAATTCTGTTTACAAGCGAATGGCTTACCGGTGAAACGATTATGTTTAGGATCGTATCTTCTTGGCAGTATATGGGGTGATGTCGACGGAAGATGTGACAAAAGTTATGTAGCTTCTAAGACAACATCATTTCTGTATAACTTTGTTAAAGGCCAAGTGTCAGAAGAGAAAATATCTAACTTTTTAACAGTGGAATTAGTTACAATTTTGCGTGACACTGACTTAATCATACCAGCAGATATTTATTATTTATCAATGTCACTGAAACGTATTTTAACAATTTTCAGATATAATCATACCATAGTGGATTTAAGTAACATTGATAACATTGCATGGATCATGGACCGAATGTTGTCACTAGATAACAAGTACTTAAAACTAGCTCAAACGCTAAACTCCACTAATGTCATATTGGATTCTATTAATGAAATCATTGAAATATTATCATCTTTTAAAATATCTCATAATCGTGACTTACGCAAGAACTATGAAACATTAGCAATCGAACCACAATGTGTCATTCAAATATTGAACCCTAATCAAAATAACGTTAGCGGTATTGCTATTATAAATGAAAAATCTGCTAATAATTTCACAGAAATGATAATAAAACCTTTATACAAAAATAGTTCATTATATGAAGTGCTATTAATGAAAAATCTAGAAGTTGCGGCTTGGCTTCCAGAAAATGTACTACATTCTCTCAGAAAAATAAGTAACAATACGGATGATGACAGTCCAAATAATAAAAACGTTAGTATTGTTATCACTGTTTTTAACAAGGATGCCATTTTTCAAGAACTTAATAAAAAACACAAAGTTAATAGCCGCTTAATAGGCATATCTATTCCAGGCTTTATCTTAAATTTCAATCATTTTATTCCACTGGTATTCAGAACCTTGCGTCAGTCAAATTTAGGAAGTTTTTGTGGTTATTGGGATTTTAAATCACATAAAAGAGAAAACACTGTCGGATCCTGGAGTCCACTTGGATGTTTCTTACATAAAACTGTCAGTAAAATAACAATTTGTAAATGCTACCACTTGACGCACTTCAGTCACTTACTTCATATTCGTAACAATAAAAATGGCAAGCACATCAATGAAAACCACACCAAAGCCTTAAATATCATAACTTTGATTGGTAGTTTCCTTTCATTGTTCGGTATTGCTTGTATATGGATAACAGCCTGTGTTTTTCAAATGTGGAGAAAAAAAGCTGGTACCAAAGTACTTATACATTTTTCAGTGTCCATTGCATTACCTTTGGTATTTATGATATTATTTAATTTAGATAATACAATATTTGTTCAACAAGATGGAGTGTATACTATATATGATCATATGAAATTAGTATGTATAATTCTAGGAGCTCTCTTGCATTATTCTATTCTAGCAAGTTTTATGTGGATGTTAATTACTGCTGTATTACAGTTTATTAGATATGTCAGAGTTTTAGGAGTTCGTCGACCGTCTAGATTTATGTTAAGATTAACGTGTATAGGATGGGGAGTTCCACTTATTCCAGTCCTTATACTTTTACACATTTCCAAGGAAAACTATATTCCTGATGCGTCGGATTGTGAGAAATGTTCTATATGCTACCCAAAAGGTATTTTCTTAATTGTTAGTGTTGTATTGCCGGTATTTCTCATTCTTGTGATTAATATCGTATTATTTATTTTAGTTTTATGGTCTATAATTAAAGGACCAGATGGAAAGTGTCGAACTACTGATTTTAGTCTTTTGAAGGCCCAATTGCGGTTATCTATATTTTTATTTTTTTTACTTGGTCTTACTTGGATATTTGGACTTTTTTCATTTTCGAAACAATTAATTTGGTCGTACCTCTTTTGTTTAACTTCATCCTTGCAGGGTTTTGTCTTATTTGTTTATTTTATATTGTGTGATCCTAATACGAGAAGCTTATGGGTCACATTATTGAAGTTTCAATATCGCCCTCGTCTGTCGCGAGAAAGTATTTCAAGTATCAGTAGCGGATAAATGAAAAGAACATAATATTTAATTTAAAAAACAACATTAAAGTTTTGAATATACCCATGAGGGATGACTCGGGGGGATTTTTAAATTGTATTTAATTCTTTTTCGATTAAACATTTTTTCATCCGTCGTGGGTATATCCAACATTTTAAATTTTGTTTTTTATTGAATTAGTATTGATTCGTTCATTACTTGCTTTTCTTGCCATTTCTTCATGATTTCAGATCACAGAAATAAATTCTTATTTTATTTGTTTTCGATACTGAAGATGAATTTTTAGCTATACTGTACTGTCTATTAATTTTTATCAAATTTTGTACTCGATAGTCAGTACATTGTTTGCCGTTTGTATTATGTCGTGTTACTAAAACTTAGCTTAAGTAATCGTGAACAATGGATATTTGTTGTTAATCCATAGCAAGGAATGTAATCACATAATGATTGCTTAAATACGAGTACCTTGGGAGACATTTCGTAATTAGTAATGTCTTGCATACATCAATTCACTGAACCGAAAATTTAGTTCGAAAATAAATTTAAGAAAAGTAAAAGCTAAAATTACAATTTTAAGCGATGAAACATTTTGTGGGCAATATGTTTGTATTTCTACCCGGTAAGTTCCATACTAATGTAGTATTTAGCATTTGAGACACCTAAGAAGCGGTTTAAAATTATATACCTAATTTATTGGCTTAATAAGAGTAGATAGTAATCTTATTAACCAAATGGAAACATGATTTTATCTGGAAATAAGAATAAGATATCTAATTAAATACATAATAACTAAATACACATTTCAGTACATTTTATATCAAATATAACCATAATTATAACAGTGAGTAGTTTTATTTAAATTCATTCTATGTTATTAATTAGGTACTATTTAAGTAGTATAAACTTACCTACCTTTTTAGATAAATTATTATTGTATAATATCATGATTATATTCGTTGACATTCACCGGTAGAATATTAGATTCTTATGTGTGGCCTTAACCCATTAACGACCCACTATTGAGCACGGGTGTCTCCTCATAACTGAGGAGGCCTAGAGCATACTCCACCACGCTGCTCCACTGCGGATTGGCGGAGGGGTTAGTGGCCAACCCCAATGTCCGAAATTTTTATGCCACCCAAAGGCATCCGACATGGCTAACGATTGTCACCTAACGGTAACAACCGGGACCGACGGCTTAACGTGCCCTCCGAAGCATGGAAACGCTCAAGATATTTTTTGCCACTAGCGGTCACCCATCCACTTTCCGACCGCGCCCGCAGTTGCTTAACTTTGTCGATCACTGGGGATCGACGCAAGCCGCCGGGCTATGAGCGCTTCATTAGATTCTTATATTTTGTTAAAACAAAGTAAAGAAGTAGATACGTACATTTATTTTTATGTATGTGTGGATCGACGGATTTCAACATTATGGGCGTTACAGGATTTTTCTCGATTGTGAGAGTTGCATAGGCTATATTTTTTAAACAACCCTTCAATATTCAGCTGTTTCTAATAATCATAATTATTTGTAATGTTATTGCAGTGTCAGTACTTATAGGTATATTAAGTGCTTTTTTGAACAAAACAAAATTTTCTTTGGTTATAGGCATAATTTTCAATTTCGTTAATTTGGGAGTTTGTTGGAAAGCAGTCCCAGCCAACCAAGCGATGTATGGTTTACGATCATCGCAGTGGGAGTGGGTGGAGCATAACAAAACAATACAGCTGATAGACACACAAAGGCCCAGGAGTAAGTTGAAAAATACTCTCCCCAAATAACCTAACATTAATTAATTCCCCATAAAGTTCTCAAAGGGGTGTGAAGTCTGCCAATCCACTCTAGGCCAGCGTGGTGGACTATGGCCTGTACCACTCACACTTTGAGAGGAAACCTGAGCCCAGCAGTGGGACAGTAATGGGTTGCAATGATTAATCAATTAAATTGTGACCCAATTATATTTTACATCGTAATCCACTGGCGTTTATATGTATAATTTAGAAGACAATTTATACTATATAATTATATTACTTGCATTCATGTACATAGTTAGACTTATAAAAACAAAATTTTATTCCAGATGTTTTAAGTTTTAGCTACAAATTCGGATGGTGTAGACCGGATGCGATTTCACCACATTACTTGCTAAAAAGTACCAGGTTGTATCTTCCCAAGCAATCGGATCAGAGGGCTAATTATATATACGTATGACTATTTTATTATTATTACGAAGATAATAATAATAGAGATTGAGCATAGACAAAATAACTTGCTTGAGTCAGCCGCCAAGCGACTCATCGTGTTCCGGCTGGGAGTTTGAGTGACAGAGTACACTATACATGAGGCGACCATCTTAGTCCTTAGGGAAAGCAACGCATCTTATGACGAACTTCGAGTTGAACTTATACTAACGATTACTAACCGGTCTATGAACATCTACTAAACTGACTAACCTATTCTAATAGTAGGTAGTACTATAATTATAATTTCCACGGTCCCTATACTAACGAATTAATAACAACTAATATTCTTACTAACATAATAATAACAACCATTTAACAGTCCCCCTTAGTTCTACGTTCGTTACGATGTCCATTGGCGGCAGGGGTTGGTAGTACTACTAGCTCGTTGGCCATCTTATTGGTAAAAATCAATTGCTTAGGCTCTCTAAAACTCGAGAACGGCTGGACTGATTTGACTAATTTAGGTTTTAAATTATTTGTGGAAGTCCAGAGAAAGTTTAAAAGGTATACTGGAAAAAATGCTCAGCATTTTTTTTCATTCGAGAGCGGTACGAAGTTTGCCGCGTCAGTTAGTATATGTATAAAAATAATACAGTATTTAAGAGCTTTATTTCTTATAGAAGGTAATCGGGTAAAATTGTGTCAGGTATTTTAGACGAGTTTGGTTTCGAATCACAATTGGACTCGGCAGTTGGTGCTGATGTCGGGATATGTACCTGATGTGGGCATCCTGAGGGATCAGACAAAATATGTGGCAGATAAACGTCTGCCCTGTCTTCTAGTTTATTACACACTAGTGGACCCGCCCTCGCTTCGCTTCGGGAAACCTACGCCGAAACGAAAGTAAAAAAAGTAGCCTAAGTTACTCCTTCCTTAGTCTGCCAGTGAAAGTCCCGTCAAGATCGGTCCAGCCGTTTCAGAGATTAGCCGGATCAAACAGACAGACAGACAGACAGACAAAAAATTTTTTAAATGTCATTTCGG
>LGAG01000466.1:1018064-1038021 GCA_001278395.1 Lerema accius
GGTTTTCCTGTAGACTTTGTCTTCGAATTCTATCAAACTCCTTTGCCTTATAAATAAACCAAATTTATATAGACGCTTTTTATTCATTTAATATATCTGGAAATTGCATCGATATGGATTCTTTGGGGAACGTTGGACAATAAAATAGTATATTTACATAATTAAATTATAATCATAATATTTATAAAAGTAGACAACCCGGTTTGGAATAGGGTCAATGGGTTCAGTATTATTAAATACATTGCTGTGCTGAACTATTTACTTTATTAGAAACAATAGGTGCCTTTCCATCTTAGTGGCATCTAGGGAAAATGTAGAACAAAAATTTTACGAGGTAATCTAAAACTGTGTGAGTTTTGATTAATCTCCTAAATTAAATATGTTTTTTACACATTTATGCATAAATTTGAGATTTGTGCACTTTTCTCCATTATAAACTTTATCATACTTGTGTTGTTTAATAAACGATACAGACGTGGGCGTCTCACCTGAATCCGCTAGGTGGCGTTAGTTGTCAGTTGTTAAAATATACCGCGTAAGAGGCGTGCGCGTCTGCCGCGAATAAAACTGATATTTCATTTAATATCCTTTAAGACTATATACTCTCCCTACTGGTGACGTATCTGCATTATTTTTATACGTATGAAGACGAGCAGTGCAGTGAGAAGTGAGTTAGAAGAGCTTTTATTAAAAAATACAGGATTCGTATTAGAGTTGGAGTAGACAATTCGAACACATGCTATAAAATAAAGATTGATTTTGAACTTGATGCCTTTGATTTCATACGATTTGAGACAATATTTCTTCAACTGCATTTTTACTGTAAATAATAATAATTGTATTATAGAATTTTATAAGCTGCATTACTCGTAACTGCGCAAATTTTTGAAAGAGTTGGTCACTCAAGTTCCATGCTTTTTTTTCACTAGAGGTCGTCAAACTTTGACTAAAAATGTTTTTATCATCATATTAAAAATTTAAGCTTACATATTTTTTTTCTGAGTAATTATAATAGGTAGGTATGTACACACTCATGCAAATGCTTGAATTTCTGGTAGATATATGTATGAGGAATAAGATAACACCAAAAACGCTCATTAATATGGGGACGTGATGTAGGTACATGTACATACAAGTATAACAGTAAGGTCTATAAAAACCTGCTTTTTCTAAGAACCTTCAATGGGCACCGATCAAAACATATTTTTTTTAATATTTATCTTTGAGCGCCCAATAGCTGTATTATTTGGTATTATAGAACTATCCATTAATTAACGAACACTATATAAACCTTAAGTGAGCATTACCACGCGGCCTGTCGCCTCTTACGACACTCTGTCTCTGTCTGTCGGCATGGGATTGGGGTTAGTATATTCTATGCCGCCCCATTATGGCGAAATATGAAATACGTATTTCACGTTTCCGCCACGAAAACATCCGACTTTTTTTAAGTAAAAAATATAGATAATGTCCTTTTTGAAACTTGATACTTTGTGAGGTCAAAGATATGGATGTTCTAAGTCTTCTAATGCAACCAAACAAAATTTAGCAAATGTAGTACCGACTACGTTTAATAGCTGCTGTCGATATACTGTATTAATATTATATTTTCATCAAGTTGGACAACTTTTATATTGGTGGATCAGGGCTCGAAAACCATTACCCTCTTTCTAGGGCATGCAGACAAGTCGAGTAAGATAAAACTCGAATCCGAAGCCTCTGATGTGTTAAAGTCAATCATTAAATAATTCATCGTAATAGGAATGCTTTTGTTTGAGTCAATCCAACTTTGTTTATTATTTATGTTCAGCTCCTTACGATTCAGTAATTTGTTTGCATTTTTTTATTGTTGTATTTGCAAATACCGTGATGTAAAGTGTTTCATACAGCATTCTGTATCAGATCATGGATTTGTCACGTATCGTAATCAGCTTTATACGTAAGTAGGTAACACTTATTTAAATTTATAATTACGTTTTCTATAGACAAAATTTACATATAAATGTTATCTAAGGTAGTTATACCTATATATTAATAGTTAATTGACTTAATTAGTAGATAATATCTAGCTATTAAAAAACGAGTTATCTGTTTTATATTTGTTCGGTTGCAGCAAAAACCTGTCATGAATTATTATGCTCAAGTGTAACAATATATTGCCGAAAAAAAATGTTGTATTTACTTTACTTAGGTACATACTCGTATAATAATTACATACCCGCTTAAACATCTGCATAAAAATAGCTATAACTTTAGTTACACAATAGCTTTTGAAAGTATGTTTTTATTTGTTATTTCTTCTTCCTCCTTAAACAATTTTATCAGTTAAAGTTATAATACTTCATAACTGCTAAATAAACGAGTGATATTTTTATTTTCAGTGACATCAGAGTTAATTAAATGTGAAATACGAGACTTCTCTATTTGTCACGACGACTTCAGCTTGAACCCTCCAGATGGAGTCCTGAAAGAGCATATGTTTCCCTGGCTCGGTTTTGCACAGTACTTACACGGTTAGTTTCGTACGTAGCTACTTCATATTAACGTCAGTTGCAACACTTGTTGATTCTATTAATCAGGCGCTTTTTATTTTCGTAAACCATTTCGTTACTGGCAAAGACAACAAGAAAAGGCGTGCTTTTGGTCGTTGTCCATACAGATGAGTAACAAGAAAAGGGTATTGTTAAGTTAAGACGATATTTAATCAAACTGGGAATAAGCAGAAAGAGATGTAACTGCTAGAGTTTATTACATAACGTAGGTATAACTTCTTATTCTTTACTCAATTACTGTCATTTTTACACACAATCTTTGCTAGGTAGCGCTATACTGGATAGGTATAACATAGAATGTTTTTACCAAATAATTGATATAACAACGTCCACCGAATTAGACAGGAGCCAAAGAAAACATAACATAACAGCTTAGAATAGTAACACATTACAGGTAGAAGCTTTGTTTTAATCCATGTATGTAATGTTTATGGTTTCAGTGACCACAGGGCTGCCGCACCACAGCAAGGCGCCTCGAGTGGTGCTCATACATAAACAATTTGCTGCTGGAACAGCCACTGACTTGCTGCGACTTCCAAAGAACTACAAACTGTAATACGAGTATCATAATTACTTATAGTTAACCTCAAAGACGTAACTTTCATCGAATCGGAAAAATCGCGACATAAAATGGGTTATAATTATCTTTTAAACTCGCATTTCGATTGTTGTAATGGTGTCGAGGTATCATGCCAAATTATAGTAGACTATTGTTTGTAATAGTAATACATATTTAAAAAACTGTCCGTGAAATTGAAATATAAATATAATTAATATTCAATATTTACATTACTAAGTACCTATACCTTACCTACATACATTATAATTTGCAAGTACCTTTATAAAATGTAGAGTAAAATAAATTTTCATGGGTTTAACCTTAAATTAGGGGGCACATTGTGTTCGGCGACTACGAACGAGATGAGGAGGACTGCGGTCTCACGCGATCTCAAACTAAGATGGGAGTTAAATGTGCCCGCGCGTACATTGAAATACCGTACGTCGACATCACTCCTCATCCTGAATATTCGAGGTAAAATACTTATTATATTCGTTTTGAATCTTTGTTCTCATGGATAGTTGCTATGGCCCTGTTGGCCTTCACGGCTTCACGCAGACAGAGCTTTTAGAATCATACTGAATATCTTATAATGTAGGATCTTAAGAGAATACCTACAAAGCAATGATACAAGTATTTTGTCGATGATGTTCCACAAATCACTGCATACCTTGATCTAACTTCCACTTCCTTAACTGTTTGTAAGCCGAGAGAAAGATTTAATTGTATATAGGTTGACCCATAAGTGACATATTTTCCGTTACAGGTTCGGAGTGGGCAATAGTTTGGCGTTATTAAAACTACTGCGTCCTGTTAAATCACGTATGTAATAAAAACACAAGCATCAAAATTACGATCCTAATTTAGGTATAAAAAAAAATCTAAGGCTTATATCCATAAATATTTCAGTAATACGCTTGATTTTAATTCCTTCCTAAAAATTTATATTTAAATGTTTCAAATTGTTTCAATTTATTTTTAATTTCAGACTACATGATACCAATTTGTCTCCCGAGTGTAATACAACGAAGAAGGAAGCGAACCAACATGTTTGTATTTATGATTGATTATATAAGCTGTAAGTATTGTAAAATCCTTAAATCCTTAAATAATTGTTAACATTTGCTGGCAATAAAACTTCTCTGAGCTATATTTATCGAATATCCTAGTTAATTTTACATGCCGATAGTAAGTACCGAAAAGTTAGTCAATAAACCTTTCAATGATGGTTTATAATTGCGAGAAAACCTTTTGGTTTGTCACAATTTTTTTATCATAAAATCTTACTTCCTACTAATACTACTATTCTACTAATATTATAAATGTGAAAGTTTGTAAAGATGTTTGGATATTTGGATGTTTGTAAATTCTTCACACTTTAACATTTGGCATTGGCACACAAATAGTTTGCATCCAGGAAGAGGACATAGATAGATTGTATCCCAATAATTGTTCCTTTGGGATAAGTCCAAAATTTTGTTTAACTACTCTTCCGCGGATAAAGCCACGGGCGTCGTCCAGTTGCTTAATAATTAATAGTGATTATTTATATTTTAATTTATTAATGCTTAACTGTCTGTTTCTTTTATTAGCTGTACCAAGAGACTTCGACTCGGAACGAATGGGGAAGATGACGTTAAAAATGTACACACACAAAGATTGCCGAAAACATAGAATGAGAACGGTATGGGTGATTTTAATTTTAATTTTAAACGATACTGAATGATAATCCCCTTAAATTTTAATAAAGATTATCTACCAATAGATACTCCGAAGCGTGGAAGGTTTAATTTATTTATTAATTCTCACATCATATGATTGAAATATTAATCTGAATGGTCTTACAATGGTCTTACGAATGTATAAATAAGATACCATTAGTGTAAAATTATTTATAAATATAATTCAGTAGAGCTATAGTCGGCGTAGACCGAAGAATAATATTTTATATATTTTTTCAATATTCACCCCAATTTTCAGCTGTCAAGATTTTTGTATGAGACTACTTTAAAACTTATTGTTAGTTCTTAATAATTTCTTCAGAGATTGGGCAGCGAAGGTGTTACGCACGTGCTGTGCAGTTCTGGCTGCGGGGTTCGTCCCGGGGCTCCAATCATCACTCGAACTCCAGGAGGATCCTTTGAGCTCATCGGAATCGCCGCTGGCGGAGCCCCGTGCGCTCGTCGAGCAATGAGAAAACGACTCAACACAGAACCTCCGCTCTATATAGACGTATTCCCTTATGTGAGCTGGATAATCAACGTAATCACAGCTCATGTTGTTCCTCGGCCTTATCCAGAAAAATTCATGTTGGTTGATGGAGGTTCTAGTAAGTTTTAAACAATTAATATTTATAGGTATATTTACTTATTAATATACATTGAAGTAAAAACGGAAGAACACAGTTTTCAGCGAGACGTGATTTGATGATGAATGTTAGCGTTGATAGCCCTGGTGAGTTGCGTCGGTTTATCAGGTTGAGTGGCAAATTTCTAACCGAAAAAAAAGGAATAAAAAATTTTCCATTTCATATGATTCTATGAATATTATTTTCTCCTCAATCGGAAATTATCATTACGTAGGTATAAAATGCCATTAATAAATGTAAGTCGTAAACTAAGTAACATTTCTAAGAGGAAATAAGGTCAGCTGATCTTCGTATTGGTATTTCTTTTTCAGGCATGGGTATCAACACTGGCTTTCTGCGTGCAAGGAAAAAGCAACAAGCTGATTGGAAAGCGCGAACCTACGTCACTGGAAATTACTGCTTTAAAAGCATAAAGAAGCAAATGCGTAAAACTAAATTTTTCTATTCCGAGAAATTCGAGGTGAACGCAGACCCTCCCGGAAAGTTGAATATAATTATAAAGGTTTGTAACAGTCTCTGTAAGACCGGGCAAACATTATACTGCCATTTATATTTCCACATCACGTACTCCCAACCTTGAATTTTCTCGACCTTGAAAATAGAACAACTTCGAAGAAAACAGTATAAACAGGAATTTAATATTTCCGTATACATCCATAGGTGTTACGAAGTTCACTGACTTATCGTTATCTCATAGAATAATTATTTGGCTCTTATTAAAGTTTTAAATACCATTGTCTTTGTTTTAGCTTTCAGCAGGCATTGAGTGTACTATCACATGTGTGAAAATGCGGCTGCCGAACCGGCTCAGTAAACCATTAATTAAAGGCGTAGGAGGCTACAACATTACCATCACATTCACTAGTTTTTGGTTCCCTTACACTTTCTACTTTTGGCTTGGTTTGTATGGTAAAAATACTACGGCAAAGGACTTCGTAAACTGGATGCCCGAACGATCTCCGGGCTTCTGGTAATAAAGTTCATCGGTTACTAAAATATTGTTGGCTTAACTAATTATAATGAACTCTTGAATTATAAACATGAAATATTTCTCTACACTTGTTTGTAAAACTGGATAATTTTTATTACACTTTTATAATATTTACACAATAAATATTATTGTCGTGTAGGAAACGTTTACGTTGTAATCATGTAATTAATGCCAGATTAACATGAATAAAATTTTTGTTAAACATTTTTTTAATTATAAAATCCTATTCCTATGCCATTTTAATATATTTCTGGAACAGTGTTGTATTCTGAGAATCTTTGACACATTTATAATGTAGGTACTGTGAATATCTGGAGCAAAAATTGTAAATAAAGGTAACAAAGTATTACTTCGTATTTTTGTAATCTATCATACTCAGATTATTAGAAATCAAACAATAACATGACAAAAGTTTTATTTAGACTTAGAAGAACGTTATTTACGTAAGATCATCATAATTTCTAAAGACTTTTGTAACAAACAAGTTTTTCATACAATTAAGTAAGGATTTTTCACAGGTACTTATTTATAAAACAATAATTTGAGCTAATTATGGCAGTTTTCGTACTATATAGTAACTTTGACAAATTATGCAGAATCTACAGATATTGAATCTGCATCATTTAGTCCTTTGCCGTCATCATCCGTTGCTGGTGATGAAGGTGGAGGAGTAGTTGGTTGAGGGAAAAGTGGATTGCTGGGGAATGATGGAAACTGGGGTAATTGTGGCAACTGAGGAAACTGAGGAAGTTGAGGAAATTGTGGAAACGCAGGTTGTTGAGACTGGGCAGGCATGTTCTCGCCTTCCTGTGACTGTGGCGTAAATGAAGGCTGGAATAACTGAGATGGGAAACCTGAGTGGAAGGGGAACTGTTGCTGAGATGGATAATTGACTTGTGCTGGAAACTGCGGCTGAGAGGAAGCATCAGATTGAGCCGGGACTTGAGATTGAGATGATTCGTCTGATTGGGATGAAATATCTGTTTGGGCTGAAGATGAAGGTGACTGCTGGATATCTTGCTGTTGTTGCTGGGGTAAATCCGCTGAATCTATGACTGTAGAGTCTTCATCGCCTCCTGGCTGTTGAGTAGGCTGGCTCGATGGAATTTCACTTGGTTGCTGAGGAACTGGGATAGTCGGTATCGCTGGAGAGGCAGGTATAGCAGGAATCGCAGGGATCGCAGGGAATGCTGGAGTGGCAGGAATAGCAGGAGCAATCTGGGGTATTTGTGGGTACAAGAAAGCGGATTGTGGATAATAGGGAGATATCGGCTGGTATGCTAGTGAAGGAAACGCATTACTTTGCGGTATCTGATAAGAGAGCTGCGGTTGATATCCAAACGTAGGAGCAGATGGCAGCTGTAAAAAAAATGTCAGCTTAATTTTCTTTTCTTACTCACTCTCTTAAATTTTAATATAAAAATCACAGATGTCTACACCATCTTGGTTTGTGACATAAATTAAACAAAACTACGTTTCAACGCGTATGATATAAGTAGATAAGTGTATACCGACAAACTGATGAGGTGTAGGTACCTATTTATAAATAACGTACCGCATTAATATACTGAGATGAGGAGTATGCAATGCTTCTAGTCTGGGGAGGCAGTAATGCTGAGCTGTAGGCGCTGAAAGCCACTGGCACGGCTCCCGGCCACGCTACGGAGCCCCCGGACACTGCACCCACCAGGCCGCATACTAATATTAGTAAACAATCCTGGAACATCAATATTTTAAGCATTAAGTATGTCACCCAATAACGTTAATAACTTAACTAATAAAGAATGTTAGTTATAATTCAAATTCAAAATCATAATAATCATCAAACCTGTTTCATTCACTAGATAGACATGTACGGCACTATTCTAAAACTAGTGCCAGTATATTCAAATAAAAAATATTATTATCTGACATGGTGCATCTTATAAGTCAGCGACTCATACAGAATTGATTCTCTTAAATGCGAGTATAGTTAACCTTAAATAGGACTATTAATGTTATTACAATTACAAAAACGTACTTAAAACACGATGATTAACCTTTATCAAGTGTTAGATATTGTTTTTATGTCTCGCTAGGAAGATAAAAAATATTTTTTCCGTAACTTGTAAATGTAGTAAAATGAACATAATGTTAATAAATAATATTGTATGAGTAATGAAATGCTTTTAGTCACTAAAACCCTTATTTACCCCTCATTTAGTTTAGGTACCGTGTCAATTATAAAAATAATACTGTACTTTTAAAACGTACAATCTAGTAGGTCTGTAGGTATATATTGCGTATTTAATATTAGGTTAGAATTTATAGCTACCTTAAAATTATAAGTGTATTTAGCATAATATTTTATACAAGTATCTATGTATTTTTGATTTTTCCGGTTTTGAAATATAAAAAAATTGTTTCATAAAATTTTAAAAATTTATG
The DNA here is from genome assembly GCA_001278395.1 of Lerema accius. NCBI lineage: Eukaryota > Metazoa > Arthropoda > Insecta > Lepidoptera > Hesperiidae > Lerema > Lerema accius. The sequence continues at coordinate 1,026,962 of LGAG01000466.1, forward strand.
ACACGTGATTATTATATTTGTGTTATTTTAATATAACTTTACTACCTATTATACTACCACATATTATATTATAATCATACTACTGAAATTATTTTCTTCGATGTATCGTCAACCTGCGATCAGTCACTTCAAATGCTACATATTATAAAGGACAGTATAATAACTATCTAGTATCCTGAATTGTTTTATTTACACTTCAACAAATTTCAATTCACTGATACAGAAACTGTTAATTCACACCTCTTAACAGAAAAGAGGTTATATTACATTAAAGGTCACCAAATCCTTTTTCGTTTTCTAAAATGTCTACAGCACATCCTAATTAATCCTAATATTTTTACACACGACACTTTATCACTGCGTTACACTTATTATTTAAATTAGCACTTAATTTCATACACATAATTAAAATACGGTAAGTAAATACTAATAAATACTAGAATAACTTTTCGTTACTTTGAAACATCCTATTTATTTCGTACCTTCATGTCTGAGGCACTTCGACAATAATGACTGTAATACGAACTTTAATTCTTTGACGACTTTTATATAGTAGGTCCCCGCCCACAGCCGCAGAAAGAAAGGAACTGGATGTGCCGTCAAATTTGTATTCAATGTAGTATCGCTCTTGCATCACACGTGGCTCAGCTCAGTCTGTCTTACGAGCATTAAGACCAAACAATGAACTTAATTCAATTTATCTATTATCTGAGAACTTGCGTATCAATCAACATTAACTGATCATAATGCACCGAAACTTTGATGATGGTGGGTAAATATTATTAGGATGTGCAAAATGTGGCACTACAGTTATTCTATAGAGTATATTGCATTACTGACATTAGCAGTAATTAAATTTTCGTTTTTGGGTTTAAAAGTTTGTACCTATATTTATTGTACCCACATGAAATCTAGTTTTGGAAGTTAACTCTACAAAAGTTTTAGGAATAAGTGTAATAACTTCTGTTAAGTAACCAGTTTTAAGTACCTAAGTCCAGAGGTCTTAAAAAAGAAAGACCCGGTGCCAGAGGCTCGTCCATTATTTTCTAGGGCACATAAAAAATAGGAAACATCATCTAAGTAGATAAATAAGAATATCGCTACTGACTCACAGCCACACAGTGGGATTCCGGAATGATTCGAGAACGGAAATGGGTGGCAACGGGAATAACCCGTTGGTGCCATGGACTACACAAATAGATAAAGAATTCAAACCCAGACCGAGAATAGGAATTTAAATTCATCATTCAAACTTTAGCCTTTCTGGGAATCGATATCCATGGCGCCAAAAAAAAATTACGTATTTATACGTCTAGTCAAACAAAGAATAAAACATAGGAATAAAACAAGAAAATTTACAAAGGTTTTATTATCCTGTGTGTACTCGTATGTGTATGTATAGCTAGTAATCGTTAACAGAAAAACAAAAAACCTATTACTATAAATTAGGGCGATATTTAAAAATAATTTATAGCCTATGTCTTGCCACATATTTTTCCTCTTATATTTTCTAATCTCTTGGTTTTCCACATCAGGTACTCCCGACATTCAAATTTATTATATCTTAAATAAATGTTTAATATATCGAACAACTTTTGCTACAGCGGTGTTTCAAAAACCCTAGATTTTGTTGGTCCCTTGAAGTATCTCGACATCAGTACCACCTACCGGATCGAACTGTAACTCGAAACCATACTCAGTACTTCTAAAATTCCTTCCAACAAAGCATGTGATTGCTAAAAAGCAAATTAGTCATTGCATTGCAATGTAGTTGTTGCTGTTAGTCCAATGGTTTAGGAAAAATTCAGTGACAAACTGACGTAGGTACGCTGTCTTTTTATATATTAAGATTTTCAATTCGATTGAAGCTTTTCTAGTAGCCTTACTACATGCAAATTATATAATGACGAAATGTTGTTCTTTCTATTTTATTTTAAAGTAACTCACTCCTATACAACAGCTCTACAATATATTGCATTGAATGATTTTATTTTACTGTACATTTATATTTTAATCTTTCTTAATAGTGTCTTCTCCAATATCCGGAAAGAAGAAGTTCACAATCCTCTGTTTGAACAATTGGACGATCGGTTTTGGTACATAGGGATGGAAGGGATGAGAGCCGCCCACGTGGGACGGAGCCCACGCATTCTTGAACATGGTCAGGAACAAACGAAGTAGTTTTATTTGAGGAACTCGTGCAGCCTCCGTGAATTTACCTGCAAAAAAATGCGAACGATATGTAACTTGGTAAAACAAATATTAATAAATGATCTTGATACATTAAATCTTAGTGCTGTTTGTCGTTGTACTCCTCCTAAATAGAGAATCGAGTGGTTGGGCACAACACTTCAAAGGACCTGCTAAACAATTAAATAAACTTTAATACGACGACATGGCAGAAGTTATCAAATGTTCCCAGTTTTTACTAAGGATGTATTAAGGTTGGGAATACCTGATGTGGTAAATAAGGAATCGACTAAAATATATATGTAATAAAAGACATGTGACAAGGTGGCAGTATAACATCTACTCGATATTCTTGTATTACCTAAAATATTCACGAACTACTATTGTATGAGTTATCACAGTATTTGTACATGCATAGAAATCCAGCGCTTAACCGATTTCATACTTAATTCGAAAAAAAAATTTATTAGGAGCAATACAGGAATGTTGACAATGACCTGTCATAAATTACAGCTAAGCGAGGGGCAGCTTTCAAGAGCATATTTTATTCGAGCCATATATTTAATCGGCACACAATACAAGCAGGTATCGAATGGCTATCTAAATATCAAGATGTCTTGGTCGGTGACATACTTTCATTTTAAATACCTCACAATTTATTTCAAGAACTTATCTACACCTAGATTTACTTCGTTTTATTTAATGATATTTTGATATAATCACGATTCAATTGTTCATTTATTACAATAAAGTATGCGTCACAAATATAACTGTGACTACATTTGAAATTATTAAACTCTGATTGAAGCAGTGATAGCCTTTTGGCTTGAACGTTAGTCTCTCGAACGGGAGTTCCTGGGTTCACACCCCATGGCACGCACCTCTAATTATAAAAAAAATGTGTGTATTAGATACTAATTTATCACTTGCTAAGGTGAAGGAAAACATCGTGAGGAAACCTGCACACCTAAGAGTTCTCCATAAAGTTCTTAAACGTGTGTGAAGTCTGTCAATGCCAGTCCAGCGTCCAGGTTGACTACGACCTATACCCCTCACGCTGTGAGAGGAAACCTGAGCCTAACAGTGGGACAGTTACGGGTTGAGATGAAAGTTTGATTGTAAGCTGTATCGGTTTAGTCTTCATGTTACTCGAGTCAGCTTTGGTCTTAGGCAAATCGAAATAGGAATGTTAATGCTTAAGACAACAATGAAAGATATTTACCAGCGCCACTGCTCTGCTGTCTCTTGTATCGAGCTTTAGCAACACTTGTTCCTGTGTTGTTCCCATTTTCTTCAATTTCCAATAAAGACATTCTTTGATCATTTATCCTGTGCGTAGCATTTTCTTCATTCAAATCCTATGAAAAAAAATTAAAACTGTATGTTAAATATCATTGAAATTAATACGAATAATTATATTGAAGTTTTAAATGAATTTACGCAGAAGTGAATGTATTATAGAATGTGTATGGCTTAACTCGTTATTATTATTATTCAGAGCCGGTAATTCGTTTCAACCATTATTTGAATGAGTGACATCATAAAAACAACTGCGATCGCAGTCATTATATTAATCAGTGACCCGAAATTACATGAGCTCTTCCATGCCTTGATGAGCACATACAAACAAAAATCTAATATGAATAATATTTTACTTATTTCTTTAAGATTTGTCAACAAAATTGCATAGTAATTCAGGGCAATAGTTCGATGTCTAATATCTAAATATCTAGCATTTTACTTACAGATAAACACAAGTCACGTTCGAGAAACGGCATAACATACAATATCAGATAAAGTGATTAAGTTAAATTAATACATTAAGATTAAACTTTAAACCAAATAAGAAATGAGATAGTCTGTCAAATTATATCTCAACATTTACCATTGAAATGCTTGAAATTGGCGAGGAATCTATAAAGCTGAAAAACACTGTCATAATTGTGAACAAAACTAATTGTAAACAGCGCACCATATTGTATTTTTCTGAAGATCAAATCTATGAAGACACTGAGCACGGACTAACAAGAAAAGAGTGAAGATAACATTATTTATATCTATTATAATATTTACATATAACATTCCTCAATGAGTAAAGAACTCAATGAATGAAATATTTTTAGGGTTCCGTAGCATAATCGGAACTTCGAGTATCATAGTTTCGCTATTAACGTTTGACTGTCAGTCCTACTCTTTTTATGGTTTCGTGGAATTTGAACCTTTGTATCTAAACTCGTGTCCCTACAATATACCCACATGATATGTACGTACAAAATCTAAGAGACGAAAAAGGCATAATTATATTCACGCTGTATTTAGACTACCTAGAATATTAATGATAGAATATTGACTAACACGTAAGCTAGGCTTTCTTATTTACAAAGATTAACTAGTAAATACATTAATGATACGGAACATTGAACCACACGACTTCAAATCGAACTAGGCCGGTTCTACAACGCATGCGCTAATAAATCATTACGAGAACAATGCCTCACAATGCACGAGCCTATTTCATCATTACTGAGGTGTCCATCTGACAACATTAAACGCATAAGTAATAGGACTGTGACACGTTTTAGCGTGTTACCCTCTATAGAAACTGTTTCACCACTGTCGTGACACGATTTTAAATCCTCATGGTGTCTGACCATCAATGGACTATACCAACGTTATCATCAACGGACATAATTAAACGCAACAAACCTTTAGCTCAGGAAATGTTTAAATTCAGCGGACTCCGTATATTTACTCCGGAATACGTTAAGACAAAACTTTGTCTAAACTTCGTCTCTGTGTTAATTGTAATCCTACGAACCATTTGCAATTTATTTCTCCTCATTGTTTTATTTGTCATTGTGATAATTTTAAAAAATTGTATAAATATCTATTTCACAAAATACTTTAAAACAAACAACAAAAACGTTACAGATTAAGAGATTTTAAGAAATTGTTGATATTACTGAAAGAGTCGTATTTACGAGTAAGTATTGCAAGTGGTATTTGCTACAAATTATGAACTATAATTATATATATTCGAAATCATGAGACGATTATTGCAAGTAGCCTGCGGGGCTGCTCTTGATCTAGATTGATACAAATCGCCTGACATTTGCTACTGAATCTCGTTCGATGACATTTTGGCGGGAACTAGTCAACTATTGTGTCTCGTGAACAAATATTTTTTTATTTATTATCGTGTACGCAATTAACTTTACTGGTAAATAAAAACCCAATACAGGTACCTACGACACATGTTGTGATTCTCTGGCTATTGTATAAAATACGACAGGCTCGGAAGGGTTAAAAATATCCCCTCTTCAAAAAGATTTTTAATTATGATATTTTTATTTGCTATCATTTATTTTTCAAACACTAATAATTTCACCAAAACTTAATACGAATTATACCAAATTATGAAAGAAACGATACGAAAAATAGAAATTGAATAACAGAATTACGTAAAGTTTTGTGAAACCATAATATTAGGTTTTTATTTGTAAATTTTACTTACTAACCAATGCTGATAAACCAATGCTAATAATATATAAATAACTCTTCAATTGATTTTCAAAGAAAGAGCACTGATGTTTACTTCAGTAGGACATGAATAAAACCGAAAAATAATTTATTGCTACGTGAAGCTGGTCGTACACCTTTAAAAATAGAAAATATTTATTAAAATTGTCAGTTTTGATATGACATTTTGCTCGCAGGTTATATGAGATAGGCATTATATTAAATTCAACAAATTTATATTTAATTGAATACCAAATGTATAATACGTAATTAATGAAAAACTTCCCAACAGAATAATTAATTTGTGATGAACCAGACATGTCCGGTAGGCTTATGTTTATTCTCTGTTCATTCACCTATTTTCATCCATCATGCATACATTTATTTTACAGTTATTTCTGGTCCTTTGTGTTCATTTCTTCAAGATAAAACAGCCGAATGTATGAAAAAAATTTCTCTCAGTGTGGTATTTTCTTTTATACAAAGAATATAATCGTGTAACGTCACCTTATTATGCTCAGTAGTATTTGCCTGGAAGTCACAAATTCACATATATTTAATCGAAACCATGTCTTAAAGAGCAGATATAATATATATCTATCTATATGTTATATCCAAATTTTGATACGAGCCCATATCAGTTACTTACTAAATATTTTTACAAAAAGTTAAAAAAGTACAAACAATGATTCAATTCAGTACATTGTTATAAACAATGTTTATTGCCAATTCGCGGTAATTGTTAATTTAGAAATATCTGGCTGATGTACCAATAACTAAGTCTTCTAAATCATGAATGGTATTATCTACAATCTCGGGTTGTTGCGATTTAGCCTTTATCTCTAGTTCCTGAATCTATAACAATGAGGTGATAGAAAAAATTGGCAATAGTAGCTCTTTATACCCAAAAAACCTGGCAAAGTCGAAACGTGATAGTGTTACTAAAGTTCCGCACCATGATACAACATTTAGATATTATGTGAAATTGAATGAACTCTTCAATATTTTTCTTCTATAACTACCTACATTTTTAGGGGTCTTATTAAACGTTTTAGACATTATTATTTTATTCGGTTTTTTTCAGTAGGTAGATACAACAGTAAGTTAGGTTTCATTAATAATGAGCGTGTTTTATTTCAGGCTTTGATTTCACCGATAGACACAGCAGCGCAAACACAAACGAGCCAAATCAAAAAGCCCAAGAAAAAGCGTAAGAAACAACTTTATTTATCAAAGTATTTTAACAACTTTCACTCACATATTCACATCCTCGTTAGGATTTTCTGTATCGATTGCCTGCACATTCATCATCTTGAAAATAAACATGAAAACTAAAGAGTAATTGAGGCGAGATTAAAAGGAAACCATGGAATAATTTACGATTCTGTTATAATTTAATAACATCGCCTACGCTTGTCTGTAACATGTACCATATTGTGAGAGTTCTACGAAGATTCAAAGAAACGTAGATACAATTCTTATCTGTATCTACGATTTTTTATTTTTTTATTTAAGATTCTTGGTACGTTTTATAATAATTACATTGCATCTGGTGTAAGTACGTCCACTACAAAATAATAATAACGTTAACTAATAAATCCTTGCAAATAACTATTGACATTTTAAAATCTGAAAGTATTGAGAACAAGAACAAATTAGAGCAATTTTTTTAGAGTTACAGAAGTTAAAGTTTAATCACAGATTGCTACATAAACATTTAAACAAAAAAATAATGATTTATCTCCTTTTAATTTTCTCCTTTTCCATATTTGAGAACTCTACAATAGCTTTTCTTACATTCATCCAAGGTCGACTCGTAGACTAACTATTAGGCATTAAGTTGTATCCTCTACCTTCTTTTACGAGGTGTAATTTGAAATAAATAATAGGTTTACGTATCGCAAACTCAGCTAGGCTCCCTTCAGTAGTTTACGCGGGAGAATTGATAATTTGGCGTCGGTAACGCCCCGCGCCGCTGCGTTCCCTTCAGTGGGAGCCGACAGTCAGCCGCCGGCCGCCGCGGGGCGCTGAACTCTCGCCATTAACACACACTGTTTATTTACATCCAGTATTCATTTGTATTTACAATCAGACGGTCACATTCAATTACAGCGGAAGGGACGACACATCGCAACCCACTAACGCACGTACGTCCACGTTTATGAATATATTTAGCATATACATCAACCGGCCATTGAGTTTTACTCCGCACGCATCGTACACGTTTTGTTTGACCCACACTCATATACCTACTAATTCATACTTTTATATGTTATATTGTTTACGTTTGACGTAACATATTAAGGGATTAACGCCCACATACAAACAGCTTGCATAAGTCTTAATAATATCGGACATGTCTTTACGTAATGTTAGACCGATGCAAATAAGTTGTAAGAATGAACGTAACATTAGAAAATACAAAAAATCCGATCATTTAGCTATTTTTAATAACGATCTAATTATTTGAGTGACTCTATCGTCGCCTTTTCAAAGCTCAGCTGTTCACTTGGCTACTGTTCGACTACTTTTCTTAGTTCTACATTCTTAACGAAATGTCTGAATTTTTCACATATTAATGGATTTGTAAATTAAAATACAACGACTTTTACTTCGTGTGTTGATAATAATATGTCTTGAATAGTATGTTGGGAGAGCTATTGTTTCAATGCAAGCATTCGGTTGTTTTTAATAAATCTTGCGATGCCTTAAGGCGTTTTGAATTGATTTCTTAATATAAGATGCATATATGAGACAGTAGAATATTAAGAATTTTGACACTGTGTGAAAATAGAAAATCAAAGGCTTCAATTTTTTTCAATAATTTTATTTCAAACAATTATTATCCAGCTTCTATGTAAAAAGAGAAAACGTGAAATCATTAAAAGGGGGATCATTAAAAAAACTCTAAACTGTTAACCTGTAAACAAATGGTTTACAGGGTTGATAAATAAAAAAAGTTTCAAGAGCATAAAAATTTAATTTTAATAAGGTTATATTGTAATCTAATTGCGCTGTAATTGCCAATTAGAAACACTGTATAATTGTGTCACGGTCACATTATTAATGTGTGCCAAGTTGTGATAGCACTTACAAATGGGAAACAAGGTACTGAGAACTACGAGTTATTACATGGGATTAAATATTTGAAAGCTTATCCCCTTCCGAGAATTGTACAGTCTTTTTCTGCACCCACCATGTATTTTTCAAACGAGAACTCTCTAAGCTTATAGCCTGCTTTCAACGTTATTACTAAACATGTGGCCCGAGAATCCTCAGAACCATGTTTACGACATGGACTCTATTAACAACAAGGCTCATCTATTGCAAAGATGGTTCCGAGAATGCACGGGTGCTAAATTTTGGCCATAAAAATGCTACGAACAGTCGCTGCTAGCAGTTTGAATCAGTCCACGTGCTTGTAACAACCGAATATTTCAAACTATTCGTATATTTCGGCCGGACTGCACGCAACTGCTTGAATCTACCGGTGCCGACGGCTTTAGGTAGCACAGCACGTCTTTACCTAACCTGGATATATGCGAATATGCATCCCAATTACAATCAGTTGAGTCGAGTCCACATAAAACTCTCTGGCACACATGTTACTTTTTGCCTGCAAGGCTTTGCATATAAAGGTATATCCGAGCTAAAAAAACTAGCATGTATGTCGGGGCTAAGTGTAAAACTGATTACCTGAGTGACTGAGTGGTTGTATATTTGCAGCGTACCGTATGGCGGACGACGCGGCGTCCGAATGTCTGTTCGAGCGCCTCCGCCTGTACCAGCAGCGCGCGCCTGACTCCGCGGAGGTGGCCAGAGCCATCACATCCCGCATCAACTCTCGAGTCACTTCACATGGTAAATTAATATATAAGTAAATAAATAATATTAAAAAAATCTTTTCTTCACTGCACCAAAAAGAGGGTGATGTTTTCGAACTTATGTAGGTATGTATATTTTTTTTTGGCATGACTAGACAGATTTTAACAAGGAAGCGTTGCTGGATTCGTCTCCATTGTTCAAGTGACATAGGCTTTATATTTTTTTCCTTGTTACATTCGGTATTATTGTTTTTGTAGTTATTACGTTTGACTCTACTGACGATTTCTCAAACTTATCATCACTCAGTCTCACTGTAACCATGATCCTTGAAACTGGGTTGAAATATCGGTGTAAAAGAGTTCTATCGTGAGAACCTACTTGTTATAGTTCAAAAGTTCTTTCAATACCTATCTTTCAAAAGACAACAATTTTAACCAAGTCCTAATTAATGTAACCCTAATTTGAAACACGACGATAATAAGAAATGGATAATATTAACCATTTCATTTGTTTACTTTCAATTACACTCTTCACTATGATATTTATAGAAATTCAAATATGAGAAATAAACTTCATAATTTCCTCTAGATTTAGCCGTTTTATATTAGTTAGAGTGACCTCATTTTCCTGTTTATCCTCCTCTTCTAACTTCTAATAGATCATTTTTCTTAGTATTCAGACACTATTTAATTAACAGCTTAATGGTATTAAAAATATTTAGTAGTATGAAATGTAATAACATTAATACTAAATTAATGTACGTCAACTTCAGGGCAATTAAAAAAAATTTTTGCATACCGTACTTTTTACACATTTTCTTTTATTATTTATTTTTATAATTTGAACGAGTCCTCTCGATCTTCATCTCTCAAGCTAGCTACTAAGGATTTTTTTACATAATATGCGATATGGTTATGCAGTATGAATTTCTGTCTTTAGTTTAATACGTCTCGGTTCAATTTTATTTAATTCTCACGCCTCTAGTTTCCTTGACTGATTTATTACACCTATCTAATTCCGTAACCAACATAATGTTTTGATGGACTGAAATGAAATATCATTTTTTAATATATTTTATGACGGTTCTTGGATCGACGCCGAGTTTCCTGTAAATGAAATGTTATTAATGTCTTAATACACATAAAGTTAACAATCGTTTTACATGAAACAGTTGTTGCAATGCGTCATATTAACATGACATTACATTTATGACTACTATTTTAAAAAATATACGCCTTGATTACGGTATGTTTTTACGAAATATTTTAGCAACAATGCAAGGAAGTAATTGCTGCAAGTCTCTATCATATAAACTTATTTTAATTAAAACCTGGTGCCTAATTAGCACCGTTCTTCTAAAACAAAATTGAAAGATGTTAATTGTATTTTGTTTTACTGCATATTTCAACAGATCCAATCAGTAACTTTTGAGCTTGAATGCTAAAGTGGTTCGTTTGTGCTTAAAATTAGACCATTACTCATTATCTGCATTAGGATTAATAGGATCAGTCTTATAGTAAAAGTTA
>LGAG01000466.1:1038553-1063648 GCA_001278395.1 Lerema accius
TATTTCAACAGATCCAATCAGTAATTTTTGAGCTAGGATGCTAAAATTGTTTGTTAGTGCTTAAATTCGACCATTACTCAATATCTGCATTAGGATTAATAGGATCAGTCTTATAGTAAAAGTTATAGCCCCATTTATTTTAATTAGAAAGTAAAACTCGTCCCTGCTTATTCTTCCTAAAACGGAATCGAAAGTCGAACTCTTCACGTATTTATTATGAGGATTATAAAACAAAATCGCTCCGTATTATGCAAGTTACACTCATGAAATAACATATACGCCCATTTTTAAATCAAACAATCCTGCAATAAAATAAAATAAAAACCTTCTTGCATTATAGTAAAGCATCCGAGAGAAATACGGTTTTTGTCATCACTGGATAACGATCTAGACACTGATGTCAAGCTGCCATTTAATTCGAAGGTCTATCAGTTGCAATTCCCAAGGTTTCTGAAGATCAATATCGGTGTAATGTCAAAAGTGATTCTATTTCAGTTGCCATTTGCGTCATTTTACTAATACAATAAGTGCAGTTAATGCAGGTTAGTGCAATAAATAGATTTTTGAACAAGAAATTGTTAGGAAACTTCGTTAAAATCTTAAATATTGATTGTAACTTCACTTTATTATATAGGTCTACTTTTATATCTGTCCTTTTTATAAGGATATTTAATCACTCTTTAAAATCCCCTTTTAGGCACCTCCCCAACTCCTCCCTTAAATATGATCCCTATAGTTAGTAAATGAGTTTGTATAAATAAACCCTAGAAGTTAAACAATTTATTAAAATTGGTATTTGATCTTATCTAAGCCATAGTAATAACAAAACGAATAGGGTTGTTAGTAATAAATATAATTTAACTAGAATCTGCTTCGACCTTTACTCTACCTACCTAAGGGTCAGGACAACAACCCAGATGTAACGTAGACTTTATAAATACTTGTCTCTGGTGGCAACGTTCTATAATGTTTCTGAACGGAGCGAGGGTCCATACAACGTGTTTACTGCATTTTGGCACGGCGCCCGGCATCATGTTTGATGGTTCCTTTCACTACTACAAAACATGTACAGTATGCTCTGCTAATGGATCTGTGTTTAATTGTCAACGCAGATTGATCACTTTATTTATTTTTTGAAAACCTAGCGACGGTTATATTTAATTTTAATTTTTTTTTGAGTAAATAGTCGTACTAAAAATTTACTCGGAGCTTCTATTTTAATTTATGAACACTATACAAAAAGAAACATAGCATACGCTAAAAATGCATATGTAAATAAATATACATGAAAGTATTAAAACAGTATCAAAACTTTTGCCAAAAACATGACGAAGTTACGCACTTAATTTGGATAAAAATCGGTGCGTGACTCAGAAACTTTAATGGCTTTCAATGGGCCAAAGAACACTCTAGCAAGTTTTTCCAACCAACCTAATGTCTTTATCAGCGAAGCGAAGACATTATGCTTTATGGCGGCGCAATTTCGCGAAGAATAGCGTGATTTCCCTTACTGATGTAGTTGGGGGAGTTTTTGATAGATTATATTGTTCCCATTAACTCTATTAATATCGTTCTTACAGATACTTTTTTGCCTTTAGTTGCTAAGAATCAGAAAGGTCACCTTAAGGTAAGTGGCCACCGATAATGGATATTCATTACACTAAAATACCACCGTCGCGTTGCCAACTATTTAAAAGCGGGGATTTTGCTTTTTTAATTACTTTACAAGTGACTAACGTATATATTAAAAAATAATCCGTAGGGCTATTTTAGGTGAAAGCACAGAGTACCAGACTAGCAAAAAGAAATTGCAGACTAGTTCTATCACCCACAAGGTTGCATACACTTATCAACATATCGAAGTCAATGTCAATACGGCGTCTGCAATAAGTAGAGGAATAATTCAAGAGGTGAAAGAATTAATGCAAACAATATTGGAGACAGCACGCTACCTTACAAGGCATAAAATCCAGTTAGTACCGAAGCTATAACTGCTATAAACATTATGAAAGTTGAGCAAGGTCAGGACGGTAACTTATTAGCTGATTGTATCAAATTAAACAACATTTCAACAGTAATCCTTAATAATTAGTTGCCCCTATGGCAAGGTCACATTGAAGACTACAACATAAATATTTAATATTTATGAATCATATGACCTTGAAACAGTTCGTCTATCGAAAATGTGGCAAAAGCAAGTATCAATTACATTTACTTTTCAAACGCAGTAATCACAGTTGGAAAAGAGATTTAATGTTTGTGTGATTTTTTTAAAGTAAACAAAAAGGTTGACTAGACCTAGAATGAAATTTAAAAAAATCCGACTTATTTAGAAGGAGTGGGGCAATGAGAAATACATAAGTATATAACCCTATTTCTTTCTTGTAAGTGTCTGTCGAGGTATCGAACAGATATGCGTGGATTTCATGATGTATGATGTATAAAACCTTTAAAAATATGTGAAAATAATCATACCTACTTTAACGCAAAACATTATCGATTCCGATAAATAACACTTAATCATTAAAAAGACACCGAGTGTGCCACCCCGGTGCCGCGCCCTGGTACCAATAGAACCAATTAAATTCAAAGTGGAACATGCTTCCGATAGATATAATTTAAAACGTCCTGGTGTAGGGCTGTAGGGGTTGCTTCACTAAATAATAGTTACATTGCTTTTAAACACGCGATATATAATATTACCAATAAAACTACAACTAGGTCGATTAGGTACCTACCTATTTAAATAAAAAAGTAGATACATGCTTATTTAGCTATACATAATAAACGATACATTTTTATGAAGCTTCTTTATGTCCAAACTAACCGTCCTTGTTGGTGGCGCACTGAGCCTAAACAATTACAGAGGTTATAAAATCTATCAGATACACTAATTAATATAATTTCTGTAGTGTATTTTATTGATTTTTTAACATTGTTTCGACTTGACTACATCCAAACGAATAAAGTGCAGAATATTTGAGTAGACGTCATATAAAACGCAGAGATCCCAGCTGCATTGAATTCTGTGTCTTAAGCCCAAACAAAAGATATTTCGGTAGAGAGAAATGTCTAGAATATCTGAACAAAAGTTGCAGTAACTGGGGTTCGTGCACATGCACAGATAGTCGAGATAATAATTATCATGCATGTAATTACACTCTCGAAAAGATAGCGATAATACCAGTTCCACAAAATTGTCGAACTAATTAAACCAATTGATTAGATAGAGTCGTCTAAAAATTTGTAATTGCATCTATCGAGAAGTAAACAGTTGAGTATTATATCGAACTAAAAAACCTATAAAAAATAATCGATTGGATAGGTGTTGGCTAAAAATAGTATAGGAAATTGCATTTACGTCACACATTTTATGAATAATAAATCGATACATCTGCAGCAGTGGCACGGTTGATACGCGACGTTAATCATTTTAGAATGATAGGCAAAAATACTACCACGTGTGTTTTGAATTGTTTTAAAAGAGAATATCTTCGCAATCATAAGTATAACACGTAACTGCTACTGCCTCCTCTTAGAATCTGAAAGTGGTTTAAAAACACCGTAATAGGCCTTGTCCAGTTTATTCGAATTCGTATACCACTAAAATCTCTAAAACTCTACTGTTAACAGGGGCATGTAATCCTTCACAGAAAAAAGCAGAATTTCAAAATACTTTTGACTCAGATCCCCCAGGTAGGGAAATAAATTTGAAATCACTAGACTCGCGGGTTGGCAACTAACTATAACAGCATTATTTGAAACCTGCGGTAATCTTTGGCGCCACCGGTGAGGGCTCGCTACAACAAATCTCGTTTTATGGTTGGCAGACACGCGATAAACCTCCGCAAGCCCGCATTGATGACACCTATTCTGCAGTTTGTAAATTTAAATCAAAACGTGCAACAAACTAAAACTACTGCTATAAAGATTTAGATTTCTTACTAATTTTTGCTGATAACTGCCCCAAAAATTGTTGTTTAATTCTAAATACACCAAAACTTTTTGATTGTTCATTCATAATTCGTTCTCAGTCTTTATTTGTAAAATATAAATGCTAAAACGGTGACTGTTTGTAATTTTAGATGTTTTAATTTTTCACGTATTTATGAAATAACTTATCTTTGAGCCTTAACACCACTCAATGTCTTATTCCTGATTACGCCTTCAAATGGTTCCTTAAGTTTTTTCTCAAGATAAATATTACCATTTTATTTTCTGCAGTATAATCACTATGGACTACGGCTCAGCCTATCGCTCTATACTTATAAATCATGCTCCAACGCCGGTATTAATAGACCATGGCAATTAATGCGTACTAGAGTCTATTTGCGTTTGCGGCACAAATCTCGCCTTGACATTGACGACGCGCTAGAAGTATCCGGCACGCTATACAAATTAGCCTGAGACGCTCCTCACGATTTTGTTACCAATACCAGTAACTTATACCTTGTTATTCACACGAGAAACGCTTATGGCTCACTGGCTGGTGTTTATTATGTGATTGACGAAGTTAAGCAATAATGGGTGTAGTCGGAAAGTTGATGGGTGACCGCTAGTGGCAAAAGTTCTTGAGCGCTTCCATGCTTCGAAGGACGGGTTTAGGCGTCGTTTCCTCTTGTTGTCGTTAGACGACAATCGTGGAGCCATGCCAGAGGCCATTGGACGACTTCTGACTTCTCTTGTCCCGTTTCCTGGTGGAGAATGTTCTAGGCCTTCTCGGCTGCGATGAGGTAGATGCGCATAGGTACTCAGTAGTAGTTCATTAATAGGTGGAGGCTAGGATGCTCTCACGAGACTTATTCCCTAACGTCATTATTAAATACAAAAAATCATACTATGCTTATTCCCTAGCGTCAGCTGTGGGCGTTTTCAAGGCACATAAGCAAGGCTTTTATAAAACAAGTCAGACTAAGCTTACCATTTACCATCAGTTGTCATAAAGTTGTTCGCTAAGCTCGCTTTATTCGTAATTTGATTTATAATACGTTCAAAATGTGCCCTGTCCCATTACACACAATTTAAGTTTCTCGCAGATTAAATAACCATATTTTTCGCTGTAAATATCATTGTTAATGTGATAATATAGTACGAACTAAGCGGTGTGCATGATATAGGTTCAAACTCAATGTGGTACGAAGCGGCAACTATGAATTAGGTTCAAAGCTTATAATAATGTAGGTTAACTGGAAAGAAGGAATCGGATTTGGCAGCGACGATAGGAACGTTGGCATCAATTCATCAAGCGAGTATGATATACAGCTTTCAACGGCCATCAACCATTAAACGTAATTAATCCAACGACATTTATTGTTATAATTGTGATTTTATCATTATGCTAATAAAGAGCACTATTGATAAACTCGATATGCAATTCCTTTTTGATTTTTGTTATCACATTTGTTCAGCTATGTATATTAGTTTAAAAAACATTTTGGTAATATAGACAACGTAGTATGAAAGTAAATTGGAATCATTGCTTCAAATATAGATAAGAGAACCCGTCACCATCACAGTCATGTCAATAAAAACATCAAAAAGCTTATGGTTTATTAGCACTCTGATTATTTACAAAGAGTCACGGATCTGTATTGATTCCTCGGAAAGTGTAGTCGACGATCACCTTAACGTCACAGAAACGCGCGTGGCGTGTTGGCTAGTCGCCAACGGTGCCGGAGACTTGCTGTCATTGTCATTACTGGCACTATACATTATACACTTATACAGTTCAATACGTTGTTGTATCTACTGTATTTACTGTGTATGATGTTGATTATGGTCATGTTTGAATACGAATGTGCTCAACTTCCTGTTTAAAAATCGATTATGTTAAGGTAAATACTGCATGCAAAATTGCAATTTATTGCCGCTGTCTGAAATTTGACATTTAAAACTGGTAATTTACGTAATTTTCAATTGTAGACATCCTTAATACAACAGGAAACAATTATGTTAGTAGGCAAAAGGAAATGGACAACGCAAGATGTTAATAGTAGCCACTAAATCGCTGCCAACATTCTTAAGGACCATTTGCCTTCCAAGATTGATAGCAAAAGATTTAAATATTAGACGTTGTGTAAACAAAGTACATAATGTCCCCGAAATTATAATATAGCCAATGGCAAAGTTTCAATATCTTATTGTTATGAATTATTGTAGTAAATGACAAACAATCGTTATGAACATCTGATTGATGGCACTCCATTCTACACGTGCTATTTGTCAGTCAAGTACTCCGGATCCGGAAGATGGCAGCGCTGCCAAATGTTTAACTATCTCTGTGACGGTTTAGGCATGCGACATTGGCGAAACAGTTGGCTACGGCCAAGCATACTATACTAACTGAAATCTAGATAAGGATCTTGCTATAATGATCATTAAAGAATTTGTTTAAAACGTGGTTAGAAGTTCTTCTTACCTATATGATATTAAAAGCAAAATTGTTATCGAAACTGAAACAAATAAGCTTCATTAATCAGCTAAAGCAAATTTTCACATTAAGGGTTATAGCTAGCCTATTAAAATCGAGTGGCGATTCAGTTTATTTTTTGTCAATTACACAAGAATGTCGTTATTTATGCATCAGCAATGGACATTAATTTAGACAGTCGCGAGTGGTAAAGATTACTGGCCGGCCTTCGAAGGTCCACTCTAGTTGTTCGTAACAATGCATCTCGCGGAAGCCGGCCACTGTCGCTCGTCATCTCGCCAAAACATGCGGCACGCACGAGGCCGACCTGTTTTCACGCACGCAAGGAAATGTTTTTTCAATAACAAACGTATTTATGGCTGTACACTTGACATTATGTTCATACGCGTTCATGTGTTATCTATTAATCATATTATCATCATAGTCTTATTGGCCAAGGATACACAAAAAACAAAAACTTTGTTGATTGCGATCGAATATACTTATTTCTTACTTTGCATGCGATACTGAGATAATGATTTTATTATTATAACATTCTAGAAACTGTATACAAATGTTACTTGTCATTTTTAATCATGTATTGAAATTGAAAATTTTATACAACTTTTTTTTTATTTCCAGACAAACATATACGGCAAGGTACGTTGGAAAAAATATGGAACAAACAATCAGGTGCTCTACAGATGCTACTTTCTATACTGGAGGTAAGCGCGCTACACTTAAAAAAAATATATATTTTAAGAAACATATGAAAAATAAAGTTATAATCACTTACTATTGAAGTATATAAAGCTGTGTAATACGCTAATTTCGAAATATTGCATTATTTTCAGAACTCCAGAGATACAGCCACTTCTACCTACATAACGGCCATATTAAGAGAAACATTATGCTTAAAGCAAGGAAAAGGAAAAAAAAGTTCAGGTGAGATTTTAAATTTCTGACATAAAAAGTTTTTTTTATCAATCACTAGATAGTAATTGTTTTCAATTATTCATTACAAAATCCTTAAGTAGCTCCCATGGAGGCACCAGGAGTTAAGAAGAAAGAGAATAAAAAGACAGGGAAAGAAAATAAAGCGCCACAGATAAAGAAGGGTATGTCAGAGTGTGGCGCTTACTTACATGGTACTAACTATTACTTACAACTTATCTAATACGTTACAGAACCAAAGTTGCACTTTGCATACGATTTTAAAATAAAATTACAATTACAATTTAATCACAAAGGCACCCATTAAATAATTGTATTTGCACTAACTGTAAGTTCGCTTTGCTGAATTTTAACATAAACAATATATTTTACTAGTCAAGCCATTCTTCTTTGTGCCTTAAAATACTTACACAGGATATTACACCCCTGCAACATAACATCCAGATTTTAAGTAGACATTTTTAATGACTCCACTAGATCTAGCGTAGATAAAGTTATGAATCATTTAAAATTAAAATATGAATAAGTTTATGCACTTAATCGGTGAAGTAGTTTAGAAATTCATGATCGCCAACAGGTGTAATAAAGATTACTTAAGCGATAAATGTAGTTTACTAAACAGTTAATAGATCTGATATAATTATGTATCAAGCACTAAAACGAATGCTCGACATTTTTATATGTTAGTCCCGCCTATTGACATTTACGATGCTCTGTGCAATCTTTGACATTGGACTACTTGAGAGAAAAACCAATTAACTCTTGTTTTGAACCAACGTCACCTTTTTAAGTTATGTTTAAAAAAAATAAGCATTTTTAAGTTTCCGCATTTTTATAACAACGACCTTATTTTTTATTTTTTTTTTAATCTTTGCATTTTGCAAAAAAACATAATGATTTCAAATTGAATAAGTATAAAATATGTATTAATAATATTATGAACGTATGTTATTCATGCACTAAAACTTGTTAACATAAAAAGCTATTCACTTGGCAAAGCACGGCTTTAATTTGTATTAATATAGTTAACTAGGTACCTACTTATTTCGTTGAACTAAATATTAAAACCGGGTCACACAATTACGAGTAAGTAATAAAAAATTGTTTCATAACAATTTGGCCGTGCAGGTCGTAGTTAAACTTTATGTAGTTTAATAAATTAAGTTACCTATTCAAACACCATGCAATACATTATGTTATAGATTTTCTACGCAACATAAAATAAATCAGTGTTTACATACATAATGGAATAATAGAATTAGGAACACGATTTGAACTATACGTACCGATATTCTTAGATAATCGTTTTCAAACAAAAAAATGTCCCCAAGGATTAATGTTTTACCTGACAAATATGCTACGTAAATATAGATCAATTCAACTTTATACATTGTTGTAAAAGCAAGCTCCGAAATATTACGACACCCCCGCTAAACTGAAATTAATTAGGTTTCGATAATTTCATCAAACACATTATGCAGTTTAAATACCTATAATTTGGAAGACAAAATTCCGCTTTAAAAGTACTGCAAAATAAACCAAAAATGCAATTTAAAACATTTACGACGTATACATATATGTCGCTGATTATATGTTTTTTATCATAAAGCTTTGAAAATGTATGTTTTTGTGTGAATAATGTGTAAATTACAAATAAAAGGCCTGTAAATACACACACAACCTTAAGATATCTATTATCCACATTATTTTGTTTAAAACTTACAACTTAAAATTGGTTGACGTGAATTCCAGCTAACAACGTGGCAAGACAGCAATGTGCGCAACATTTTATATCGATCAACGGCACACAAGTCATCCTCCGGACCCTAGTGGCGACTCATAGCAAACGCGACGGGAATGTTGGTACAGAGCTGATGCTACAAGATCTTGTATGGATTCTAGCTGCTCTGGCGCCTAAAGGTAACCTATATGGTAAAGTAAAGTTTGATAAAGTTGTGGTAAAATTATGCTAATAAGCCTTCCAACGCCTAGCAATAAGTCCGATTATCCTAACTGGTCTAATGAAAGTGATTGATAGACTTATGTTAATATAGAGGTTCTTCCAATAAGTTGTAAAGAGTACTACTCCAGTGCTAGTCCTGCATATCTTCTTCATAGTTGCCCACCTCCATAATCCATACGACGACGATCATTAACCATCAAATAGCTTACGCTCTTAGTTCGTTTTGAGAGCAATAAAATATCGAATGTTATACATATTTCAAACTATATAAATACCTATTTGTATATTTTGAATTGTTATAAAACAATACATGCATTATATTTTTATACAGTACTTTTTATATTTCTAATTCCAGATCCAAAGTTTGCAATGAAAGTACGGATGTTGGGCTGCGTGCGGACAACACACCTAATTTTAAAAGGCCACTTCACGGACAACAAATTAATTTTTCCGTTGCTTGTTATTATGAAACAACTGGCCAAGAACAGTACGTATAGTTTAAAATTCAGAAACGTTGTTGACATTTTGCAGAATGATCAAGTAACCAAGTAACTCAAAGCTTTATTAATAGATCAGAGTAATAAAGATATTTATTGCAGTCGTAACAACGTCAATTCTAATCCGAGACGGCGTAGTAGCCACATACGAGCGAGTGTTGGTCAGCCTGGGCTTCATCCCCACCGCCAGACTCCGCCTGTGTCTTGACGCTATCGATTACTTCAGCAAAAATAGTTAAGTCCGCTTATTAATTAACCCTGCTATGTTAATCTGTATCTCTAATCACCTTATCAACTGTGATTAATATGTTACTAACAGTTAAACACAATCTATACTACTAAATAAAATTGAAGTGTCTGTTTGTAATATTAAAATAACCGCTTTTTATTAAATGCATACGTATGTATACACGATACACATACCGAAATGACATTTAAAAAATTTTTTGTCTGTCTGTCTGTCTGTCTATTTGATCCGGCTAATCTCTGAAACGGCTGGACCTATCTTGACGGGACTTTCACTGGCAGACAGCTGATGTATCAAGGAGTAACTTAGGCTACTTTTTTTTACTTTCGTTTCGGCGTAGGTTTCCCGAAGCGAAGCGAGGGCGGGTCCACTAGTTTTAAAATATAAAGAAGTTAGCGTTGTATGTCAAGCAATTTTTTACGTCAACATAGTAATCATTTATTATACCTAGAAAATAGTCTTTAATATTAAGACTGCTTTTTATTATCAAATCTTTATCTTTTAGCCTAGCATTTTTAAATGTAAAATATATTTTTGACGTGAAATTCTTCTGCCAAATCCAACGCTACCTTCCCTACCTTTATAAGGATAAGTTCTAGCTTTTTCCCAACTTTGTTATCATACACGCTGAATTACAACAAAAAGTAGTATGTCCATTATTGAACAATGCACCAGATAAGCTCGTTTATGTCGTAAATTTTTTCTGGATGTTGCATGTCAAATGTCTCACTCATATACCAATTGAGTCACACGAACGTAACTCATACAGAGGTATGCTGCATGCAGATCGTGAAGACAGGGCTGAGTAGCGTGCTCCTAAGAGTTTTCGATCGTTGGGACCGCTACGAGGGCCGCATGAGACTCAAGATATGCGCACACATACTGCAAACTCTGCAACATCTCTGCAACATAAGTACGTATGTTTCTCACCAAATACAAATATGCGTCACATTACCTATGTCTCTGTTCGGGAAAAAAACACGGTTCTAATTACATTTTTCAATGTTTTAAGTGTTCATCACATAGCACCACCTTGTGTTAATTTGTATTATTTCGGCTACCATCAGCACAAGATTGTTAATAATTGTAGTTCCAAAAGTTCTTCATAATGTTCTTAAACGTTTGTGTAATTTTCCAATCCTCACAAAGTCGCATGAAATGCAAGCATGAAACGAAATAGATAGGTAACTATAACCTATCGTATTCCGAGGGCAAATCTGAGGCCAGCAAGCAACGTAAAACAGACAGATGGTAGTGGTGAGTTTAGGTACTGTATAATAAAATGCACGAACGTACGCTAGCCTATATGTAATTAATAATGAGGAGTTAAATATAGACTTCAGATTAAAAGACGATTAGAAAAGCTAAATAAAAAAATACTTTTTCAGAGGCTGGCAGGCGAGCGTTATGTACAAAGAAACATGTACAAACTCTTCATAGATTTTGCGCCCAATGTCCCGATGAGCCCGAATTCGACGGACTTCTGGCGCGAGTTTGTTCTGTTATTACACTGTGCCTCAAACACCAAGCTCTGCCAGTACCTATTTCTAGTCCTGCGTCGTTTAATCTCAATCCAATATTAAAAGGTAACTTTTTCTTACAATGAAAAATTATACGATATAGATATAGTATAGCAAATATAAAGTAAGTGAAGCCTAAAAAATAAAAAAAAACCATTAAAACTAGAAAGGTGATTTACTCGTTTGAACTTAAATAAAGACTATGAGTACTATTTTTCTTAAACATAAATAGAAAGGAGAATCCAAAAAACATGGTGATGCGACATCAATAGCTCACAGAGGTAAGATTAAAATCAGATCTTTTTATAACAAAATAAATAATTAATTTCAGGCACAAATGCATCTTGGCCGTGCCACGAGGATGAAGATGACACAGCAAACTCTGATTCAAAAACGGCCAACTCTGACCTCGATGATGACGGTCCTGATTCAGATAATGACGGTATAGATGAAGATATAGACATTGAATTTGAGGATAATGAAGGAAAGACGGAAATAACTGATGATTCAGAAAAAAGACATACAAAGAGTGGGGAAAGCTTGCAAAATGCGCTTTGGATTAATCCTAATGAGAGAGAAATAGAAGACTTAAAAAAGTAAAACAAACCTATCATATTGTGTAATTTTCACTATTGAATTTATTTACAACATATTTCAAATATTTTCTATTCTTTTAGATATTTTGTATACTACAAAGAATTCGGATCATATAACAAGCAAGTCAGACTCGTTAGAAGTCGCTCTAATTCTAAAGGATCGATATTTGAAGAATTTTATGCATCTCAGAATACTAATAATAAAAACGTACCATCTACGTTAAGTTTATCACTTACAACTGCATTAAATAACTTAGATTATGAAAATGTAATGGGGACCTCTAATTCTCTTGGCGTTGGGCTAGGGTACCATAGAGTTCATGAGAGTTTATGTAAGTAGTTGTAACAAAATTGTTAATTAGTTGTTCTTTTTATAAATTCTAAAACTTTTTCGTTAAATATCTTTACAGCGACGACCTCATGTTCATCGCTTAAATTACATAAAGATATTTCGAGGTTTAGCGCTTTTGAAACGGTATATTGTACAATATCATCAAGGGTTAAAAGTATAATACCATTTATAAAAGTTGCCTACCCAGATATGATGGGTGGCCAAAGTCAAAATCAACCAGAACCACTCAATAAAATGGATCGAACTGCGTGCAGGTTTGTTAAGGCGTCTGTATTATTTGACATTTTAATAATACAAACTATAAATTAATCAAACCTTGACATGCTAATTACTTCTTTGTACCTTGAAAAACATTAACTTCATCAGTAAGTCATAAATAATGTACTTTAAAGTATAGTAATATATCATAAATTTATGTTCTTTCAGAACAAAACTTTTATCGTGTGTGGATAGAGCTATAAATCCTGAATCTTATATGAATGAAGTTGTATACGATTTAGATGTTTTATGTAGTTCAGGGCAGAATTCTGATGTCACATCACAAAAGAGGTATGCTTAGAATTTTGTGTTTGTTTTCTCATAAAAAGGGAGTTCAAACTCCGTCTGAAAATTAACGTTGATTATGATTTCAGTTTCGACAACTTATTTCTTGGTAATACAGATGAACAAGAAATAACAAAACTTAATACGTTTGCCTCAAAATTGAGCTTCGAATCGAGGTTTGAATCTGGAAATCTTAGAAAAGCTATACAGGTAAATATAGAATCTAGTGTAGATACCTAGAAGCTTATTATAGATCCTGTTCTTAATTGTTTCATATTTATTTGAAGGTAGGTCCCAGAGAATATGAACTGATACTGATGCCAGACGTGAACTCTTCGAAAAGACACCAATGGTTCTACTTTGAAGTCCGTTACATGCAACAAGGCCGTCCATATGTCTTCAATATTGTTAACTGCGAAAAGTCTGATAGTCAGTTTAATTTTGGTATGAAACCAGTCTTATATTCCGTGAAGGATGCAGTCCTAGGAAAACCAGGTAATTAAGATTGATTCACCCTGAAAATAAATTACGTACCTAATTATATTACGCCGCGCCATTCCAGTGTGGATTTAATGTGGAATTTGTAGCTAACTGAAGATGCAGTTCTTAGACTCAAAGATGTCATGTACAAAATTTTACCTTTATTTTTGATCCTTATTTTCATAGAAACATTTACTATGACTTGCTATAAAACGTATTGTGATAATATCTGTCAGGTTGGGTGAGAGCGGGTACAGATATCTGCTACTACCGTAACAGCTACCACTACGCGAACCAGAAGAGCCACAACAAATGCTATTTGACCGTCACTTTTAACATTGAGTTCCCTCACACCAACGACGTGTGCTACCTCGCTTACCACTACCCTTTTACGTATTCTATGATGATGGTAAGTATTTAATATACGAGTACATTAGATGTTTAGATTTGTCATGTAAACGAAATTAAACATGACTTGTTAGCATGTTCCGCGTAAAATATGTTGACGCTACGTTTATCTGTACAGTTTTTGATCAAGTAAATCAATATGCTCTGATTGCGTTACTTTTTGTTGTCCACGTACCTAATCAACGTTATGAGTAGATCTGAATCCCTCACATGACAGCTAATTAAGACACGAAAGCGACTATACTAATGCGCCGCGTGTGGAGTATTTAATCAGGATCTCTGAAGAAGGCAATGTAACAGTACAACAGTCATGGTCATGTCGGTGTAGCTGTTAAAACGGTATATTTTTTTGCTAGAGTCGCATATGGCAGTGGAGTGCGCAAATGCCTGCGGGAGCATACATTCGTGCCGAACCGCTCTGCTACTCACTGAACAGCAACGAGGTTCCTCTTCTCACTGTGTCGGCTGAGGACACACCCTCTAACCCTATTGCGGTTTGTATTATAATCACGACAATTAAATCTATAGTATTTTGTATGAATACTGTTGGTAACTGAATAAATGCAGTTTTTTAATAGGTACTTATTACTCATTCTTAGTAAATTCCACTTTTACATTATTGCCAACCGTATAGAAGACCGTGCAGATGCATGTCTTATAGTTTAAGTCTTCCCGTAGTTTCTACGTCATGTATCTACTCCAGAACTCCAGACTTTAAATTTTCATGTACCCTATGTTCATCATTTTGTACTTACTTCTTACTAAAATTACTGATGACTTGTATTGTGCAACGATTTCGGTGTTCAGTTTGTGTGTCCTATCATTACAGTGTTCATAGAATTTCCAATACAGGGAATCCCAGCGTCTTAAGCTTTACGTTCTCATCGTTATCATTACGTTTTTGTCGATCCAGGATCGCGAGATAATATTCCTGACGGCCCGGGTGCACCCCGGCGAGAGCAACGCGTCCTGGGTGATGGACGGCACGCTGGCCAGTCTGGTGAGTGGATCAACGGCTGCGGCCGCCCTTCGCTCCAAGTACGTGTTCAAGATCGTCCCTATGCTCAACGTTGAAGGTGTCATCAACGGCTGGTGAGTACCCTTAGTTTAGATCTACAATTTTTATACTATAGGTAAAGATTATCAACTGGCTACTCATCAGATTTAGTACTCTTCATATCTTCAAATCAGTTCCATGATACTCCAATCTTAGCAGTTGTTAGTTAAGAATAAGTGTAAGCATTTAATTTGCGGTTTTATTATTGGTTCATTAACACTGGTATAAGTATTATGCAACGCTCCTTCATCTACGATTTATGATGGGTATATAATAGAAGACAAATTGTGGGAATGCGGACAAAAATTCAATAACAAACCTCAAATTAGTTCACACAAACAAAAAAGTCTTCTTTAACGTGTATTTAGAGAAATAAAACATCAATATTAATTATGTTTTAATTTTTATTAACTTCGCTACATCACTATTCTTTAAATTCTTGAGTTTCAACTTACAATACTTAACTAGGTACGTCACATTATAAACACTACCTTAAAACATTATTCCAAATGATATGTCCAGACAAAATCCGAATATTTTTCTTAAATTAAACTACTGTCATATATTAAACGGTTTAAATGGAATACCGGAGATCTGATGCGTCTACTTAAATTATCTCAGCGAAGTTAGGTACCTACAATCCGTGAATATTCGTTGTAATGTCAACCGTTGGTGAAGACGGAGGCAAGTCGCGGTCTACGAGTCGCCAGCACCTTCATAGTTACAAATTATTGCCCCATTATAACCTTACATTTCCCACCACAGACGTGGTCTAGATTACATAATAATTACACACAAACCTCTCACTAGTAGAAAAAAGTCGACGGTGGCATACACCCTAAAAGCAAGCACAAATTAAAGTACTTCGCATACAAAACGCCTAAAATTATCGAATAATACTTTTGGTAGTAAAAATACATAGTCACGAATAGTTTAATCTAATGCGTGACCGCCGAGTCGGAGGCTAGTAGGCGGGGGGAGCCAGCATGCCGCTGGCGTGGACGGAGTGCTCGGTGGCGTCCGGCTCGACGGTGGACGGAGCTTCATCGACCGGGGCGTCGCGGGCCAGGTGGCTCAGGTACGAGGCGGGATCGTCCCCGACCATGCCCTCCTCGTCGTCGTACGGACCCTGCGTCGGCTCCTCCTTCTGCTCCTGCTCGTGATCCTTGGAGTGCGCGTCGGCGGCTCGCGAGTAGTGAGAGTCGATTTGCGGAGGAGACTTGAGGAGGGCGCCGGTCTTGAGGTGTGGGGACTGGAGGCCGTCCAGAGACGAGGGGCGAAGCTTGCCGATGAGGTCATTTAAGGTGAAGTGGGTCGGAAGGTGCTCGGAGCGCGGCGGCGGCGGCGACGACGACGTGAGCGGGTGCGCCGTCGTCGTGGTCGTCAGCGATAGCGGCTTCCTGACGAAGAAACAGAACACCGACCCTCATATTAGAGAGCCACTTGCAAGTTTAATTGCGAGGATGACCGTCGGTGCATCCACGTCGCAAGTTTCTCAATTAAATAATTCTTATATTGAAGAGATACCAAGCAAAGCCCCCTTCACCCACCCACCAAATTGTTTTGTGTAATTTTGAAATATATGACTTAATGCCATTCTTCGAATATGAATAGCAATAATTGAATTGTTAGAGACTTGAAGCCAAATTCTGCTGGGTGTAGGGCTCTTGTTTGGTGGTTGGGTTGGCGCAGAAGCCTAATCCCACGGGCCCGCGCGCTTGTTACTCTAATATACATGGTATGTTAGCAAACCAAACTACTACACTTACGGGTTTAAAACTAAACACTCATTGCGATATTTATGTCGTCCTGAAGACATATTGTGAGAGGTGCTCGATTACTTAAAGCTGTGCAAAGTTTACTTGTGTTCGTAAGGATTTAGTTTAGAGAGCGCGCGGCTTGTCGGGGAGCGGGCCTCCGGAGACGGCTGGCATCTCACCTGGCATTACCCCTGCGCCGAGGAGACGGGGATTGAGCCGTAGTTGTAGTAGTAGCAGCGGGTCTGCTCGCAGATAAAGTCCTTGATCTCTCCGCAGTGCTGCGGCTCCCAGTGGAAGGTTGGCGCCTTGAGTACTACGCAGCCGTTAGTCATCACGTGTTCGGTTCTGGAAAACAGACTATTTTTTATGCAAAACATGTATGTGTAACGGATCAGGTTTATGCCTACTTATGACTATTCTGACGTGGATATTATCCAATAAAAGGTGATTGGATAAGTACCAGTGCTATCAGAATCTACCTATATTTAAAAAACCCTAAAAAGTTCATCAGGTCATTGCGATCTGAAAAGTTATATTCAATAATTCGTTGTGCATTGAAATATTGTCGACAAGACACCAAATTTCACAATATTGACACAAGAAAGCGGAAATGCTGTAATAACCCGTATTACGAGTCGATATGCTCTGATTGACATGATCTTTGCTCAATAGTGAACTTGAATAATTTTATAAATACTTTACGTTCATTTTGGTGCTTGGTACACAGATTGCCTCGCGTTGTTCTAATCAAAACAAGTTATACCTAAGTATATTTAAATTGTCAAGAAAACGTCGTACATTTAGCGGAGTTAGCCTTAAATGTCCAAGCTCAATCGCAGAACTCCCGAAAACATTTTTGCTCATCTTCTTCTTGCCCATTTTCCACCTATTTGGGGTCGTTGCTACATGTTCGCTTTTCGTGGTTTGTGAAATAATAAAAGTACGTACCCATGCCTGGCGGTACGTTGGGGTGCAGTGCTGCCTTGAGGCACGTCCAGGGGGTCCATGCTATCGTCAGCATGCTGGCTAGGCGCGTCCATGCTAACGCGCCGCATATAGTTGAAGGTAGCATTGAAGGGCAAACCCGTGCTCATCCACAGGTACATGTCAGTGCCTAAGTTGTTGCCTGATGTCCAGAAGTCGTATTTATTATAACCTGTATAAAAAAAGACAGTTAACATGAGTTTAAATAGGGAATTGGAGCTATTTATGAATTATCACCATAAAATACAGCTTCATAAGTGCTTAATGACTTGAGAATTGTACCAATTTAAGAATCACAGGGTGTTATAAAATGCTTCAAGCTGCTCCTTAGGCATGGACTATGAGTATCTAAATAGCATATTTGGACAAAGAAAAAGGCAGTTGCACTATAAAAAATTGCCTCCGTATTGAAAATATTTGTATGAGCGGAGAACAATGCTACTACTCTACACACAGGACAGATGTTTCGACGCTGTTGAACTGTTTTTGAAGACAATGACCAAGCAATTGTATTGATGATGGCAATCAGCTAATTATAAAACATGTTGCTAGTCATCCTTCGTAATATATTTTGACCAGAAATAAGATCGAATTCTACGAGGATATAACCCTTTCCAATTCACACTATAGACTGTAAAATGTCTTGAAATCAAATTGAATGGAGCTTACCGGCGTTAGTGAGATACGTCGTTATTGAATCTGCTTTTTCTTTAGTTTCAAACGACGCAAGTTGTAATCCAAGAGACCTGAAAACAAAATAGTGACATTTGTTAACTGTGTATCATCGCTTAATATAAACCTAGTGTACACTAAGCTATAAACGTTGAATGACTAGTCCTTTAATATATCTAAAGTGGTAGGGTTGCGTTCGATAAATAGTGAAGTTTAGAGGTGCATATTTTACGGAATTATATTAAGTGCAATAATATCGTTCGATCGAGCAAAGTAAACGACACGGTGGGTATCTAACTGATATCGCGCTAAGATTGTAGCCTGCTTCACCCAGGCCATAAATACACGATTTAGCTAAATACCACCTCGGGTAATCGCACTCTACAAGTCCGCACAGACTACATGGCGGATCCTGTTTGTCGAGATGCAATTTATCCGTTAAAGACACGGTGTGGCCTTGTACTGACGGTTCAACATTCCTAGCACCTACAAGTTCAAGAATAAACTTTAAGAATTTATTGAAACCATTAAGTCCCGTAGGTACTGCTATTTCATGTTGCATTTTAAAATTACCCCACCGGACATGTTTACTTCTATTCAAATTGATTTTATCAACCACTTTTTGTGGTTTTTAGTTTTCCAAAAATCAACACAGCTTCGTCTCTCTAATCGAGATTACAAAATAAAATTTCAAAGATACATCAATAATCTGGGCGCAGTATACCGACAAGTATTACTAATTAATGAGCTACTCAGAAAAGTTCTTATCGTACTGCAAACATCGAATGGGTGCACAAATTTCAAAGGTCTGTATGCGAAACACGTATTTTCTCCTTGTGCCGAATTAAAATGTCATAAAATACACTCGACTTGAATCCTTTAGTGGACCTCGAAGTAATTGCAGTTCCCATTGACATATCAACGTATTTGTAGCGATGTAACGGTTAACCATTTTTTGCTCGGGTCTTCATCAGCATTCAGTGTATGACAGATCCCGCATAAAAATAGATCCATGAATGTAGCAATGTTTATTTTATTCAGCGGTCACTGCTGATTTTCATAAACTGAATATTTTATATGAACACTAAACAGTGTGAATCCCATCATATTTTAATTTTACTGCTAAGAATTAGATAGAACATTTCTAATTATTCTGCCGTCATTGATAAAACGTGACTTTGCGGAAGTGGGGGCGAAGTGGCAAATGACAGTCATGTAAGTACCGTTATTTTTTATGATTGCGACGAAAAGTAATCGTGGCAGAGCGACGAACGACGAACAATTCCCATTTTCCACGGTTGGGACGATAGTAAGCCGTAAGACACTTCGTCACGCGCAGATGTTGTTGATCTCCGGCACGATGCGCTTGTCATATCGAATGACGAATTCTTCCCGTTTTTTGCGTCGATTTATTGCGATACCTGACGTAGTTCGACCTTAATCGATTACATAGTAAGAAATCCATACGCACTATCGTTACAGATGACACAGCAACTTGATGCTCTATAAAAACTAAGTCTTTCGTAGACCGTTGCTTTCCGAGTCGTTAACAATTGAACTGTAGATATGTAGGTCGTGACGGCGAATGTAGAAGGACATCGTGACCGACGGTAAGGCGACTGACCTTTTTGAGCAATTGAACGTGATAGCGTTAAAGTCGAGGATGCTTGAATGCTACGGACTTCCATATAAGTCTATCGTTAGTCATCTTCAGGGTTCCACTGTGAACGTCTTATTGAAATTTAATCATAGTACGGAAAAGGAACTTGGGAAAGTTAACTGGGAAAGCTGCATGTAATTTTGTAATTAAGCCTTTATAATCGGGGTTCAAAAGTGGATAATAGATTCGTGGGAGCGAAGGGCGCAGCACAATGTAACAAGCGATCCTGTGCATTGTGTTGGACGTCACAAACTTCTCGCAGAAGCCCACCGAGCTGCCAATATAGTTCTAGAATGATCCCAGGGCCGCTAACGGTAATGCAAATGTCCCTACACTTCCTGGTTCAGTGCCGAGCCTGAGCACGCTTGTTAACACCCGCCTGCGCGCACTTATGGCAGGACCTCAGGTACAAGGGTCCAGATAAGACGGATAAGCATTACGAGTCACGATATAACTATTACCTCAGAGAAATTCACGTCGTGAGAATTATGATACGACCTTCAGGTAAACTATGAGATAATATCTCACTACCGAGCTTAAATTGATTTATTCAATTATCGACGTTGGAAAATAGTCTTACCTGCAGTATTGATAAGCTAGGAAATAGTTGAGCTCCGGACTGTACGGGTTCATTCTTGATATGAAGTATTGCACTCCATCCAATTGAATCGTGGTTATCCTTTGAGCTGAAACAATAAATAAATAAAATGTGCTATTAAGAGAAGATTATTTCAAATATGGTTTAAATCGTGAGGCAGATATATTTTAATGGTATCTCTTGAAAATTCCATAATATAATGTTATGGGAAGTTGGTCTAGAACTTGGCTTAGTAATCTTGGTTTAGTTATATTATTTTGTTATTGGACAGATTTTATCTGCTGGAAGCTACTTATGGGTATGAAAATGAATTTTATTCTAAAAGAGATTTTGAAATTCCTTTTCGCTTCTTATTCCAAAACTAATCATGGATTTGATGATAGCATAGTTTTGTTTTAAACTACAATTAAAAATGTTTTATCTTTATCATTGACTAACGACTTGGACATTTCAACGGTACCTTTGTTGAACCATACTCTTAATGTATCCTTCGTTTGTGATGTGTATTCATTCTAATGATGCGAAGTGGGAGGGACGAGCTCAATGAATAGTGCTCACAAAAATGAATATGACCCCGAGAAATGTCGCATTCTTTCATTCAACACGACACGACCAATGTGGGCCGATTTGATGGACAAACACCACTCCTCCGCACTTTAAAAGGCGTCCACTCACGTTTATTCACAGGAAAGACCGCATAGATTTTGGAAATATCATCATCAATCTTCCTTTAACGAATGTAAGTTGAGTTAAAACGTTTTGCTTTTGTTTTCTAAGTTTATACGTCTTTGTAGAAACATAAATGTGCAGACCATAATAATGGTTATGGATAGATCTTACCATTAAAGATATATTTACAGTGCACAACATACCTCGCGGCTTTATTATGATGATCGATACCATTATCATAATGATAGATGCATTATATAATGACAATGGATTATTTATAGCTAAGTGTGAGTCTTCTGATTAGGTTTATACAACAAGTACAGTTAAAACATATTTTGCATTTATTATTAAACAATTTATTGCTTCATGTATTGTGGTGAAACCCTTCCATTTTATCCTACGTGCCTAATTAAATGCAATAATCTGCTGCCGTTGTGGTTTACCACTGCCTTTGATATGCCATAATTGGTAAGTGTATTGAATATAATCCAGATAACTTCAAATAACACATTTCTTTTTATTTGAGTGTACTCGAGTACAAGTGCAAGGCTGCTAAAGTTAATATCATGTAATAAACGTTTTGGTTAAAATACGCAGTTGGTATACCAAAGTGCTAATAAAGTATCCTTTCATGTTCCTAAGCTTTTATTTAACCTAAATAAGAAGAGAATACACAGATTATACCTATATTATATAAACTGAGGGCTCATAACATTAATAGAATATGACAGGTGTTGATGATATGAATATTCCTCAATAATTGTGAAAACTATTCGTTTGTCTTAAAATATATCACCAACGAACGTCTACTAGGCAAATCGTATATAACTTACTATTAAGATACCGTTACAATGTAACGTTAGAATTTATGAGTTATAACATTGTCGTGAGTGGGTATTTAAGACTTGCTGAAAGGGCACAGGATTCATAGAATGAATTGTTATAGCTTGAGAAGGTGAAGACCGAGTGCGGGCACCGATCTTCGGTCATTACACCTTGGAAGTGCATTGTCATTCGTTTTAAGAAACATGAACTCGCCGACTCCGCGCCTGCCGCCAGCCACAGACAGCACTACAAAACGAAAACCTATCCGCCTACAAATGAATAAAAGACCAGACAGGCTGTGACAGCAATACATACGTACGTAAACCCAGCTGAGGCATTATAAGCTGATAGCTACGGCACAATGGTGATGATCTCTAGTTTTGCTTTTTAAATCATTTCTCGTATCAGAATAACTTGAAGTGACGTTTGTTGTTGAACGCCCACAGACTTCATAAGATTATCAACGTGTCTAAAATGTTGAAAAAATGTTGGTGGTTCGTTTCTGTCTACTGAGAATTAATATAAGATTTTAGAATGTTATAACCAGGTTAACTGAGCGATTGATAAAGAAATGGAATAAGAAATATTCCGGAACACTTTCTGAATTAATAACAACCTCCATAACAGCGAGATAATCTTCCGGTTGACTTATAAAGTTTCATTCATTCTACCAAGTCCCGATGTGGTCATAGTGAACCCTTATTCGAAGAGAATTAAGGTCGAAACTGAGTCGATTTATTCTGCATCGTGACATGCATCGACTACTTATATAGCGTGTGTGATCCCGCTGAGTTTGATTAATAACTATCCATAAGACGATTAATAAAACGCAATTAAGTGCATCCTGTGCGGTGTCGAGCACACGTTGAAAGACGCGGAAAATTAACAGCGCAGCGTCCGTCAGATTTGCATACTACCGAGTGGTATAGCCAATAAATCAGAAGATTGATGGGGATTTTGATCCCGACAGCTGTAGATACACGAGTGGTATGTATAAACGTGCTGTCACTCAGGTAAAAATCTCAATCGGTTGAAGCGATACCGGTTACGATACCAGAAGACCAACATCGATACATCAAATGAGATATCGTAGCGTCGAACGCTCACTTGCTGTCTATTTTGGAGAAACCACCGAAAACAATCTTCATCACTCTATGCCTTTTTCTATATTTTGATTTTTACCTTTCAGATTACCTACCACAATTCTTACTTAACACAATTGTCGCTACGTTTTGATAATCTCCAAATAATATAAAACAAACAACAACAACATAAACTGTCGTCTTTGAATACGAATGTACGACCATAACCGCCCTGACTACTTAACCTCACAAGCCTTGTCAACCTGTTTGCCAGTTATACAAATAAAAATTAAACCTGATTCCATAAACTTTATGTAACTTAGACATAAGTGACTAGTAGCTTGGGAGCAATGAATACGAACGTCCCAGCTCGCTTTTGACAACTGGGATGGCAAGTCGGTTGTCTTGCCAAGTTTAACTACTGGGCTTCTCGAGCTATTAGAGGAGTTCTGTGCGAGCACAACTCATGCATAATGCATACTCATGCATAAACAATGACGCGCATTACTCGACCACTTCGCTTTCACGTTTTATAACTTCTCAATGCTGACTGTCGCGAACCCTGCTCGACGTTTTTGCATCAAAAACCAATATGCAGACAATGTACACTCTTATCTATATCTATTGCAGATAGTGTATGTACCTACGTGCACTTAGGAAGATAGCTGATGTTGTTTGGTACCTACCTACTGCCGTGCCGAGTCAAACTGAGTCAATATATACTAATTTGGCAAGATTTACTACAGTTCTAGAGACAAAAAAAGAATGAGCTGAAGTGAATTCCTAGTTGAAAACAATAATATTAAAAACAAATGTCATTAAAAATTTTGTATATTTTTCATAAAACCGATTGCTTTCACAAGCAGACAAAAAGAAAAAAGCTGTTTACATCGACTTAAAATTTTAACGTAAAAAGTAAAAATTGAGCCACTTCTTAAAGTGATGTAACTTGGGTATTTAAAAAAAATATAAACTATCCATTCTCCGCAATAGATAACAATGACAAAAGAGCTCAACAGTTGACAATGTCGACATGCTTCAACTGTCAGCGCGTACGCATCTCGGTTTGGCATCGATCTCCAACAACTATGCAATAAATGTCTACCAGTTCCTTCCACAGTTAACGTAGTGCATTTCGATGCAATAACACAAAATAAGTAGCAATATATCCTTTGAGAAGACTATCGTTAAGAACGTTTAGAAAGTGGAGTTGAGCGCCCGAAGAAAAACATCGTATACGCGTTTTTCTACTGAAAGAATGTTGTGTAGATGTGCTAGGAGCGTTGGTCTTTATACAAAAACACGT
Organism: Lerema accius; assembly: GCA_001278395.1. Lineage (NCBI taxonomy): Eukaryota > Metazoa > Arthropoda > Insecta > Lepidoptera > Hesperiidae > Lerema > Lerema accius. The sequence continues at coordinate 1,063,136 of LGAG01000466.1, forward strand.
GATAGTCACTGGACATAAGGAATTGACAGTTTTACTATGTAACCATTCGATACATTGTAGCCATGCGGGATTTCCAAGGAAAAAATGTTCGTATATTGCGCAATGTTTCCCTTTATATTCGCTCGGTGTGTGAAATTTTGATTCCGTAGCACGTATTAAAAAGAGAATCTGTATTAATGTATCTAGAAAAAAATTAGAATATTGTGTTACCATCTTTTAATGACACATATTATTTAAAAAACTTATCAGACAGATCAATGCTATTTCTTGCTAAGTTACAATTAGCTATAATCATAAAGGCATAATGACAGGTGTTGAAAGCCTTAATTTTCGTTTAAAGGCAAGTCAGTACTTCTAAAATTTCTCTCAAAAATGCTCTGAAAGACTGTAGAAGGGCGCAAAACCACATAAAAAAAAGTTAAAAAACTAAAACCCGACTACGAAAAAAACACGCTTTGAAAAGTATGAAACAAGAAAATTTTCATAAATTTTACTGTACTTATCGTCTTTTAA
>LGAG01000466.1:1063657-1078872 GCA_001278395.1 Lerema accius
GCGCCATATGCAATTTTATATAATTTTATGTAGCCTATAACAAACGGAATAACGAGACGCTTCTAATGATACCCCACTTATCAAATTATGACCAGTAGTTTAGCAGTTATAAGGGAACAGATGAACATACATACATACCCACATACATACATACCCACATACATACATACATACATACATACATACCGGTCAAAATCATAACCCTCCTTTTGGCTTCGCCGTAGTCGGGTAAAAATAAGTAGGCCAGTTTACTCGTATCAAATATGAGTGTGGGACTGGTGATATTGTCGTAGTTGTGTTGGTGCAGGTGACGGTGTGTTAGCGGGAAGTTAGTTTTGTTAAGGCAGCGAACGCGACGGGGCCGGGAGGCTGGTCACGTCGCAGGGCGCGCGTTCAGCATACTGATGTGCCACACTCCCGTCACTTACGACATGCGACACTGGCGAGAGACGACACGATAGCGTATATTCGACATCCTTCCTACATTTTCTATACATATAAGAGAATTATATTTATGATCGTTCACCATAGTGTCTTAACATCGATTCGTTTTTATATATTCGTAAGTGTTTCTCGACAGCGCCCCTTATTCTTCCAATTGTGAATCTAAAGCACCCAGTAACTTTAAATACATTTAAACTCAATTTATTTGGTTAAGTAATATACCAAAGTTAAATAGCTCTTCTGAATTGTATATCGTAACATTGACTATTTATATAGACTGACTAGTGAATTATATTAGGAACTTTATGCGTAAGAGGTTCATTATTACGCTACGAATCCTTCAAGGCCTTATAAATGCTTAATTTGTTAAATTCCATATAACGCAACATACAACATACTTTTCTTGCTCATATCCCACTCCACTCGCCTGCCCTTGCGCAAATGTCATCGATATCTATCGTTGAGGTTTCCTGTATATCGTGTTCTACGACATGGCACCTTGACCCGGGTCAAAGTGCAGTTGTATCGCAGACCCGCGACGCCTGTCAGCCGGATATCCGGTCGTTCATCCGCCTTACCGGACGCTAACGGCTTGCCTGACACTGCTTGCGAAATGACGCATGGCCGAGCTGACACTCATATTAAACATTGCGATTTCATTTGCAAGTTATATTTGAAGCTACATTGAATTAAACAAACATAAATTTGATATATTAAATTACTTATATTACTGACTGACTATAATACCACCTATTAGTTAATCGTAAATATTGATTTCAATAGAAACTTTAAAGTTTGAAAGGTTACAGGAATCGGATCACCCTTTTTTTATTGACAAATATATTTTTGATGCTCCAGGTTCATATATCTGTGGCGTGGTTGGGATTTTTTGTTTACGTTAGTAGCTGGCAGAACTATTAACAGCTCATACAGGAAGTAATTATAACTTCGATGGACTTTTATAACACTCAGAGACGTGTAAATTGAAGAAATTGGTAGCGACCCGAACATGGCACGAAATTAGTAGATTACCTAGTCGAGATTGCAATTAACATTACGAAATACCTTTAAAAGGAGCTCGACTAGAGGACAGTAAATCCTGTCTAAAAATTCATGTTATATTACCATTCAAGATTGAATGGGAGGAAGTTGGGTTTATTTATTATTACGCGGCGACGAGATTCCGGCACGAGACGTTTAGTAAACGAATACTAATGAGGCCCGCGTGGATCGAGACCAAGACGGTATCATAGACCGGGCCGCATCTAAATTTCTTGTAGCGTAGCACTCGCATGTAACTTTGAATAATTGACATCCGATTTGTCGTTTTGTGACGCAAACGGAAACAGATAAATTGGCTGCTACATACAATTAATTGTGGCTTTTGAACATATTGTTATGCGTAATTAAATTGCTGGTGGTTCAAAATTCTGTGGTTATAAAAAGGATGTTATTAAAAAGTTAATGTAATATCATTCCGTAAACAAGGAGCGCATTTTGCCAAATTACGTAAAAATGTTATTTCCTTTCTGGATAGCTATTTTCTATATGAATAATGATGGTAATTTTTTTGTAATGTATAGTTTGTGACCATAAAAGCTCGTCTATTCTCCAAACGATTTGTTTGAATTACCCAGCTTGTTATAAAAGAATTAAAACTAAAAGAAGCCATCTACAGGACTGTAATTACAAATTAATGCTGTAACCTCGCAGTAATTACGTATGAAAAACGAGTTAACGAGAGTAACTTCTTGCTGTTTAAGCGTAATTGATCAAATGTTTTGCAATTATTAACCCCAACACGTATGTGCCGTACATGGGTATACAAGTGGAAGTTGTAACGCCTCAACGAGTAATTGCATTCACTGTTGCACATACATAAATAATTACGATTTACCATCATCTTGCGTCTAATTATAACTTTGCTTATTTAAATATTCATAAGCTACCCTTTCCTACGAATGGACATTAAAATAATTGAAGTTTAGTTGATCAAACAAGCGAATAATTGTACGATAACTGAAACGGAATGCAGCTTGAGGAATCGTAATTAAAAATTACTAACGCTTAAGTGATTCGTTCCGTACGGGTTATGAGCTGGGCTTAAAATAAGACATTAAGTGGATGGTGTGCACTACGAAGCGCGGGGTGCACATTGCTTAACCGGTCGGCGACATCACACCGGCTCTATAAATAGTATTTCTAGTCGCGGGATCCTCTCGCCTCGACAAGCTTCAGCCAGGCCATCCACTCCTTGAAATGCTGATCTTACTGTTACTACATGTATAAATAAAGTTATATCCGTCATATTCATATTAACAATGTTGTCGAACCCTCTGTAGAGTTGTAAGTTTCTATCGCTATTATTTGTCTATAAAGAAATCACAGTAAATTTTGTATTGATTGCAAGAAGAGGTTGGTCATAAGGACCAGGTAATGTCAAATTATCAAAATTTTAGTTAAACATGGAAATTTCTTGGTTGCCAATTTTTATTCCCACAGTTCAATCCAAAACATTTTTAAGTGTAGGGATCGTATTACACTTATTAGCCTTACACAAAATATTAGTTTATAGGTAAGTACCTGCTGATTAGGAAAAATGATTAAAAATGCTTCTCGTTTCATCTTCTTACCGTACTGCATAACTTATTAAATTAGAGCGATTCTAATTGTTGTCCACCTACCTCTTATCCACCATAAACATGTAAACCAAATTTTTATCATTCATAAAAAATATTATACATTTTCTAAGGAGGGATTAATCCTTATAGGGTGGTCCACCCTCGCCGTCTTCAACGAAATTTCTACGCTCGATAGTTAAAAATCTGATAAAAGATCAGATTACGATTTACAACGAAGTAATCGGACACTAACTCTGTCGTGACATTGCGTTCAGGTAAACGGAACGTCAACGGCCGGTTAAATATTCCGAAGATAGGTTAGAATTCCCGCGTATGTTAATTGCAAACAAATATCCCTATAACGAGTATTCCTTGTTATAGTAGTGTGAGTGGCAGTACTGCGGTGATCGTATGGTGGCGCCACCGCGCCAGCGTGGAGGCTGTATGTCGCGCCAGCGTCATGTGGCGGTGCATTTAGGGTTGACAAAACGTGCTCGTTGATTACTAATTAATTATAACCAAAGTACTACAAAAAAAATATCGTGGCAAATAATAGATTCTGTCAACAGGACGTTTTCTCTGACGTGTTTATTACGTATCACTGTATAAAACTCTGAGTTATTAGGTGCGTTTTTATTAGTGTCTAAAAGAAATGAAACGCAAATCACGTGTAATCCAAAGCATGACACTTAAAGCTAGCCGCAGACGTCCGGAATTGACAGTAGGGGAGAGCAGGGTTGAATTAACCGGGATTTAATTGTTCCGACGCTAACATTTCGGTAACAGAAAGAGACTTACCCCCGACTCTTTTCGTTTGTGGCCAGCTATAATTTTCCAATGTGTCAACCCTATGTGCGTTACATAATGCAAACCAGTCGCGCGCCCTGGTATCGGTCGCGGCGCCCTCGCCTGCGCTTCAACATTACGTTAACTCCGGCAACACGCCACAAGGACAAGGTGTCCACGATTTCATGGTCGCACTACATTCCGCTATCTCATAGTTAGTACCTAATGGATTTAACTGATTGATATTATTACCAAATTTTATTTTTACATCGGAGCTTTCCTTTCTCCAATTATAATTATCAACTCAGTTGAGATACTATTTGTGTCAAATTATTCAGTAACAAAGAGAGGTTTGGTAACTAGATTATAATACGCAATCACACCTATTGCAAAAAGAATTAGAAAAAAACTATAGGTATAAGTTCAGGCTATATTATTTCACTGACAGCACGTGTATACCTACGTGACCAGACTGAAACGTCCGGTACATTCAAATCGCCTTCGGACGTAATCGATGATTCGAGAGAAGCAACAAATTATGTTCCAATTATTTCAATTCGGTGTAGCGTAAAAACGCGTAATTCGAAGTTCTATCGAAACTCGTTGATTGCTGCCGTCCGTGGGAACACCGATCGGATTGTTCGCGGTCGGATAACGATCGAAACGCAAAAAAGGGATCGAGATAATGGCGAAAGAACGAAGCGAGGAGACGAGGGAAGGACGGCACGCCTCACCTTGCCGCGAACAACCCGCTCCTGCCGCGACCGCCCCGTTCGCCCCGCCGACACGAGGAATGCACCAGCCGGACTATTTTTAGTAATCAAACCCGATGCGGCCCGATCTCCCCAACGAGGCAAACAAACGTTCGCGAGTGCTAATAATCCTGTTAAATTTATAGTTAGATTCCTGTGGCCCCGAAGGTCGCATTACATTTAAATAAGAACATAAATCGTAAGATTTATTTACGTTTTGTTACTTAAGTTGTAATTCTAACCTGGTTCAATGCTCAGCTCAATGTTTACGAAAGGAACAGTGCATTTGCCTTGCAAGTACTTTGACATATAAAGCAAAACTAAAAATTAATGGATAATTCTAACCAGTTTGGGCTATGTCTACTCAAATATTCAAGTATGTAATTTTTTTTAAATGAATACTTCGGGAAATATAACTTTCGAATAAATAACATTCAATTCCGAAGTGAAATGTATTCTAAAACCATTTGTTCCGATGACTATAGATTCAGATTACAAAAAAGGATTTAAAATGAGATCCAACAATAAATTAAGTTTGATCCTTTCGGCATCGACCGAGCCTAACATTAAGCCAAATTTAATATTTCGGTGTAGGCTGAATTCATACGATTCATGGGGTTTCATAAAATTTATGTATTCTATCCTATTATATTTTCCCTTTTAACGACCGATTTCTTTTTGTTACAAATAAATTAGACTTGACTTGTCGAGATTAGTAAAATAAATGATGTCCCAAGTAAATATTTCAAGTTGAAAAATAATTACAAATGCAAATACGTTTTAAAATAAACATTAAAAGAGATCGCGTCAACAACTTATAGATTACGGAGACATCATTAAAAATTATACAGACGAGCAAAAAAGTTGTTCGTTTTTTATGTTTACGTCACATAGTGGTAGTATGGTAGCCGTGCTCGGACTAATCAATGCTGCGTATAGATAAGCGATAAAGTTATTCCATGGAAGCGCGGGCCAGTCCTTCCGCGGCGACTAGACGACGGCCGTTGAACCCCGCACCTGTCGTTCCCTCCTCACCCCTCGCTATTTTTTTCTCAAGTCACTTCCGTTCCACAGTTTTTACGGGGCAGTCGATAACCTGTCCGATAATCGCGGATACGGCTCATTAGCGGAATCGCTCCCGGCTATGTTGATTGCTGAGAATCGTTTAGATCTCGCGGAATCTCAGCGACGATTCCTCTCTACGATGTGATTCGTTGCACACCAATAAATAGTCGTTCACGACCCTCGTGTCATTGACTTTTGACAATTTGGCCGAGACGAACACCGACCGCCATTATCTATGCATTTACATTGTCAAATCATAAATAAAGACGGGAAGACACTCGTCTTTAAAGCTTCGGTTTTTTGTTACTGTCGAATAAAAGCAATCGAAATCAAGGCGTACCTAATGATAATGGATGTTTGCGTCGTAAAAAATGTGCGGTGCGCAAATGTAGCATTTTTTTAATGTGAACTCGTAAAATATCTTTCCATATAAATTGTCGTATAATAAATATAACCTGTGTTATGTTTACGATATCTTACTTCAATTACGTAGATACCAATTGATTGAGTAAAGTAAAACTGGCTTTACTAACTTTAAAATACATGGATTCCTTATGTATTTATGCTGTTTTAAGCGTTAAATTTTCTATTAAACAGATTATGTATAGCTCTACATAATGTCGGTAGATAATAAAGCAAGTTCGAGCAGTTAATTAAGTGACTTACACAGATCTAGTCATAAGTTCACGGTGGGTTACCACGTTAATTGTGCTTACGGTTACCTCTTTGAAGCGTAAGAAAAAATAACGGAGCTATTATTGAGTCCTATTACGTCATAAATCTAACTCTTAAGGCTCTTTCTTCGCAAGGTAATCACACTGGTCTGCCAAATATTTTTTGAAATTGGTAGGTAGGTACTTTATCCAACGTGATGATACTTATGAATGCTATAGTACTTAATTTATAAAAATATATTTTATCCCACTACGGATTACAAAAAACATAATTGAAATATTTAAGTATATCTTCAAGACGGCAATATTTTCATAAATAGCCTTTTATAAGGAATTGCAACCCCAATCTCGCGGTATCTCAAATTCATAATCTCAGGTCGAGATTTCATTCCTTCTATTCATTTAAATCAATTGTAAATTCGTAGTAACTATGTTATTAGAATAAATATATCAATGTTGAATTCGAATAAATTAAATTTACTTTGCCAAGGGCTAGTTGCTAAACAATCTAGTAGGCTGGACTGCTGTCACATTGTATGTGCTTTCTATTGAAGTATTTAATAGTCAACCCAAGGCATTTCAAGTACGGCTGCGATTCTAAAATAAAGTGCAAATGTCCGCAGGTCTCAGTGGCCACTTTGCTCCAGAATTAAAATATTAGATAATGAAATATGGAGTATTGTATAATGAAATATACTTATTTAAGATTTTCGTTCAAGTTTACATGTAAATTACCAATGTAGAGCTCTAACTTTCCGTTTTTTAGGCAGGAAATCGTAATATTTTAAATACATGTTTGTCATTTTAAAATCTATATAGGACATAATATCATATTCTTGTAATATTGTATACTTTATTTTAAAAACTTTAATAACTTCTAAAATCATACTTTAAGGTCGTATAAGAATCGGTCTAGTTGTTGAACTATGGTCAAAGTATCATATATTATTGTTCTGCACTTTCAACCTCACATTCCTTTGCTACGAATGCACTTGAATCAATAATGGGGTGTGACTTTTATCATATTTTAGTGCGGACCATTTTACTTACAAGTTTTCTATACACATAAATTCTATTACAGTAATAGAATGTTTTCATACCGTTAATTAGAGGTGAAAGAAAAAAAAATCACTAGCATTTCGGTGTTAAACAACTAGTGACTTAAAAAAAATAAAGAACAATAATATTAGTAACTAAAATATTTTTTTTTTATTAATACGTTATCGAAAAAATTATAAATCAGAATATTGATATCTACAATCATAAAATCCGCACATCTAAAGATAAAGCATAAATATTTTCTTGTATTTACTTAATAATTCATCCCATTTAGTCGAAATTTGAACTTAATAAAACGATATCAATAATAATGTCTTCTACTGAACTTCAAAATTAAATCGTAAACTTAAAAACATCAGCACAATAACGAGTTTACAACACTCGGGTTTCGCTAACGCTAAACTTAATCTTCCGGAAATAGAATATTCCATCGCTCGGGTGGCGTAATTAAAAATAATGTAAGTTGTCGGCACAGCAGTCATTGCACTGTAATGGAGGCTGAACAATGAAGGTCGAGGACCCTTAGGTCACAACAACCTTAAACTATTAACGCGTTAGAGGCGCTACGCGTCACAACAATTTTTATCGCATTCCGATGAAATCAATAGCGCTACGAACATTTTGCTTTTGATGCGGATTTCTATTCTTGGTGTTTTTATTTATCTTAGTTTGTGAATTATCTTTATGTTGATTAATTATTATGGAGTGATGTTAGTGATTGTATAATTTTAAACGAGGTTAATGTGTGTTAGAAGAGTTTTGTTGAAAATGATTGTAAAGTGAGTGGGTAAGTACTAATCTGTAGATATTTATTGTATAAATATTTAAACTGTTTAAATTCAATACCTAAGTCTTATTTGAAAACACGTATAGTGATTCCAACTCTAAAGCTAATTTTAATAATTTTTTCCAAAACCTACCTCTACTGTACGTGAGTCATACGATATTACGAAATGAGGGAATTATAGAGTGATACATAATGTTTACATCTATAATTTTGATTGAATATAGTTCTCAAGTATAGTGTCTTAACACAAAACAAAGAGATTGTATAATAACATTCTCATGGCATGTTATAATAAGGAGACTGTTTACATAAACACGCCCTTTCCTAACTACCAATGTCGTGTATTCATTATACATAATCGATCATTTTCCCACGTAGTTGCGTAGAAAATCTCATGCATTATTAGGTACTTATTTCATTAAAGCAAATGAAAACAGAATTAAGTTTATAAATAGTTATCGTTGATGTTTAAATCTGAATCATCCTAGATCGAGAATTCCGTTTAAAGTCCATGTTGTCGAATTGAATAAAATGTTCTAACACTTTGATACGAATATGTAGGCATTAGATTTTTATTATTATCACACTTTCTCTCATATTTCATGTTTTATTATACATTTATCAGTTGTAGAATCAAAACCCCCTATGCATTAATTGGTAAAAAGGTATAAAAAAATAAAAAAATGTGAAACGCGTGTGGATCTAACACCGTTTAATTTTGGAAACATAAGAAATTGATATTTCTTATGTATCTTTATATATAAAAGTATCTTTAGGAAGAATATAAACTTAAATGTTTATTCTTCGTCTTTTTTCTGAAAGTTTCTGCGTAAATAAAATGTACTTTTTTGTCATAAGATGAGTGAATCCCTAAGTAAGTTTCTTATATATTTTTTCTCTTTACGATTTCCATTACAGATTGCTGAAGCGAGTTTTTTTTGTCAGAAAGGGTTCGTTGTAGAAATAAATCTTTGTCAACTTTGAGTCTACTTCAAATTCTGCAAAACTTGAAACCGAAATTGTTGTGCAATATCATGTTAAAATTAACTCTTGAGATAGGAGTAGCTGGATTGAACTTCAGAAAAAAGCTTATTAATATGGTATGGTTATAGAATCTCTACTCCTTAAAAAGCTCAAGTTTCTTCTGTAACAGAAAAGGATCCTAAACATATATAATTAATATTCTTACGTAATATTTAAATTACTCGCTGTTCCTAGTAAGTATTATGATTCGTTAGGTTGCATATTTTGTATCATAATGCAATGCTGTAGATAAACTGTATAATGTAGATGTCGTCTAGATTTAATGGGCCAGTCACAAATTAGATTAGAGTTTGCCGGTGCGGCCAATTGGGGCTACGTATGTTACGCTGTTGTGATGTTCTCGCGAATAGGACCGGCTTGTACCGCCTAAATTATAGTTTGTACAAATAGTCTGGCATTTACTTTATATCCCGTATCATGTTGTGAAATTACGATATGGTCTTTCTTATATGTGTTTTTAACCAAGAAATTTTATGATCACGCAGGTGTTGAGAAATTTCCCAATTTTCAAGAATAACACATTTTTTGATTTTTAAATTACGGTAAACATAAAAAGAGGGTTAGAATAGGTTAGATAAGCATTCCTTAAAATAAAACTTTTAAATACATTTGAGCTAATTTAAAATTGTACAAAGAAATATTTTTAGCGTTGAATAACTACTTATTATTACTCAGTATGCAGTCATCGATGTAAAAGTCTGTGAACTTGAACTGATTATTACATAACATGAACATACCTGCGACGGGCCCAAGGGTGGCTGCGAACAGCAAGAAACAGGTGGCGACAACGAGCTGCATGTTGTGATAGTGCGTGCGGGTTCGGTAAGACGAGGGACGTACACTCTCAGGAGTGCGCTTACGCAACACGGGACACTCGGGCACACTGAGCGCGCGCTGCACGGGACCCCCCCTTATAACGGAGACGCGTCCCGCGCTCACCACCAATGATGTAGCGGTGCGACCGCGTCTACGGGTGACGCCTGTACCCTTGCGTACATCGCTCTTTTGCACCGAAAACTTAGATGGAAGCAGTGAAGATGGCCGGTAATGGTTGCGACGGATCTCGCGGGTTCAGCGCGCCGCGGATGGCGCGCGCCGGCCGCGGACGTCCGGCGCACGGACGCACGGCGCCCGCGCTCCTCGACACGGGAGTTATCTCGGCAAATCGTACCGCACAATAGTTTGCGTTCGCGCTCAATTTGTTCTTGTTGCGGTCGACGCGAATTCTTCGCTTGTCCAAAGGGTTGTCGTAGTTTTTTCTCGGATCACGACGCGGTACGGCACGCTTCAAGGGTGTGCCTTTATTATATCTCCCAATGAGGATCATGGAGGGCCTGTCAGCAATTATAGCGCGCATCCTAATTTATGCTTACAACGCAACAAACCCCAACGAGGCGTTCGTTTTGTTCGTTGAAATGAACGCTATCTACCTAAATTCATTTAAACTTCGTTTAAAATTCTAATTATAACATAGTGACTCTACACGATCCTTATTGGAAATTGAAAACGGATTAAAAACGCAAAGTCTTAGAAATTAAAGACGATTAATTTCAAACAGCAAGTTAATTGATTTTTTAAATTGATAACATCCCTCGACAATCGATTTTGTGAAATTCAATTAATCAGCAAGTAAAATAGAACTTGAAATACATATACACAAAGTGAGGAAAATAAATCTTTATTGACTTGAAAATAAATGTTGCAATCTTAATTATTTAACGCATCTCAATATATTTATAAAAAAGAAAGGCAACCAGTGACACGAGGAGTGTGAGGTATTTGTTTGGAATGAAATAAATACAAGATTGTAGGTCTTATTTAAAAATAGTGGAACGAAAACATTGCTATCGGGCTTCAGGAATAAACATACAGTTAGTTTTGTTTTGTTTTTTGATTCGCGAGGAAGCAATCTATACCTGACATCGGAACAAGCTAGGTATATACGGGTAAAAAATAGATCAAGTAAGATTCGCCATCGCATAAGAAGGGTTCCGCGCGAGGAACATTAGTAAAGGACTCGGTATGTGGTCGAAGTTCGACCGTAATGCATTTTGTCGAGCAATAGATCTTATCTGTGTCCTATTTATCTGGCTGAAAGATGTCAGTAACAACGTCAATTTTATTTTGTAAATAGCCGAAAATCAAGCAGACAATCCGCCTGATTACGGGTTAGTAATCATCACCGTTCTTGACTCCAAAGGTATCTTCGAGAGTGATGATCTCATTCAACAAGAAATGCATCTATCATCATCATTATCGCCACCATGAGGTCCATAACTAGTTTCATGACCTGATTTAAAAACCTAATTTCGTCAGAGTGCGAAATAGGGAGTCAAAGAAAAAATTAATGAACCACAAATGATAATATAATCTTTGAAGGATTTCATTTTTTATTGCATTCAGGGAACCCTAAAAAGGATAATAACAGATCAGAGAGATGTAGATCTTGTATTGTCAGGGCTCAGTATCTGATTTCACTGGCCGCTGCTATTTCTTAAGGCTTATCTCTACATTCTTAACAAACAAACAACTAGGTATAATAAAGGCAATATTTTTCGAAAATTCATATCGCATCGCAGTCACTTTGAAAAATCTTGCACAATACAAACATAAAGCTTTGTTATGGAATTTAACAATCAATTAATATTAGTGATATATCTAACTAAATGTAACTCTAAAAAGTCTGTATGCAACACATATGACACAGATTTTCCTATCAACTTGTTTAGTAATTACATTAGTGTAGGTATTCGACGACCTTTAAGATGCAGTGGGTACTATGTCGGGACGATTTCAATGAGTCCTGGGTACGACTCCCAGCGATAATAAAATATAAATGTGAAACCTTCATTGGCATGCGATTTTATCTCTCACTACAATTAATATATAGTAAAATCCTATTGTTAATTATTGTCTATCTATGATACTTTAGTCACTCGAAATTCTTTGCGTAGGAGTAAGTGTGAATGTGAGAACACTGAACGTTTATTTAATTTATAATTACATTATATTTAATAGTATTTTTTCTTCTATTTACTTTTTCTCTGTAATAAAAGGTTCGTCTTGTATTCGTTTACGTTACGACGGATAATAACCATATGCAGACAAAATACGACTACATGCCGTTTTCAAATAAGACTGTCTGCATAAAACCGTGATATGTTGTTATGACGATGCAAAAACATTAATTTATTAAGTGACTTCCAGCAAATCATAAGACCTTTCTGCTTTTTTTGCCTGTTTTAATCGTGTACTTTACATGTAACTTAGCATGACGAAGTAACTCACGTATGCTATCTATGCAGAGTTATGAAAACGAGACAAAGAATAACAATTGAGCCGACAAATAGTTGGGACGACGCATGCGCATGCGTGTACACACAAACGCCAAGTTGGATATTAGATCTATGCTAAAATAAAAGCATCAAGAAAGCCCAGCAAGGGTCACCATATTATCTCAATTTCTTAGACAGTGTTCCTATATAAATCTTGATATTGTATGTTATGTATTGTTGAGTATATTCCAATGGTATGCATGTTTTAACGCCTACATCGACGTAGGTAAACACAGAAATGTTAGAATCACATGCATAATGAAATAGCAACAATTAAAAGATATTAAAAAAGATTTTTATAAAAATCCACAATTCTGCTGATACTAAAATGTGAAATTATAAAATGTTTAATGTTACTTATTTGCTTTAGATAAATTAACTTTGAAAGAATGTTAAATACTAATAGCAATTTTATCAGGCGAACGAAGCTGGCAAGAAAATCTTCTTATGTTAATAGGTCGACGCATGTTTCTTTTATTTGAAATAAAAAGTTTAACCGGCATTAGTTATCGCCGCAAGAGGTAACAGGAATGTTATGTCCGGAATATTTGGCGTGGCATCTAATTTTGTTTTTATCATGGTAACCCTACGCCGGTGAAGTTGAAAGCGACCGCCGTGGCTTCACCACTTTGAGCATGTACGAGTAGCTTTGAAAGCTACGTTAATTGGTGGTGTTTGCCGACGAGCCACCAGCGACATACACGACCTTTGAACATAATTTCCATATGTATAACTATAGCTATTTTCAGAGAGATACAATGAATGCGATACTGTGGTGATGTGGCTCCATCTTGTCAATTTTTAATCTTTAGAGTACAGATTTTTTGAGAAAAATAATGAATTTAGATATGTGTTATCTGATCAACGCTTTCAATAAATTAAAATCTATCTATCTAAAACAAATCGCTATCAAGGAATCATCATTAACTACAGACACATTAGACGTATTACATAGATACCTATATTTGCAGTGGGCACTAAAATGCTTTAAAATATTTATCAGCTAGGGGATATTGAATAAAAAGCTAAGGTTCAATAAAATTATTGTTTCAACACTATTGTCTCTACCATCTCTCCATGAAAGGAAATAAACTAACGTTTAAAGTTTATTTGAAATATTTATATAAAACAGCTATTGTAGAGACGTGTGAGAAATTACCGAAACTAACTTCTATTTGTTTAAATGCTACTCCATGGCTTCTTAGAAGAGATTTCTCTAAAGCTTGTAATTATAGTAAGTATAGTAAGCTTAAACAGAACATGTTAAATCCTTTCTAAGAAGGCATTTGCGAAGGTCACTAAATACCAATATTTTATTTACTATTGAAATTTTCGCTACAAGATATTGCACTTAAGATGAACCGTGCAAAAGTTGAATTGCATTAATGCCTTTGGGAACATTTTTAAATCTCTTTTTAATCGCATTCAGGCGATGCCTATCGTATTGTTTTACATTGGATGAGTTACGTTCGGCGGAGCGAGTCGATAAAATAAAATTCACAGTTTTATTTTCACAAAAAAACTAGATATTACTTTAATAGCTGCAAAAGAAGCAAAAGTGTGTAGATTCGAACGATACAAAAGGGATTTTTTTTGTTCGAGAGAAGATGTTACGACGCTTCGTTTAATTGAACGGGTGCATGACTTCGATGTTTGAATGATAGCAATAATAGGACCGCACATACTGCTGTTGCCGCCCAGACAAACCATTGATGCGGCAATCGCGGCCTCCCACCACACTATAAATCGCTTCATTGTTAGTTCAACAGGAATTCAATAGTCAAACTAAGATGAACACTACGACAGTTTCGCCGTGAATATCTTACAGACATTATAAGTGCAAGTAATTAATTACGATTCTTTATTCGTTTTGTAATTACCTGACTAATGCAAATGTCAACGTAAATTGTGTCATTAGGGCCTTCCGTCTTACGTGTTAATACGTCTTATTTAATTTCCTAAAATCAAAGTGTTGTTTAAAACACATAGTAGGCAAAATTTAGCTATTTATACACTTCTCCATAATTATCTACGTTAACAATGCCAAATTTCTAACTCGTATGTACCTGCAGCTGTAGTATTAAAAAACCGGTCCAATTCTCGCCCTTACATGTAGATTATTTGTAAAGTAATATCTAAACGTCATTTACATTACCATGTAACCATTTGTCGCTTTTCAATGATTGTCGATGTAGGTGGTGTGGAATTCTAATGTTTTAATGCGACGGAGGCAGCGGCGTTCTCGGTGGTCGTTGTCGTGTACTTCGATTATCAAGATTACGATAAAATTTCTTTTTGCTATCGGCTTAGTGCCACTTTAAAAATAACCGCGTAATAGTCAACTACGGGTCGAGTAAATAACCATATAAAAATAATACGCGACGCATATTTCAAATGAACGCCTTGAATTATGCAATCTATTCACGTATAGACTGCACTACAGTGCATATCTCTGTGTTAGTATGTGAAGGGATCCACTTTAAATCCCTTTGTAAGAATCCTGTTTACATGAAGAAGAAATATATAAAGCTAATTTAAAAATAGGTTCCTTCAGTACACTAACTTTTAAAGAGCTTATTAGCTCTCGTAACATCTAAAGCAGTAGGTAAGCCTATTGTTTGGGTTCCTTACCTGGGGTTAATTCCCCC
>LGAG01000466.1:1088588-1103532 GCA_001278395.1 Lerema accius
CGAATACAGAGTTGCCACCGCCGCGGCCGGCTGGCGAATCCGCCGACAGATACACCAGCGCTTCGCCACTCTCGATCTCTTGCCTCATTTGCAGCCGCTTACATTGTTGAATGAACATAGAGAATACACAGACGTCTCTAAACCATCTAAACTTTTGAGTTAAATGTGTGATTGTGTGCGCCCTCCTGCAGGAAACAGCCTCCGCGCGCGGCATACGGATGAGCGTGACGTGTGCCGGAGCCCCTCGGACATTATCTGAACGTCGACGACGCTCGATATCTATCGCAGCGACCGTCGAATACTATTATCTCTGTTTCGGTATTTATTTGCATGCAAAAAGCGCTGCCATTTATCTGCGTGCAATTTGATCAATTTAACGAGTTCTCGATTGCAGGACTGTTGGCCGGCGGCTATTAATTCCGTCCAAGGTGGAAACAATGGACACGTGATATAAATAGCTGGAATAAATATAATATGGCAGTTTTTGTTTGGTCTATTTTATTGGGCGAACGTTATGCGAGGGGTGCATCGAGGGCGGGAAGGAATCGTGCGAGGCCGCGCTACGGCTGAGCTCCGATAGCATCGCCGCGCGGCGCGCTCTATAAATAGATGGGCAGCCAGACCCTTGAACCAGCCTCGGTCGTCACCACAAGCCTCAAAGGGCTACAACTGTATATTTTTCTAAATGTTTATCTTATCCGCGACTTGGAATCTGCTAGTGATTTACATAATAGTAAGCAGCTTGTAAATGCCGATACAGGTGCTACGAGAACAAGATACTGCAGAATCTGCGCGTACATTATTACTGCTTTTCTCTATAAATCTAATATGGATAACCAAGAACAGGATGTATTGAAATTCTAATGTTTTTAAGTTATGCTGATATTCTAATTGCAGATATTGAACCTTTAATAAATATAGATGTATCTATGTAACTCTATTTCTTAATCAATTTAACACTAACTATTTTTCGTATTTCGTACAGATAATTTAGGTAGTCTAACGACGGATAAATACACAGACACAATTGTTTTTGATTTATCATACGTAATGAAGTTAACAACTTAAGATTCATGGACTATTCATGAAACCAAAATTCTTAACGCGCGGTTATTAAAGTCCGTGCAAAAAAATCAATAAAAGTAGACGGTATGCAAGTGAACAGCGTTTAATTAGAGCCGGTGGCAGCCCTGGTCGGTGCTCCGGTACCGCAACAATCCTCCATAAAACACGGCGGCCGGGGTGCAGCTTCTCGGTTGTTCGCTTTCGTTCGCGCATGCGGCCGACGCTTATTTTTTTCCCTGATTAGAGTAAAAGATGCGCAACCGGTCGGCGGTGAGCGAAGGCCGCGCCAGGGACGCGCGACTCCAGCCCGTGTCGAGGACCCGGTCCCTGCCGGCTGCCGGCCTGCCGCGCCGCCCTGCCCGCTAATGATGTCCCTTCGGTGAACCGCTCCTAATTGGACGAACGCAAGACCACTTCGTCACCGTGAAAAAACATCCACAATCACCACTCGTCTTACTGTTAATAGCCTCCGCTGAACTCCGGTCCCGTAAATAACACAATTTATCAATTTCGATTATAATTCACGCCGCATTAAAATTCGCCGTGCGCGCCAGACTTTTATCTCGAGTATAATTTGTCGATACTCTCTTCCTTACTTTCTCTTATCGAGATCTCTGAGGTGTGAATGTAAAGCGAAACGTTTCCAAGTAAAGCGTTTCTGCAATTGCCCTTTTTACATCCCACTTCTTGTATCTCCGAAGCTGTGCTTCGAGAATATTTAAGCAAGAAAATTTCCTGTTACTTACAAGAAATTATTTAAATTCGTTTGCTCACGCTTACAGAAGCTTTTATGATAAAGTTAAGTATTTTATATCATGGATAATCATTTACAACCTAACTCTCAGAAAATGCATCGTTATTCTAATGATGTGTGATTACAGAGCGTCGACTATTGTACTCGTATATAAATACCAACTTGGGAAAGAAAAGACGACTGCAAATATAAAATAAAGGTATAAATCGTGCAAAACATTAGCCTGACTATTTTCTAGTAGGTACGTATCGATGTTAGCCAGTGTAATTACAAGGCGATAACAGTTATCCCTGATGAGTGCTTACTTTGTCCGTTACGTATCTTACGATTATCTACCTATACGAGAGGCTGGCGTCGGGCACGGGGTACGGGGTATGGGGTACGGGGTACCTACCGAATGCGATTATGTCAGGAACACGTACACAACAAGAATTACCCTCTAATAACGACCGGCTGTAGTGAATTGTCGTAGATTGCAGACGCACTGAAGTAACATAGCTGTAAATAATGACACAATTGAGATATTATTCTTTCATAATCGAACCAGTGGGCACTGCCGGCTAAACTGTACTGTACCGACTGCTTACTGTCATGTGAAGTCAATTACTTCGTTATTTATAAACGTAGTTATGTTCGCAGTGAATAAAAGTCAATGAGCTTAATTGTAGGGACCATTAAGGTTTCTTATTTTTGATGATTTACTGATAGTAGCTAGTGTAATCAAGATAATGAACACTTTATGTACCTACACTTACAACGATTTAAAAATCATTGGAACTCGTAAATCGTTTCAATAATAGTTTAAACCATTGCTTAGCAGCAAAATTTTCCACAATTCATTTAGATCAATATTTAAATCATAATAACAACTGCCTTGATTATAGACAAACGCTTAAGATCACACTGCAATTATGACGATATTTAACCATCAATTTCATTTATGATTTTGCCTTTGGTGCCTATTTAAACATAGTTTCATTTTCACGTACCTACCATTTAATAGCTCGTCACATCAATATAGTCCATGCAGCTTTTAATGTTGATTAGAGGACCTTCTACGGACATGAGGGCATCGATTATAATTTCATATCCCCATACCAATTATAGCCGTGTCAAGCATCTTATAATACAGCCACGTAGTAGCCAGTATTGTAGACTTAGGTTTGAGTAGACTTACTCAAAGAAGCAACTACATAGCAAGATGTCTGATATATAAAAAAGGTTTATAAATGTTTGTGTAATGTGATGTATGTATGAAGAGGTAAAGTAGGTAAGTGTAAAGTATAAAGAAGTAAAATTATAAAAAATATTTTAGAATTGTTTATCTTAAAAGTGTAGTGTTTCATAAAAGAGCGTTATTTAAATATTAAGAACAATAAACAGATAAGTATAAAGGATACATAAGAACTAGGTACCCAGACTAGTTAGAAACACGCGCTAAAATTATCATTCAGCGGGCCTAAATTAAAATTGATAAAGAAAGATCTACGTATCCGACATTTGCGCAACTCATGAATACCTTACAATATTCGGTCCGCGTTTTCATAATAAACTACTGAGCTTACACTGTATGAATTTAAAACAGCTTAGATAGCATGTTGATAATCCAAATTGAAAGTGTAAATTGCAACACTTTCTTAGAACGTAAATAGTAAGGAATCCTTTTAGATATTGTCGATAACTCGATGAAATAACATTCTTTTAGCTATAAAAAAGTAAATATTTTTGACGATTACTAAATCAACCCTTATGTTTTGTAGACTCTAATGTAAAAAAACTGAAGTCTTATTTTAAACCAATCTTAAATAACCAAACCTCACCTATAATTACACAATAATTGCTTAACTCTAATACATGTGCATACTTATTAATATTTGTATATTAACGATAGAAAATGATAAGAAATTTATGCATTAATCTGACCTTATAAACGCAACATTTAAAGCCGCGTACATAATATATCAACGTAATAATAAATTGGCGAATAAATTAACACTTCAATCTGATAACTTCATTTTAAAATAATGGATACCCAGCCCTCGATCATGGAACGTCAGTGAACACGTCGCCGCGGCTTACTGGCGATTAGCGGTCTTTCAGGAAGCCAGCCATCTCGGGTAACGTGAGATAACGCTAGTGTGTTGTTCCAGCCATCGGTGCGGGTTGACTAATGAAGATTTAAACCGACGCTGGTGCAAGCCGAGCCCCGTACTTCATCCGTCCATTTACCACACAAAGGTAATTGAATCCATACGTAGGTATTTTTATGTAGTAAAATGGATTTCCGCGTTTTGTATTGGAGTGCGGTTCTAAGTGGACTGTGACCAGCAACCAACAAAATAATACTCGTAACAATAGTAGGTACTAATAAATAGATCCCAAAAACTGATTGTAGACTGTTTCAGGGTTTAATAGAGTACTTGGTGCGTGTGTGGAAGAAACCACCGCTGGTGTACTGTGACTTCCACGGCCATTCTCGCCAGAAGAATGTATTCTTCTACGGATGCGCCGGCGCCGAGAGCTGGTGCAGCAACGACCGGCTCGTGCAGGATGAACCTGTCAAATATCTTGTAAGTTTTGATAAAAGTATAAGTAGGTAATATTTATTCTGTCATTAATAATCTAACAGCATTACACTTTTGATGTCAATAAAATTATCTGATTGAAATTGAGATTGCGCCTGTACCTAGTCTCTGTCAAAGAAGTTAGATACGTATAAATATCGTAAACAAAAATTCAGGGCTTCGCAACATTTGGTTAAAAAAAGCTGAGTATTTTTACGACCATAGGAGCCAGTGTATAAAATGTTTAATAATGTCCTCATAGATGCTACCAGCCCTCATGCACCGCATCTCTCCTGCGTTTGCGCTGGGCTCGTGCTCGTTCCGGGTGGAGAGAGAACGGGAGAGCACGGCCAGGGTCACCGTGTGGCGCCACCTCGGCGTCACCCGCTCCTACACCATGGAGGCTTCCTTCTGCGGCTTCGATAGAGGACCTTTTAAGGTAGTCTAGAGAAACTAAGAGAAGAGTATAGCATTATTGACAATAGCTTTTCTACTTGACTAGTTATTTTGAAGTTGACCTTCAAGTAGCTTGAAAAATTCTTCCTTGTCTTTTAATTATAACCGCTATTAATAACATTATGATTTCTCTTAAGGATATAGCTACGAGTTTAGAAGCATTCGATATGACTTAAACTATCTTCGAAGGACAACAACGCGAAAATATTGATACTTATTATTTAGTAGGTAGTCTATCGATCTACCGACCGCTAGATCTAATGTCGGCTACCACATTCAGTCGATCGCTTGCTTCGATATAAATCTCTAGTTAAAACCGCTTTACTTATAGAATACACAAATTATGAAGTAGTAATCGGATACAATAAATAACACAAATAAAAGATTATCTATAATTATCTGCCGTAGAAACACATCCTGTTTTACTTATATTCCAATTACGAATGATGGCATATCTTGAGATAAATGATAACGATACTTAGGACTTGACACGTAAGCTAATACATCTAGCGGCGTCCGAGGCTTTCCTTTAAGATCTTCAGATAAGTTTAGCAATAAATTTTCAATCTGCAAGCAGTAATAGTATTCATTCGTGTTTGTTGTGTTCTGCCAATCTGGACTAAGGAATAATAATACATCTAATTGGTTTAAAAATAAAGATTTTAACAATAGCCCACAATTAAACAATTTACTTAAAAATATTGCATGGATATTCACGCTTTTTTTATATAGCCAAAAATGGTAATCTTTTTTAGCGACAATTCAAAAAAATACGAATTTATTTAAGGTAATTTTAATACAGCCATATCATAAAGTAATTTTTGCAGACTTCCACCTAAGATTCTATTACATTGAAGACGCAGTTTTAGATAATCTTGTATAAGGCTTTCTAAAAGCAAAGCGAAGGTCTTAGTAGTGTTACATCTATATTAAATTTTACACTCCACCCCAAGTAATTTTGTGTTTATTACAAAAAAAAATTACACTGAATGTTGAAATGACTTTAACGACACGACTTTCACGAGGAATGCGCGCATGTCTGCGTCGTTTACTGCAAAATATATCTGTCGTGACTTAATCCTACAGTTACACTCGCGGCTCAGTCTGAGTTAGTACGGCATCGCCTTAACGTCATCACCTCATATTTACCTCTGCAGGGATTCCATCTGAACACCCAGCATCTACAGAACGTTGGCAGCGACTTCTGCGAAGCTCTCAACGGACTCAATGAAAACGCCGCCAATGTTGACATTCAGCTTACGAAAGACCTCAACGGGTGAGCTTACGTATATGTACTGTTCTTTTTAATTTACATTATAAGGATGGCCTTGTTTAAGAGGAAGGAATTATTTCAAAATCTTCTTTTTAAATGGTCCAAAAAACATTTTTTTTTTATTCGATGTATTTTTTCTGAGAGAAAAAATGTACATTTTCAAATTTTAAAACAAACAAAATAAATCCAATCCTTCCTAGGAGCTAGGATCTAGCTAGTTTCCTTGCACACGCTGCTATAGAAAATCACTGATAAAATCAATACTGATTTTATAGCTACGCCATGACAGTGTTAATTATGATGGTTAATTTGTCCAGATTAACCATAAACTATTGTTAAATCTACTAAAACGATATTACCGTGTATGTATGTATAAGCTTTCCATTGTGGTTAAATTAACTGTAATTGTGGTTTGCCTCTACGTTTTCATCGCGCACAGCAGTGATTGTAATCTGTAAGATTCGTGAGATGCCGTGCTTTATACTCGTGTATGGCAGGGAACTTATAATGGTCGCTGTGACAGTTGGGAAAATCTATCGTCATCCATATTGCCAACAATTTTAATGATAGCACAAACTTAAAATTATATACAATCTTTAATATGATTCCTTAAAGGTTAAAACATTCCTTACGTAGGCAATGTACATGTCTTATAGACTTTATACTATGACTTTGTTAAGAAATTATAGGCACAAAGAAAAGAATATAAACATAAAGAATTAATCTCTGCGTATATTGTCGTAAAGTTAATTATCTGGTATTCATTCAGAAACAGGGGAATTAACGCTACGTTTAAAGGGTAATAAAATGGCCCGCTTCGAGTCGTATCTTTACTTTGTATGTAACATAAGATAACGTGGGCAGTAAATCAGAAACAAACTAATGATAATTCTCACAGGCAAGACAAGTGAACGTATTCAATAGCCACAATAATTTATTATTGGAACTTATATCAATATTTTAAGCTTGTAAGAGATCTTTTCATCTGTTATACGAGTGTTGTTCTATCGACAGAAATATCGTTGAAATCTATTTGAAGGTTGCAGAAGACACCAGGCAAGTTATTGGAGATATTGTTCTTGATATTGTTTCGCATTATCAATGCATGTACTCGTACCTATAACTTTATTAAGCGTGTTCTTGTATATCTTTACGGTGTGCATTTTAGGGTACATACCTATAGTAACTAATGGTGTGAATGTATTTAAAAGTTATTGACGTGGTACGGTAGGTACCTACTAAGTACTAAATTATCTTAGCGGTAAAAGTAATCTTTATATTTGTGTTTTTCTTCTAACTCTTATTGTCTGTTTTTAACAATGAAAATAAAGAATACTAACGTCTGAATATGAGCATGTAAAGCCAAATTGCCATTTTTTGCACTACCGTCTCTTCACTTCACACTTCTTTTTTATTTGTTTGACGATAAATCATCAATTTCGGGTTCTCGGTATTTTACAGCTTCAAACTAATTATCTAAGGTTATAAAAAATATTAATTTCCAATGAGAGTTAACAAAAGCTTTAACACTGTTTTTTCACGCATCGTTAGGTAATTTAAATCTTAAAACCACAGACCACAATATTTTGCTTCATGTAAGTAATCGTGCGTCGTATTTACTGGTTATTGGGGTGAAATAAAATTTTATACTTACCAGATTAAGAATTCTTTATTTAGAACTTTTTTAGAACTTTCTTTTTTTTTCTTTTTTTTTAACTTTCATTTTTCTTTCTTTTTTAACTTTCTTTTTTTAGTTTTTTTTTTAGAATAAAATGGATCGATTTGATGATTACCATGCTGAATTCTTTTTAAACTGGGTTATAGATTCTGACATTTCTGTGTTGTCCATGGCCCCCATGACACAGGGAATTCTAGTGTGCTATCAAAATGTAGTATGAGTGGCATTGTCCTTTTTTCCGGGATTACATTATTTATACGTAGGTGTATAAAAATATTTAATCACTTCTGTCTCATATTGAAGTACAAAAACTCCCGCCCACTAAACTATATAGCTCGATCATTTCTATCTTTTAGCTTCTTCAACTGTCATCAATCATTTCATACACGCTCGATACTTACGGCGTGGTCCCTTATTTGGTCCCTCTTTATGAGGTCGTCAAATAGCCCTTATAGATTCATCTAATATCGCTGTAATGATTATAACAATTATCTTTTTAAATGTCTCATTCCCGAGACATCATTGCGATATAAGCCGTCTGTTCCCACGCCCATAGATATGTCATGTTCCGATCACAGTCAAGTGCTAAACATAGGTATGATACATCGCTGCGGTCTCTCGACGCCTCTATCTCCGTCAATTAAGACACAAATTGCCAATCAAGAGCAGGTTTTCCGATAACCAATGCCGTATTAATCGCCGTTCGATTGCTGTTACTGACATCAAATTAAACTTTTTTCCCTCTCTAATCTACTAGCAGATACTAAAGTTATCGATCCTATAAATGGGCTTTTCATTTGTTCTTCTATTAACTGCACCTTTTTATAGTTTGTTTCTCTTATTATAACTGGACCATGTCTGCATGAGCTGTCATTAATATGTTTTGCTGATAATTACGTACAAATCGTACCTATAGCATTTTAATTTGGCTGGCGTAAAAGATAAAGTACCTACCTACTTACCTACTTACAGCTTATGATTTTAATGACAAGATTCGAAGGAAAAAATATTTATAATTATGATGTTACGATTTATATGCTTACGGTACGTCGATTGCATCGGCTAACTGCCAATTTACAGACTTCACACAAATTGAAAAAACCTGAGTTCCCTACTATTTTTTTAATTTTATATAATGATCAATATATTTCATCCTGTGTTTTAAGTGAGTACCTCGATATATTCACAACGATACTCCCAAGTTATCTTAGAACAAAACAACTATTTGCGTCTTTTTCAACGTACAAATCTGTAACGTATTAACTCGTTAATTTAAATTATTGTTAACAGAGAGGTGGCAGTGGACAGTGAAGCCGGCTCCGGGTCGGACAGCGTGCTCAAGACGGACTCAGACGAGGATTTCGATTAAATATTTAAATTAATTAACGTTAACGTAGATTAAGCACCCATTATAAAACTCTATCTTACTGTCGATTAAATGTGTTTACATTAAGGTTTACATACAACAGAAAGATATTATAAAATTTGCAGTTCACGAACGGAAATTCGCAATAATTATATTTGTCAGTTCTGTGCCGATATTTGTAATTTTTCAGTCTTGGTTTTTATGTGATACGAGTTAATTCATGTGATTCTGTCGACATTAAATGAACGAGTTTTCTGTAATATACCATACCTCACTTATAACTACCACTCTTTTGGTATTCTATTATTACCTACTTACGTGTTTTTTTTTTATTTACATAAATGTAAACACATCAACACTAAGATTACGTCAAGATAAAACTTACATACCTGCGAAACAATTGTCCTATCGAATATTTTAAATTTAAATGAATGTGTAAGTACATTTAATAAACACCGAATAATGGTCAAAAATTATAGGGAAATAAATTGATACCTAATTAACTTTATTAGATTGCTTATTTAACTTTAAAATCTCGGTAGTCTGCTAAAGCCAATGTATGGTAAAAAGCAACTCAAATATATCCAAAGTACAAGGCGATCATCATAAAAATAGTTTAAGGCAATAAGGTAACTTATAACATTAATATGTATTAGATTAGTCGGCTAGAAATTATTTGCGAAAAGTTATACCTACAGTTGTACAGGAGTTTAAAAGAATTTGTTTGTAATAAATAATAATACTAGTGTATTTCGTTGTCATTTAGTAAATTTCATATTATTTTGATATTTTTTTTTTGTTTCATTAAAAGGTAAATCAAAGACTAATAATGGCAGCATAATATGTTAGTTTTGTGATGTAATTATCTCTCGCTAAGAATTAAAGCGTACAAAATTTTGTGTTTCATATGTCTGTGATTTATTTTTAATTGTGTAATTTGGTTTGTATGACATAAATTATTTTATGTGGCTTGTGATCTCAGTAACAATAAATAAATTATGAAATCACATTTATTGTTTTATTTGGTAAATCTTTTTTAATCCAACCACCAACTAAAAAAAACAACTAGATTCTGACGCTAAGTATTGGGTTAGGAATAAAAAGCAAAAGTTAAAAACACTGTAAGAACGTTTATTTTAACTATTAATAAATAATATATTATTGTTACATTTAACATTTATCACGCTTTACTTAAATACAGGAAACAAAAAGTGAAGGAAATTGTTTTCATAAATACATTATTTTTATGTTGATTTTAATAATAATAATAAGGAGAACATCTGCTAATATTTGAAATTAATTTATAAAATTAATCATCAATTAATTACATTTAAATTCATAATAGAATATTCAATATCGCTTATTATACAGTACGTACATTAATTCTCAGTAGTTGCATAAAAATCGTGTATTTAGTGATATAAAATCTGTTAACAATATTGTAATTAATCAATGAAAATAACATAAAACTATCATTGTATTGAACTTTGATCATTGCTCCATAAATATATTCTCAACTCAAAAAACAAGAAAAGCAAAAATTACCAAGTCATACTTGTAAAAAAAATGAAAAAAAAAACAAAAAGCACAACTTAATTAATACTTAATAGGAGATGGGTTCAACAACATCCTAATAGCACAGTTTCAAAATAAGAAAAAAATTATCTACTTAAAAATAATGAATATAATATAATGATTGAAAGATGAATAATTTTATAGGTCAGGAGTTCCCAGTTTACGCAGCAAAGCCGTTACTTCAAAAACATAATATAATTATGTATTTAGCGGGTACAGGTTAAACAATAAGATATCCTCCACTCTGTATAGTATATGTTAGGGCGCCAAAGCCTATTACTAATCTTGTAAATGTACCTTGGTCTCTAAAATATTACGAACCCCTGGTGTACATAACATTACAGCAAAAAAGATACTGTTAAATTCAACAGGATTGAATGGAATTCTTTTTGCAACAGAAAGAGTTACATTAAGCATCGTTGTAGCCAATTTTATCATTATGGGCTACATCATCATTCACTATGAGTGATGAAATGAAAAATAATCATCTGTTCATCTCACAACAGGAACACACTAAGACAGTGTCACAGATTATAAACTTTGTCACATGGAACCGTTATTGCAAGTTCTAGGAACGTGTGTATATACAGTATGTTTTCTCAAATTGAAGGTAGTATTCAATTTATTTTGTTTGATAATGTGACAAATTCAGCACCAGTTTTCTAAAAGTTATTATTAGGCTCTAGAAAAATTTGTACATTGAGTTAATCAGGTCACAAAACGAGCAGAATAACTCCCATATTACAATTTAGTAATGTAGTAAAGGAAGACCGAGTTGGTTTTAAAATTTAACAAAGGAACCTGCTAATATTACCATTCTCCACTTGTTTTATCGAATAAATTTGTAATAACTTCAAAAATAATGCCGGGACTAAAAAACCATTTCAATATTATAAATGCACTCCTTTGTACTACTTCTACAACAATATAGTGCCTTTATTCTTCCCACGGTTTCCTACAATTTCTTTTGAAAACCATAAATAGGTATATAATTAAGAATTCAGTTTATGATGAACATTAATTTCAATTACATATGCACGCAGTTTATTTAGTATTCAACCGACGCGTGCATAATTACAGCAGTCATAAGCATAACTGATGTTCTGAGACAACCATCAAGCGACATTTTAATGTTATAACAATAATTGCCTGTACTTAATTTTAATGTCATAATTTACTAGTATATTGTAAATAATATACTACAAGGACAAACGTAGGTATTGTAGTTTAAGTAAAAACTAAAATGTGCCAACATATAGCTGGGCCATTACAAACGTGCAGACTACGTCATCAGTCATTTTATCATATCTCTCGTTCTCACTTATAGGTATATCCACAGGGTATATCGGAACTCCCGCTGGAATGTGGGAGTGAGAGTTCCGATATACCTATAGGAGTGAACGAGAGATATGATAACATGATTGATGACGTAGTCTGCACGTTTGTAATGGCCCAGCTATAGTTATACCCTTCTGAACGATTAAAATATTTGAATTGAAATATTGACATAACTTTCGCTGGTACGTAATTAGAATTTCGGACTTTCTTGCGCATGTATTTAAGTTGGTTATGGAGTAACACATATTAAATTATCCGCTGTACTAGTATACAATTGGTCGACAATAATAATAATATTTGCCTAGTACACCATTACAAACCAATACATGATGTAACATGAAAAAATACCCGCATGAAAAAATAATAGTATTTTCATATAGTTCATAAAATGATACTTCGTAATGAGCA
Organism: Lerema accius; assembly: GCA_001278395.1. Taxonomy (NCBI): domain Eukaryota; kingdom Metazoa; phylum Arthropoda; class Insecta; order Lepidoptera; family Hesperiidae; genus Lerema; species Lerema accius. Next base: position 1,101,066 of record LGAG01000466.1, read on the forward strand.
ATTCTGATTTACAAACTCCGTATATTATTATTATTATACTGAGTGAAGTATCATAAGCTAAAAATTAATATTTTTCATTCAATAATACACTACTCGTATATCGAAAAATATAGTTATTATAGAAGATTTTGGTCAAATACCTATTTTCACAATCATACACAATTTTATTTTAATGGTACCATATTCTGGACGAAAAAGGTGTGCCTCTATAGTAATATTATGTATTGGAGGTATGTACTATGTACGAACTATTTTGTGAGAAATGAATACATTATTATTATAGTAAATTGTTTTGCAACATTACAAGTTCACTGACTGACTTTATATTTTACATTTATAGATACAAAAATGACAAGCTTACCTGTATATCGGGGATCCTAAATTAGTTAATTTTCTGACAACATTGACATGAACTTTACGCTATTTATTTACCAGTAGGTATACTTACAATTTTAAAGATCAATCTATTTTCACATATTTCATTCCAGTAAAAAAAAATCATAAAATTAAATATTTCAGAGTTGGGAAGAGACACAATCTATGGGAAGTCGTAATACAGACATATTATTGATTTTATACATATTTTAAAATTAAGATTTTTCGTACACAATAGTTAAATCATAGCTAATGCAGTTTTGGATCACAATCGGTTCATTCAGAAATGCGCTCAAATTAACTAATTCTTATTGATACATATAGTAATATATTTAATCATAATATATCCTATAGCTAACGCATATATTCTTTAACTACATTAAATAAGTTTAATGTAATATACAATGTTAAAATAAATATGTATTAAACAGAATACAAAGGAACTCCTAGATACGATATATTTCCCATTTAAAAATGTCTAAATGGGATAATCTGAAACAAACCATTGCATATATTTTAAGTATTTTATGATATACAAACTAGTTGGCTTTTGCATAATGTTTTTAATTACACAAATTATCTATTGAGCATTTAACGGATATGAAATGTTAAGAAATAAATGTAATGTAAAGAAATTATTTTGATGACAGAAAATAATAAGGGATTGATGCAATGGTATTTAATAAAGTACATAAACAACTCTATTGGTATAGATAATACGATTTAATTACGTAATGGTAATAAATGAACACATCTTACATAAACCTTACTTATATAAAGTACTTTTTACTAAGTACTTACACATCAAACAACGTTTTTAAATTCATTATTTAAGGAGTCGCCGATCCAGCTGGTTTCAATTGACAAACATTCTAATACATGAGACTAAAGTTACTCACACACATGCTTATAAAAAAGCATGGTCATTAGAATCCTGAAAATAAGGTTCCATAAGGCTATTATACTAACAATAAATGTAATAAATCGTTGCTAATAACCAATCACGATATGGAGATAAAAAAAACTTTTTTTTTCATAAAACTAACGATTATTATAAATATTTAATTTTCGACAAAATTAAAAAGTCTGAAAAAATTTAAAGTGAACTCGAACGACTCATGAGCCATGACATGCATTCGTGCTATTAATTAGCCAGTGTATCAGTACCTTAACATTCTGGTAGTAATCAACCTCACCCGATTTCGACGCTTGATTCCGCTAACTCAAAAATTAATTTCACAGCACAAATAGAATGCACATTGTTTACAATTTCCCTCTAAATTTCTTTAACTTTTTTTTAATTCACATTATATTTAATTTTGTCTTTATGAACTAATATAGAGTGTAAATTGTTACAGACGAACACATGTATTTTTTAATATTTAAAGTTTTATCTTGAGTAATTAGCTTGTATAGAGGGACATTTTTGCCGTCGTAATCAAAATAATTGGCATTAGACATTGAAGACGTTCACAAAAATTTTGAGTATCCCTTACAGTTTGAAACAAAGATTCGTACTAAACGGAATAACTAGGGATTTTATAACTACGTATACTTTATCTATTTCATTAAACAATTTACAACAGCAATCCTTTCTAACTAAAGAATTTTAATGCACCAATTGAACGTCATGAAATATTATGGAAGTTATTTGTATTACAGTAAACAAACTCCCACTAATCTTCCTAGTGATTATTGCATTCACTATGCTTCAACAAAATTCGATATAATATACTTATCGGGTACCCAAATGCGGTATCGATAATATCGAATTTCTCTTTCACATATTTTCGAAGTAACCTACTTCAACCATTTAATTCGCCGACAATGTATACATACGTATAAACATTATAGCATCATAGACAATAGGCGTGGGTGTATGGGCGCGGATTCGGCTGCGTCTGTACGTGTTCTCTGGGGCACTATCCTTAGTATTAAAGTTTACCTCACGGGTGTACGAGGGCGTACGAGGGTGTACGAGGGCGTACGAGGGTGTACGAGGTCGTACGTCGTCAGGGGGCGGGCTGTGGTTGCGGCTGCGGCTGCGGTTGTGTGGGCGGTCTGGCGCGCGGCGGCTGGCGGCGCTGGCGGG
>LGAG01000466.1:1104595-1129300 GCA_001278395.1 Lerema accius
TAAACACTACTGATAGTTAAGCTGGGTTTTCAACTTTTTACTATACTAGTCGGGCCGGAGGGAATGCGTGCTGACGTGTGAGAGATGGAGTCGATGCCGTCATTTGCCGATTGTTCATTTGAACGACACGACGGCAGTAGTAGGGTCAGGTTTGAAAGAAAGTGCACAGCGATCCAAAAATGCTTTCTCTTTTTCAATCGTACAATCTATATTAAAGTGACCTGTTTCTTATATATGTCAAGCTGCGCGCGCACGGCGTTGGCCCGCATCGCGGCTTGCTCGTGTTCGATGGCTCGCTCCACGTGCTCCGTGTTGGCTCGCTCCAGTAGTTTCACCTGCAAACATACATCAATCAATATACTATTAATAGGCGTATCAACTAACGCCACTATTAATAAACAACTTACAGCCTGCGAGCGGTATCTATGAGAGTCAATTACACTAGATTTCTCAAATAATGAGAAAATCATAAATTAACTCAAAAAAATTTTTTGTTAATTTTTTTGTACTAAGGGAGCTAGGTAAAACATCTGAGAACGTCAACACACAACATGAAAAAATATGTATGACATAACTACGGAGCCCTATAAACAACCATTCTATCTGTATGGTTACCTGTCTTCTCAAGTCGACATGCTCCTCCATCCTCTTCTTGTAGGAGGCGACGGTGGCCTCCAGCGCAGCCGCCTTGGCCGCCGTCTCCCGCAGCGCGTCCACTTCGTCCTTTAACGTCACATTCTCTGACGCTGCTATCTGCAAAACCATCCAAACAGTTGTTAAACATCATTTTTAGTACCGTATCTTTAAGATAAAACGGGACCCTATTACTAAGCCTCTGCTGTCTGTCTGTCAGCTGGCTGTATCTCATAAACTGTGATAGTTACAAAACTGACATTTTCACATATTATGTATTTTCGTTGGTGCTATAACAAATACTAAAATAAAAATATTAAAATATTAAGGGGGGTTCCCCTACAATAAAAGTGTTTTTTCAACAAACGTTTTCTTTTATAGATGATGGTACGGAAGAAACCCTTCATGCGCGAATCCGACTCGCACTTGGCCGATTTTCCAAGTTATTGTAATAATAAAAGACATCATTGTCACCAGAACCACTACACCCACCTGTAACTCCTCGTTCCTAAGTTTGAGCACGGTGAGTTCCCTCTCTAGAGAATCAGCGCGGGCCCTTTGATCATCTCTCTGCAGTTCGACTTTATCCAGCTCGTCTTTGAGAGCGTCGAGTTGGGCCCTCATGTTGCTGTAGCGCAGGGTCCCGGCGTGCGCGGGCCCCAGAGAGGCCCCCGCTTCGTCTAACTCGCGGCCCTCACTCTCGTAGTCCACCGCCGCCCGCGCCGCCGTCAACCTATTCACTTCGCTTAACAACGTCATCTTCTCCTCTTGAAGTATCTTCACCTATGATATGTTGAAGGTATGTTGGTATTTTTAGTTATTCAGGCTATATTCTAAAACTAATACCACTTTGATTTATTCAATGAAATTAAAGTGAACTTTACAAACTTTTACTAGATATTTTATGTAACATTGTAGTAAAATCGTATGTCTTGTTTTACCAATTTATGTTCAAAAACAAAATAAATTCCTATTAATAAAGACGTCTGATTTTATACATTGGAGACTTTGTTTAATAAGTTAATTTAACATTTATTGTTCAAATATTTTTTTTTTGTTGATACCAATATAAATACATGTAACTCACCTGTGTGTCGAGATCATGGCATCTCTGCGCTAACGCCTCTCTCATGTCAGCATCCGACTGTTCAACGAGCACGGGTTCCGAGTGCAGGCTGCCCCGATTCACACCTAACGTTAAGGTTTCCAATTCCTTTCGAAAAAAATAACTAAATAAAATAATTATTATTGATCACCGAACAACGCTGCAAGGCTGCAACCATCACTGAAATATTATGCAACTACTGCTCAGCAAACCAAACCAATTACGCGGATTTCGTAATGTTTCGACCAGAGATGCGCCGGTTGAACATTGGAAGGTGGGCCGTTCCGCGGTTATGGCTAATTTACACTTTGCAAGTAACGACTGCATGTAATTGGTACGGAAGATTTCAAGTAGATAAATTTTTACTTTATCTAACCGTGAATTGTGCACATTTTACTATGATACAGGTACTCACGATATTTATGCATTTAGTAAACACACCGATAGTGTATAGTGGGGGACAAGTGCGAGAGGCATTAAAATGTGCCAAGTACCAAAGCTAATTATAAAATATATATTTTATTTCTATGTTCTGAATATCAGCTGCAATATTACTTGATTTCGTTTCAGTATAAGAGGATACTTATACAGTGCACCAAAAACGCGGCAACGTTGATAACTATAATATCACCGAAATTGCACCTTACATTTTTAATTAATAAAAATCACTTAAACCTAAATGGTTCTTAGACCATTTAACATTTACAACGTGATAACTTATCACTCGCTATTTTTATTTCACAAATTGTAAGTAGCCGTTACACATGAAAACATTTACACATTTCAAATTTAATTAAAATTCCAAATTGAATTCAAGCAAATATCCGGTTGCATTCAATAATTAAATGAAAAAAAAACAGTTGAACTAATTTTAAACCGCACAATACATCGCGGTCTCTACAGTAACATCGCGTAACGACTGTAATAGAATAATCCAACGAGCGCGACACTCAAGAGTTAACTAACGACATTACATGCAACACGGTGCGAATTCTCGTGATCCAAGGACGTTAATGTGCGTATCTAAAGCGGCTACGTGTTCAGGCCGAGCCCGCAATAACAATTCACTATGCACCACCGAAAGCACTATTGAGCAACACAGTTTGTTAATTGAATTTTTGCAACGAACTCATTGTAATGCCCTGTTTACAGGCGTTACATAAGATTTCGGTGCACATATATATTTAAATTCTGATCCAATTATTCTAATTCCGTTAAATTATTATCTTACAAAAAGGCACGAAAGTTAACGAGACGCGATCAAAACGACGCCTTTTTTAAACTCTTTCAGTTTACACAAATGCACATCTCAGCAGAGCACTGTTTACACAATGTTTATAAATAGCCGCGTAAACCATTCTTTGCGTTGTGGAGCTATATAATTTGATTACCTGTATCGCTTGCATTATGGACCGTTGACATGATAACTCCAGTTCCATTATGCGTGTTATGTATTCTTCTTTTTTGATGCAGTTGACTGCACAACCTATTTGAATTACAAAGACAATCTTATGTATTTTGTTTTGTCTCCAACTCTCGATCAATCAAAATACAAATTGGAATTCTTTGCATGTGGTCTGAATTGATTGGAAATCTAACGAAAGTTATTCTTGGAATTTAAATAAATATCTATGCAATTTAAAGAATAAAAAGGGCCAATAATAAATTAAGTACAGAATTATTTGTGTTGAATTATACCACCAAGACCTACCAATAATTATACCACCTAAAAGGAGGGTAATGTTTTTCGAAGATACGTATGTGTATGCTCATTTTCTTTGGCACACTTTACAGTCCAAAGAGATTGGCGGATTTCATCTTATAAATTTTATTATTGGTTTTTTCCCGATTGCGTAAATGACATAGGCTATATAATTATTATATTCATTGTTTTTGATAGAAAAAAATTGTAATTCAATGACTTACTGAGAACCAACTGAAGTAATCTGCCCAAGTCTGAGGGGTCAGCATTTTCAGCAATGTTGACCACATCTGGTCGAGTGAACTCTTGCAGACTCAAATTTAAGATGTCCTGATGATAATCTAAAAATACAATTTTGTAAAAGTTACTCATATCAACACCCCTACTAATAAATTCACTTAAATTTATTTACTGTAATCAATGTGTTAAATATAATTTAATAAGATTAAAAAATAATTAAACCAAGAGTAAGCAGGGAATAAACTCTAATTTGATTTTTGAATTAAAGTTAATCCTAGGATAAGCTACTTCAAGCTTAACATAATGATCATCCATGTAAAAATAAATTTTATTACTAAGACTGTAAGTTTCCAACTGACTTACTCAATGAAGATGATAGTTGTATGGGTAACTGCTATAAACAAGATCAGAGGTTCCCAAACTTGACCGATAACGTAACACCTACCTTATATTATTTTATTTTATGGAACCCAATATCAAATTATTTAAAGCTGACATTATCATTTATATTTGAATTTTTTTTTTAATAATTATGGGAAACCATGGGGGTCCCTCTAGACCTCTAACCCTCTCCTCCTCTAAACCTCTAGATTTGATTGAACAAAGTTTGAGAATCCCTGAACAAAATGTCTTCAATCACAAGACCCAGTGGTAACTATTGTTTATAGATTTTGGAGGAAGGTAATTATGCTTCTTTGTCATGCACAAGGATTTAATGAAGTGTGTAGGTGTCACTAATAAAAAATCTATTGTATCTTAGTAGTCTACTTATGAGTCATTAAACTGTAAGGTTGAATTGGGCATAGCTTGTATCACAAAATACATTCACAGATAGCAAGCAAAATTATAAAAGGGTTGAATGTATTTAAAATGTTAACAATTCATAGAAGTGATACATTAAAACAATACAACTCATTGTCACCATGCTTATGAACCCAATTTAAAACCGGATACAACAAAAATATTAATAATAAATTTTATGTGACTTCAAATCTTTGATAACCCAATACAGCATGAACAGATTTTTTTTTTTAATAGATGATAACTATTATGATACTCTATTTCAGGGTTTCCCAACGTTTCTTATGTTGAGGCTCCCCAGGCTATTAATAATATTTTCATAATCCCCCTAACACACAACAGAAATCAACATACAACAAACCAACATTTATCAGAACTACATACCAACAACTCCTTCCAATATTTTTTTCAAATTGCTCACTTTTAGTCTCCAGTTATGTCCCACATCTGTTTTGATTTTGGAATTCCATGTTGGTGTGAAATACTCAGGAGCTATTTGGGTAAGAGCCTCTGCGATAGCAACACCATCAGACAATTCTGTAAGATAAATACAATTTGTTAAAAAAAAACATATTTAGTGTGAATATGAATACAAAATAAATCTGTACGGCATGTAGCCAATGGAAGTAGACATCATAATATACCAATAATATAATTAGATACACCATAAACAACCTTAAAATTCATAATGTGCATAAATGACATATCTCATCATTATGTAATTATTAAATTATATTTTATTGTCAGATATATAGTCAGACTATCATCAGATAACAGTTGCTAAGACCTCCTTTTATTCTCACAAGTTATAAAAAAATACACGCATTGCAATAGATGATTATTATGCATGCAGTGTTTATAATATAATTCTTTCCCCGTTATAGCCAACAACAAACACGGTCACCACCCACAGACATCCTAACACCTACTCATTGGTGCCAATCTAAGCAGTTAATCTGAATGTTAAAATACATTAGGAATTGATGAAATATAGCAAATTTTTGTACAGACAACATACTACATGTATATCTAACATAGTATTGTAAAAATTACCCAGTAAAGTAAATACTTTAAAAGACTGCATTGAGCAATTAAGCTTTGTTTATAATTTGATTAGAGCCAGAAACAGTGTTAGAATGAAAACAACATTCGCTTTATGAACTTGAAAGTGAGGTCAAAATTCAAAAATGCAATCTACCTATGTATCTATATGTTGTATAACAATTACTTAAAATAAACAAGTAAAAAGGTGCCTACTACAATGAGTCATGGATCAACACTATTAAATTGTTACATCTATTTCAGGACTGGAATCTTATAAGCTATTAATATTAAAATATCTTACCACTTGGATTTCCATGCTTGGCAGTAAGATTAAGGGTTTGCAACCACTTAATTAGATTGTCACACAACACTGCACCATTACCTTCCATTTTAGGCTAATCCTACTTATCACTACTAAACATAGAAGAAAGATTATAGTAAATAATATACAAAATTCATCATAATTTTAGATACTGAAAGTTACGAGGCCTCCGTAACTTGTGACGTTTCCTTGTTATTTATTTATTTTTATTATAATATAATTTTTGAGTCGACGACATTCAGATTTAAGTTCTCGACATTTCAATTTCAACTTTCAACCACAGATTGTAATGTCACTAGTACTAGTACCCACAGACTAAGACATATATACAGGTTATATAAATAAGTAGTTTGTTTATATTTATAATTATATCTGTACATACTCTCTATTCTACACTTCTAACTACTCTATGTCAGATTAGCGCACACTACACAACCTCGCGAAAAATTACTCAGAAGTTGGCGTGAATTGTGAAAAATTGTGATTTAAAGTTAGTTTAATTTAATGTTCCAAAGGGTAGTAAACGGATGGATAAAATTGGTATATATTGGTAAATGAAATAGAATTATTGATTAATAATATAGTTGAATGCTGGACTTAATATTATCTAGAGTATTTGTCTATGCCTATTTTAAAATCTGTGACTGTAACGTGAGATGTCAGTTTCAACTGTCAACAGTGTCAACAAACTACTGTCAATGGTGTGTCTGTGCTGTGAACAATGACTAAAGACTATCTTACATCCATGGCTGTGAATGACCTGAATGTCAGATTGTCAGTCAGTTCAGTTTTCAGTATTTCAGACTTTCAGTAAAGGAATTTAATTTAAAGGAAACCGCGAGCAAGATTGAAATTTTGATAAAATCTATTAATCTGCAATCTGCATTTATTGTCTTGTTAAAATTGTCTTTAAATCAATGGCGGTTTCAAGAAAAAATGCACTGAGGTTTGTGAATTGAGCGAAGTAAACTCTTCTGTGCAAATCGTGATGTCTAGTTCAAGCAATGTTTCTCAGTCTGCTTATTCGCCGTCTGAACCAGAGACTCCTCAAGTATGTCAGATTTGTATTTTAATTTAGGTTTGTCAACAAAAAAATTAAACATGATATTTCTTTGTGATCGGCGGTTAACAAGAACACCTGGATAATCCTAGCTTCATAGTTTCGCCAAATTCGTGTGACTCGTTTTAAGACCCAACCCCAGTGTATAAAATACGGTAGCGGAATGGAAGCTCATTACAGCAGTAGTGCTATGAACTCTGCACCACATTTTCAAAAACTACCTTCCCCTCAGAATATTAACTTATGATTTATGTTAATTTATTGTAAATAATAGCCATACTACAATCTCACCTTGTAGCATGTATAGATATGGCTATACACAGATTTATCCTATTAAACCCTTGGACATCTTTATGACCACATTGGACAATATAAATCCTACATATTTTATTGAAAATTTTCAGATAACACCTCAGACAAGAATTCAAAACTTTGAGCAAACTTTAAGTCATGGAGATCTTGGACATAGTATTGAACAATCTTTAAAAAATGCACAAAAAGAGATACATCAAAAAAGAATTCAGTCATTGAGAAAAGAACTTGATTACCTAAAATCTACAGAGTGGAAATTTGAATATGACAAGGGATTTATGCAATGAACACATACCATTATTTTTTATTTAAGTTTTAATTTCAATACAACTTTTGTCAACATGTTTTCTTATATATCTAGTTTATTGGGTGGATTATTTAGTAGAAAGCAGGATGACGATTATGAGAAGGAAAAGTATTTAGCAGAACAACTTTTAGAATTGGAATATGATGAAGAAAGAATTGAAAGTACAACAAATATTAATCCTGAAGTAGAAATTCCTATAAATACAGCATGTTTTGAAAGAACAGGTAAAAAAATTTATACCACTTCTAACTATTAGTGTTATTTAGAAATCATCTTATTTTAGTAAACCTTGTTGCATCAAAATTTTCAAATAATTGAAATCAGAACTGAGATAAAATCTAAAGGTATAAGATATGATAGTCCATAATTTGCAATAACCTGCCAGGATCTGAGTAGAAAACAACAAACCAGATGGTGGCCATTAAGAAAATTGCTCTCAGTGGCATTAATATTTTCAAGTAGTGCTTAATTGATGCAATAAATGAATCAAAACTCAAGTTCCTTTATATAAAAGTTTACAACACACCCTTAAAATACATTCTTGACATAATAATTCATATCTCATTTCAGGAGTTATAAGCTATTGTGGTGAAAATTATGTTCTCATAGATGGAATGCTATATTTCGATATTTCCGCTTGTTCCATAAGATTAAAAGAAAATGACAAAATTTTGTACCTCAGCTACAAAGATGCAAATGAAACCATCATAGTAGTAAGAATTTTGCAAAATTTAGGAATGAGTTGGGAAAATGAGGAAATAGAGGAAGACAAATTCGAGGTTTTTGAACATATACTTGTTGGAGAAGTTAAAGAAAGGAATAATCGTTATGTTTATATTAAAGATAGTGATGTAAAATTCAGTTTAGATGATGTCGAAGGCACTTTCATTCCAATAACGGGAGATTGGTTGGAAATGAAATGCAAAATTAAACAAGATGAAAGTAAATTATCTGATATTTCAATGAAACAGGTAACCAATAATAATGAAATATGTATAATATAATATGTATAGTATAATATAATATGATTTTTAATGAATACTGTTTTGTTACAGGTTGTAGATGTTATATGTTTTTATCCACTTAGAACTAAAGTGAAACATGCTACAGTTACTCAATGGAATGGTGATTTTGGTACATGTGATAAAATAATATATTTTAAAAAGGACTGTTTACAAAACACAAGTCAAGTAAATATTGGAACAAAGGTAATTATCGTAAAGTAAGGGTAATTTGGAAAAATAACTACTTAATGCTTATAATTTGTTCATTTTTGATCTTACAGGTAATAGTTGAAGCAATAGAAAGCAGTCAAGGTGTGTGTATGTGGCGTGCTATAAAAATGCTAATTAAAGAAAATGATTGTACACCAGATATTGCCAACAATGTAACAAATGAACATGAAATAAGCCTTGATTTAGAAAAAGAAAAAAATATTGACATAACCTTTCCAATTGCATTTGAAAATGTTAATATTAACCAAACTGAAATTAAACATCTTGATATTAGCAACAATAGTACTGAAACATACACAATCAATAAATGGATAATGTTGAGTAAAAGAAAAGACTCTCAAATTGTTATAAAACCATTTTTTACAAATCCAAGAAAGTTATATCCAAACAAGACAATTACACTCACTATTACTTGTGAACCAAAATTCTTAGGCAGTGCTAAAGAATGCTTAGTTATTCTATTTAAAGGATTTCAAATTAAAAGATTTATTGAAATCAATGTTGTTGATGAAAATATACCAGAAATCATTACTGATGACCCAAGACATGATAAATCAATGTCTACGAAGATCACAAATTTAAAGAAGATAAGAAATAACAGAGATGGGGCATTTGTACCTGGGGTGAGACCAGTCAAACCTCCTGCATTTGTATCCGAGCGACTTGGCTCATATCCCATTCCAGACAAGATTTGGTCCACTATCTTGGGTGATTCTAATCAAACAATGTACAGTGATGACTTCGATAAAATTATAACTAGAATTGAGACAAATTTACCCTGCCTGTATCAAGAATTCAATATAACTAACTATCTTGATAAATGGCATACTCTATTATTTATGGAAGAAATACAAGAAAACATTAATATAAGGGTACATGATATAACAAAGACATTTCTCATACATTGTCAAGAATATTTTGGAATTGAGATAAAAGGACTTTCTGAGAAAAGGCCATCTTTAATTCAAGGTGACAGGGCTATAGTAAAATATGTTTGGGACCAAAATTCGCCACAGTACGAAGGATTTATTCATGCTATAAAGGGTGATTTAGTACTAATAAAATTTAATCACCAGTTTCACGAGTCATATGATGGAGGTGACGTGTCTGTTGAATTTCATTTTTCAAGGACTAGCTACAGAAGATCACATCAAGCTATTAATACGGCACTTACTAATTTAGGACCAGATGTACTTTTCCCACGACGTGTTGTACTGCGACAGCCTCAACTTTTAGGAGATAAAATTAAGGCTGTAGAATGGTTCAATAATAATTTAAATGATGGTCAAAAGAGTGCTGTAATAAGCATTCTTTCTGGTGAATGTCGACCGCTGCCCTATGTTATCTTTGGGCCGCCTGGAACCGGAAAGACTATTACTGTTATAGAAACTATTTTACAAATCCTTACAATGATTCCCGAGAGTAGAATCCTTGTTGCTACTCCATCTAACAGTGCAGCTAATTTGGTCACAGAACGTCTAATAAAATATAAAGACCAATTCAGTGGTTCAATAGTGCGTCTTATAGCTAATTACTTGGTAGATTCAATAAATTTGCCTGACGAAATAAAACCATTTTGCGCCACGTTAGACATAGCAAGGGAAGAGACTCATAAATCTAGACATTTAACTAAGAATAATATGAACCTGAACTGCTCCAAGTCTTTCATAGGAAGACATCGTGTCACTATTGGGACTTGCTATTGCCTAGGTAGTTTAGCACAGTTGGGACTGCCGCGAGGACACTTTACCCATATAATAGTTGATGAAGCCGGACAGGCTACTGAACCTGAAATAATGATTCCCCTGTCATTCATTGATAAAGAAAATGGCCAAATTATTCTTGCTGGTGATCCTATGCAATTGGGCCCAGTAATTATGTCCAAATATTGTATTGAATTTGGTATGGCAGAATCATTTTTATGTAGGCTTCTCGAAACCTTTCCTTATCAGAGAGACTTTGAAGTATTCCAGAATGGATTTGACAGCAGACTAATAACAAGATTATGTGATAATTATAGATCTGTAAAAGAAGTACTAAAAATTCCGAGTGAGACATTTTATGATGCTTCTCTCGTAGCGAAGATCGACTATAGTATGTCGTGGGTAACAAAGTATGTCAATGCAACATGTGACATTTTCGATATAAATGATAAAAGGACTGGTGGAATATTTGTGTATGGAATTAAAGGTTGTAATAGCAGAGCTGAAGATAGCCCTTCATGGTTGAACCCACAAGAAGCATCTATGGTTGCATTAGTGACATGCAAATTATATAAGAAGAACATAAATGCAGATGAAATTGGCATAATAACACCTTACATTGCTCAGGTAAGTGCACTAATACTTATCAAAGATCGATTATATCTTTTCATAAAGCTTTTCCTATATTGTAATTTGCAAAGGCGAAAGTTTAAACCAGTATTTGATGTGCATATGGGCACCATTCCCTTTTTTTGTAACCAGAATAATATTGGTTTTCTTATAATTGTTTTAGATCAGATATATAAAGCTGCTGTTTGATTCCATGGGGCTTGAACAACCAAAAATAGGTACTGTTGAGGAATTTCAAGGCCAAGAAAGACCCATAATACTCATATCAACTGTACGATCAGGAGATGTATATCTACAGGAAGATATAAGGCATTCATTGGGATTTGTTAAAAACCCTAAACGGTTAAATGTAATCATAACTAGAGCTCAGGTGTCTGCAATACTTTTCTGCAATCCTCACTTATTATCAAAAGATCACTTGTGGAATTCAGTGATATCATATGCAGTTAAAGAAGACAAATACATGGGTTGTGATTTACCCACTGCTCTGCAAAATTCTATAGACTTTAATACTGAATAGATTAATTAACCTATTATAAGAAATAAATATAGTAACATCCATAATCATCTTTTTTATTTATACCCAGGGATAGTCTTTCTGTTCCAATTTACCCACCAAGTAATATAAAACGAATCCTTTGAATTATTAATCTATGTTTGATGGCACCTTTACAAATTATTCAGCATAATCATGGTATTCATTGTATGAAAAAATCTACAAGTGAGTAGGCTTTAGTAAATATGATGGATTTATATCTAAACTTTATAATAACCTCGGAAGAGTTTTTACAAAACAATAAGTAGATAATAGAAATTTAATTATTTTATTTAAGTTTTTACAATAAGTAGATAATAGAAATTTAATTTCCTTAGATAAATCTACTTCTTATGTAGATTTTCATCCCCTCCGAGATTATTTTCACAAAATTGGGGATTGTTTTTTGCTATCAACATCATGTTATGTTAAGGCACTATCAGGATAAACTAGTTTCATACGATACCACATTCATAAAAAGCTTGGACGGGCTATATCGGACAAGTCAAGTTCAAGTATAATTTTATTGTTCTGTGGTGAAATTACATGCAAAAACTCTGATCTATGATGCAAGCTTATCTATGCTGTCATATCATAATAATGACAGTGTCATTGCAATTCTGTCAATTTCTGTCAAAATTGTCCAGAATTTTTTAAGTGTAAATTGTAAATCACAAACTTGTTGTGTAAAACTATAAAAGAAAGAAAATAATCTCTGCCCTGGTGTTGTATTTAATTTGGACACTAAATACCTAATAAATTCAACTTAATAATACTTACATTGTATAGTGATTTAATAATTTATCTTCCTTTTAAACTACGAGGCCTAGTATCTTATTAATCACACACAGAGCAAAATGTAATTCAGGTTTAGTAATAATCTCTTACCAGTGTTTTGATGAAGGTTGACTATTTGAAAACAGATTTTGCAAAGTTCATCTGCAAGAACATTTTGTTGATAATATAAATTAGATTGGGGTATGATATTTAAAGTAACTTATAACATAAGGTATAACTCTAAATAAATAAATGAAAATGGCATCAAAAAAATGTATATTGTACAAGGCCAATTTAGACGATAATGAAAGTGAAGGATCAATGACCCCATGCTTTCAAATAAATCATAATGTGGAAGTGAAAGATGTACCTACAAATGGTGAGGAATATTTACTAAAGGTTATACATGAACGGAAGAGCTACTCTCCTGTAATAAAAAGCACAAATGACTATTCAAAATTTGCTCAAAATCAATCTCGCTTTGCTGAAGAGGTTAGTTGATGTACAAAATTAATATTCTGTTTAATCATATTTTTGACCAACAAGAAAGCAAAGGTTCTATTGTACCAGGCACTGTAAACACTGAAATTGAGCAAATGATTAATAAACCTTGTATTGTTATGTCTTTTCAGATTGAATATGCTAGTGCCCCTGAATTTTTACTCCCGACAAAAGAGTGGCAAAACCTCCAAGTGGCAGACTTCTCAGATGTCCGCATGTACATATCACGATTACAAGCTAAAAGAGAACTATGGCCAAAAAACTTCAGAGTAAAAAATGTTAATATTTGGAAAGGTTTTTTTGAAAACAATGAACCTACACTTACTTGTGTATTTAGTATAAAACATGCAATATTGGATAAAGGCTTGGAATATTTAATAGAAACATTAAATAATATTGAACCTGGACAAACGATTGATTATAAAACAGGTAATATTATTTACATAATATATTAATAACATTTGTAGCTACTGAAACTTGTTTTTATAGTATAAAAAATGCAACTATGTACTCTTTAACCATTTTTTATTTTATTCATACTCTCTGGCATAGTGTAAATTCAGTAAATAAGTTAGGTAGAAAAATAAATTGTATAATGATGGAATTTATATGTAAACTACTTATATTTCAGGCCAATGGATATATGCATTTTTAGCTTGTACTAGACAACCACTTCTATCTGATACTGTTAGTATTTTAAGAACATTAGCTAGGAAGTGCGCTGAAATAAGGTATGTATTCATTACTTAAAATTATTGTCATGAAACTAGTAATTGTTCACGGAAAAACTAAATTGTGACTGAAAAATTGGGAGCATATTTTAACAAAATGTATGCTCTTCTACTCGTTTTTTTCGTCGTAATTTAAAAGGTAAACAATCTTACACTGTATTTTTTATGTAATTATCAATTTAAAAATAAGACAGACACAAATTAAAAAAAACTAAAGAATAAACAATAATTTAATGTTAAAATAAATTTCTGTATACTATTTTTTTAAATTAATGAAATGAATAAAAGTTGTGCCAAGATTGTTTACCTTTTAAATCACGTTGAAAAAAACGAGGCATAGCTTATGTCACTCTCATGATGGAGGTGAAGCCATAATAATATGAAATATAAAATGACACTATATGTGGAAATCCATCTGCCTATGCTCTAGCTTGACTCATAGATTAAGGCAATGAGATTGTCATACATATCATGCTCAAAGAAAATTTATCCTCTTGGAGCAGTAGGATAATGAAGAGTGCTGCGTTAAAGATATTTTGCTTATCTGCACACAAAGTTTTTTTTTTTGTGATTGTAATTTCTAGTGCTGTAGATTTTCATCGTAAATATAATTTATCAACTATTTTTATTCCATTTTAAAGCTCATATTTTTTTTAATTTCAGATCCCATTTTGATGAAGAAGATGAAAATACTGGAATGAAAGTGATGCCCTTAAATTTATTTATATGTTTAGTATCCAGATATTTTCGACAATATGATTTGGCTGATCCGTATCCACCGAAGGCTTTTACACTGGAATAATTTTTATTATTTGACTTTGAATATAAATAATATGGACATTTTAAATATATATGGTATATCATTTCATGGATTGATGCCAGAAATCAGTTAATTACTATGACCCTATAGGGCAGGTTAAGAACAATAAAAACTTTAGTTGCGTTAATACCCTGTTACTAATCTGAAATAGCATAGGGGAATAGTACTCTTTAAGGGTAATAGCACTTTTAGCACATTTTTTTAACCAAACAGTATGAGTATCCTTACCTAACATATTAATGGGATTATAGTTGTAATCATCAAATAAAATTGAACAAAAATTTATTACAAATTTTGGATAATTCAATGAAATTCAATCAAGTATAATAAAATATTTTATTAGCTAAATATTATTGTAAATAAAAATATGCATTATCAAAAGTATTTATTGCATGTAATTCAAAGTTATTCAAGCAAAGTTTTGGTCATCAACATCAAAGTGCACACCAACTTGTTGTCGTACTGTATCTTCAAGCTTAGCTAGAATAAGGCTCTCTTGGTGACTCATCCGAGGTGATTCTATCAGCCCTGCAAGAAAATATTGCATCAGTAGATTCGTTCAAATTGGTACATAGAAATTTCGTCCATGCTACGTACTTTCTTTGTTACGTAATAAATTACACACTCATACCATTATGTAATGTATTATCAGGTTTATTTTCTTACGTATGTACCTACATAATTTTTTGTCACAACTATTGAAAATTCAAATATTTGTACCAATTTATTTGCTAAAGTCGGTACTCATATTGTATAACGTTAAAAATCTTTTTACATTATTTTCTTACCTTCCTTTATGCACCTTGCTACTTCCATAGCTTGGTACACCAATCCAGCACTGTTGCTGAAGTTGTAGGGTAATTTAGATTCATGAAGAGTGAATTCCTCTGTTTGTCCATCAACTTTAATTAAAGTATTTGGAAAGTGAAAAGGCTCTTCCAACTGAAATTTATTTAAAAAAATTATAACATTAGGTCAGGTTTTCTTGTGGATACATAGCAAAATGTACAACTTAATCAACCTTTAAAGCAGCAGTGGTGTAAACATTAAATACATTTATAAAGGATAGATACTTAACATTTACAGCTACCTAGGTTTAAGTTTCGCTAAAAGTAGGATTAATGAAGTCCTCCTGAGTTAATTTACTAGTAACAAAACATGGTCGTCAATTAGCCGATTCTAAAACCTACCGTCATTCTGCCAGCGGTCCCAACAACTGTGGCTTTATTCCACAATTTAACCCTGGCGTGTGAGTTGAGTACGGCCCTCCTGACGCCCTTATAGTCCAGTATTACGGTGTCGACCATATCCACTCCGTTTTCATTCAACTCTCCAACTGCGGTGACATTGGTCGGCTCATCCTTAAAGATGTACTGCGCAAATTGTAGGGTGTACACGCCGATGTCTAGAATGGCACTGCCTCCCATTTCCTTTTTACTGAAAATATTTTTTTGGTTTAGCTGGTTATCAGTTTTAATACTTATAACTTTCATGTATGAACAAATGAATAAAATTTAACAGATATTTTTAAATAACTTTTGACATCTATATCCATACCTTATTATTTTCTTACCTAACTCTGTTAACTGTATTTATGGGAACACCAAAGTTAACTTCGACAAATTGAACATCTCCCAGTTTTCCCGCGTTGATTTCTTTCTCCAAAGCAATATACGCAGGAGAGAATCTAGACCACACTGCTTCCATTAAAAATAGTTTCTTCGTTTTCGCTATGTTGATCAAACTTTGAGCTTGCTTATAGTTAAGACAAAGGGGTTTTTCACACAATACGTGCTTCCCAGATTCGAGGAACAGCTTAGATAATTCATAATGGTCCGGATTTAAAGCACCGATGTAAGCGACATCTGGAATTGTACAACGCATGGAATGAAACATTACCTATTATCTATCAATAGAAAGGGGAAAGGTTACTAATATTGGCCAAGTTTTTCTTAAAACAATAAGCTCCTTGTACACTGCTCCGACTCACAGGAAGATCATTGCAGTTATTCAATAAGTTACCGAAAATCTATTGTTGTAGGTAAAGCCTAATAAAAATTGAAAAGTAAAATTGTGGGACTGATAACCAGTTTATAGGCTATATTAAATAGTCCATTCATAGTAGAAAAATGTTCGTAAACCCTACCAATGTCACTGCTTTTAGCTAGATCCTGATAACTGTCAAAGATCTTTCCAATATTGTGTGTCTTAGCGAATTCCTCTGCTCTACTCTTATCGCGCGCAGCAACAGCTACTATCTCCTGGTCACCCTTGTCCGGATACGAGTTAAAAGCATTGACGAAGTCATGGCTGATTTTACCAGCAGTTACAATACCCCAACGAAGTGGCATCTGGAAATGGAAATAAAATCCAATCGGTGATAAAATCGTTTCAGTGTCTTACCCGTACAAACAGACAAGACAGACAATAGAAAAAATGTTTAGCCCTCTGTATCGATAGTACCTACCTACCTACTTATTATTAAAATATCCAATGTGCAGTTTTTACCCCGTTACACTTTTATGACCTACCTATTATAGATTATTGGTAACTCCATTGTTTATAGAACACAAGATGCAGTGACTGATAGGTAGGTACCTACATTGAAGTACTTTCTTATCGATATTATGCCAATACGACAATAGCAACATTTATTTTATCTTTATGATGCAACTGAAGTATGTACCTATATATTAATATTACAAAATATTAGAACATACTTATACCCCTGTGGTTACATACGGTCTATTATTAACAATCTCTGTAACTATAATGAGGTCATTGGTCAGACAACAAATTAAAACAAGTTTTGATTACCAGTTTAATTGTAAACTTCAATCAACCTTGATAAGGTCAATAGCATTAGATTTATTCATTGGTGCCTACGCAAGTGCCGTGGCATCGGCTGAATAAAAATATAAATAAGATCCAATAAGAATAACAAACAAGATACAATCGGTTGCATAGAAAAACCACAACACAATATCAATAAGTACTTATCTAAAATCTCGATAGTTTCTATAAGTATAACTATCGATTGATTGATGTTAATCGTAACATAACTTTTTTTAAAGTAACTTTATATTTACGTACCTTGAATGCAGCAGTAAGGCACCTTCTATCAGTTTTTAATTTCTTTGACAAAACCGGCTTTGATGCAAATAGTACAGACAAATAAAAAAATGCTTCTATTTTAGTACCAGTTCTGTTGCCAGTTGCAAATAAAGCTCTCAACTAAGATAGCTAGCGCCCTCGGACGGGTGAAACTCAAAACAAACGATATGGTATCAGTAAAATTATCGGCTTCGATTGGCCACTTCGCTTCGCGGGCAATCTAATCTCGATTACCACTACCGCAAACATAACAGCATTATTGGGTATTATACATCGTAAATCATGATTAGGATCAAAAATAGTTATTTTTTTTTAAGAAATGTTTAAAACCTGCATGATTCAAAAGATCAGTTATTCTGTTTCTCATATTTTGCAATTTAACCATTAAAGCGTCTATTCAACGTTTCAGAGAATTTTCAATCCCCATTTTTATAACGGTGCTAGATGATTCCTTATTTCAGAAGCAAAACCCTGAATTATACTTATGATGTACCTACTCTTGTATTACCGACAATTCCACAGGCACGTTTACTACTTAGATTTTATCATTATTAAAATGTGAATCGTAAAAAAAACGAAAAGTAAAACATGCGAACACATTTATTTACCCATATCGTATACAAAGGTGCAAATAAATAAATATAACTAAAATAATATAACATTGATTCTGTAACAATAAAAATAAATACTATATACAAGATATTCATAACAAACGCAGCTAAAACAGAAAAACAACGTCAACTATGTACTTATAACAAGTTAGTACAGACCACAATGAGGTAGGATCGAGTTAGTGTAATACTGTATCAGTGGAATCTGTGGCCCCAATGTTCGTAATAGTCTAACTAAACGACGTGTCTATTTCCATAATGCTTCCAAAT
This sequence comes from Lerema accius, assembly GCA_001278395.1. Classification (NCBI taxonomy): domain Eukaryota; kingdom Metazoa; phylum Arthropoda; class Insecta; order Lepidoptera; family Hesperiidae; genus Lerema; species Lerema accius. The sequence continues at coordinate 1,123,049 of LGAG01000466.1, forward strand.
TGTCTAAAGCCAGTAATAGTCCTGCCTCTCAGACCAAAAATTATATAGACTCAGTCTTCAGACCAAAAAAGTTAAGTCAATTTTTTTTACGATTTGACGTATGTCACTGAGCACAGCCTGCCGAGCAATGGTACTGGGAAACGTTATCATTTGTTATTTAAGTACGTAAGGCTTTTTTTGACTACGCTTTTTTGTTTTTAAGGTTAAGTCTATACATTCTTTGGCCTGAGAGCTACCTATATAATATACATAAACATAACGAAAGGTATAAACAATTAAAAGATCATAATTAAGGACAATATAATTTTGTTACTTCCCTCAGAAATCAGTTGTATGATTTTGTAGAACTAACGTTGATCTAAATTTATATTGGAGCCGTTTTAAAATGCGCATACTTAACCCGGCGCAGATGTAGTTAGCCTCACTTAACCTTATGCTAAACACTGACTGTCTTTTGTATTGTATACAATATAGCTTGACGACGACACTCACTCATCATTATGTTATGAGCACTTGAAATCCGGTCCCTTAACAATTAAACTATACCTCAACAATTCCAAATTGTTTTTACCTCCACAATATTATTGAATGTAAATACATATAAAATTTAACTAAGTGCAATTATTTTTAGGAACAATTAAAAAATGCATTATAAAAATTTGTATTTCTGTTAATAAAAATCATCTAAATTACCTATATAACTTTGTGGTCATTTATATTACTACATAGTCAAACTTTTTTCTACACAAGGCTGTTTACTTAAATTGCCTTAATATTATGTTACATTTATACAATTAAACATGATAAAATTAAAAAAAAATTGTGTATTGTAAAAAGTAAAAATTCATTTCCATTAAATTTGTGTAAAAATAGTAATAACTAAATCTGTCTAAAACGTAAAACAGATCATATTGAAGATTCAAAATTATAATTATTAAAAAGCAAATCATTGTTTAAAAATTATTGTGATCATAATATTGAATCTATAATTAGTCAATTAGCTAAAATATATTACAATTATATAAAAGTGTAAAAGTCCTATTCATAAACACATTTTTTGGAACCTTTAGATGGTCATAGTAACTATGAAGTTTTACAAATATATAAACATATATACTTCGCATATTATATTCTTATCAATTACAGTACAGGGAAAAGCTTTACATTTAATTCAATATTGGAATAGCAATAATAATTTTCCGCCTATATAAATACTGAAGGAACATACCAGCTGCTCTAACTGCACTATATGTATTTTTTAAACTCCTAAAAATTGTACTGAATACTAGAAATTATTAACCGAAACAAATGACTGTTTGTTTTAAAGTCACCAGAAACAAAAAACGCGAATAAACATTACAGAATTTTGCATATTGAAACACCAGTATTCCATAATAAATGTATACCTCGTTTTTTTCGTCGTGATATAAAAGGTAAATAATCTTGGCACAACTTTTATTTATTTCATTAATTTAAAAAAATATTTGGAAGCATACAAAAATTTATTTTAACATTAAATTATTGTTTATTCTATAGTTTTTTTTTTATTTGTGTCTGTCTTATTTTTAAATCGATAATTACAATAAAAAGTCATTGTAAGATTGTTTACCTTTTATATCACGACGAAAAAAACGAGGTATAGTTTCCCCGTACTGTTAGGTTTGTGATCTTACGATGAGAACGCGGCATTGAGGGCCTGTTCTAGATCTTGCACGAGGTCCTCCGTGTCCTCCAGCCCCACGGACAGTCTGATGAGGGAGTCACTGATACCAAGCTGGATTCTTTGCTCTTCCGGTATTGACGCGTGCGTCATTAAAGATCTGTAATGTTACATTCATATTTGAAATGCTTGCAATTTTATTATATTATAAAAGAATCGTTTATTTAACACTAGTATGCCATCACTTCCGTTGGGGAATATAAGTTTTTGATACATACATACATACACTCGAATTGCTACTCACTTTCAGGCGTCAGTCAATTAAAATAAAAAAAATGTATAAGTTAAATAAAAAATATTCTTTTACTGCAATCATTGCAAAAAGAGTGGGCACAGACAATAATTTCAAAACGGCTTCAAAATTCATGAAACTCACGGTAATTCTGCTAAACTTTCGTATCCTCCAAGACTTTCCGCCAGTAAGAATATTTTCACAGCCGTTAAAAATTTCTTAGATTCTTCTAAACCCCCCGAGTGCTTGAAGCTGAATACGCCGGAATGCCCACCCGATTGTCTTTTCGCTATTTCATGCTGCGGGTGTGATGTTAGACCTGGAATTACAAAAATAAGAAAAATAAATATTTGATTGTTAAATATTTAATAGTTCACGTAATGTGTTTAAAGTACCTAATAAAATAGAATTAGGTAAACGAGTGCGGGGGAACCTAAACAAATAACGAATATTTTTATCACCCTAACACAATAGGTAGGTACGTATCCAATAATCGCCAAAAATGTATACATTTTTGTAAAAATGTATCATAACATCAATAATTATAGTGCTCGCTCCATAAATGTTAAAAAATTAATAACTTTAAGGTAATTTTACCATAATTTTTTCCTGTAATGGTATATTAGCTGGTTGAATTTCTGATAGCGACTCAGTAATGCTTTGCTATTTTTGAACAAATGTCAACTTGCCATTGAATATACAAACCGTAAATAATTAGATTTTACAGTTACCATGTCCATTCATATTCATTGTGCATAAATTAAATTTTATCGATATATGAAAAGAAATATCTTTACCATTGAAATTAAGTTACATCACAGATATGTAATAACAGAATATATTTGTAGACTTCATAGTGTATTATTATAAACACAGTTTTATTTACATTAAAAACGTAATCAATTTCAATCAATCGTCATAACATATTACACAATTTCAATACCTACTGTTCAAATGAAAACATTGCTAAAATTATGTTATTGTGACCCCTTGCAATGAACCGTAACTTATTTATCACGACCGAGTCACGGTTTTGTCAAAATATTGTTATCGCATTATTAAGTAATTACACCGATAATAAAATATTACTAAAATATCGAAACTACTGAGGAACAACGTCTTATTATTTCAGCGTCCAGATGAAACGAGTTATGCAAGGTTACATCATCATTAAGTAAATGTATGGTACGGTACGCAAAAACTACCATATGACATTAATCGAACGGTTCCATGAAATTAAACGACTTGGCAGCTTACATTCCAGTTGTACCTACTGGCGACGTCAATTTAAAATTTTGTATCGCAGAATAGATTTTAATGAATAATGGAAATAACTTATTTGATGCATTTGTCTTTTAATCAATATTGTGATAAAATAGCGTAATAAAATTATTGCATTTATTACTCCTACAATGTGAGAGGTATAGCCCATAGTCCACGCTAGCCAATTGCGAATTGGCAGACTTCACACACACCTGTGATGTGAGTTTATGGAGAACTCTCAGGTGTGCATGTTTCCTGACGATATTTTCCTTGAACGAAGCAAGTGATAAATAGTTTCTACTACGCAAATAACTTAAATCTTACCCTGCAATCTCAAAATACTTATTCTAGCAACCTAATTGTACCTCATATTATTACGCATCGTCGAAAAACGAACGTACGTAGACATGATGCTATATTTAGCTACTTTATTGTATAGTCAAGCTTAGAGAGATAATTTGCATAAAGTAGATATTTAGGTATTACTATACACGAGGAATGTGTTTTAAATAAAAAAAATGCCAACATAATCGCCGTCACTATCCTGATATCATCGTATCTACATGATTATTTTTACACATGTATCGTACGAGTCCAAACTAAAGATCATTTTTGTATTTTCCTCAACTACTATTCGCGTTCATGCCAACTGCGAATATTAATGACACGAAAAATATGGGTTTTAGATATAACATTTAACTGTCTAATCTAAATAATCAATTAATATTATTATCATTTCGAATAATTTTGGCGATATCAGTTAATGAGCTTTGTCCAACATGCGAGAATTAATCATGATTATTTCAATTTATTTGTGATTAAAGACAATTGAGTGCAATCAAGGAATTAATCAGCCAAATTGAGGCACGTCATGTGGGAAGACTCATGTTACAACATGACATAATTTCAAACTCGATTAATTAGAGGATTAGAACCGAAGTTATTGTTACTCGATGGTGATATTTTAATGTTGTAGGTTAACTACTAATTTTTAATTGAGAAATAAAAAATCCTATTGCGAAAAATTGGACGTGTATTATTACAAAAATAATAGCATTATACAACTCCCACAATAGACTACACAAGTTAAAATTCGTCAAACAATTTGAACTGTAGAGCGTGCCAAAAAGGGACATAGGCAAGAAAATCATTAACGTCCTTCCGGCACAATCTGGATTTAGTAAATACAATTATGCCTAAACTTAAAAAAAACTCAAAAAGTAAAAAATTGCCAAGTTATGCAACATGAAATGTAAAGTATGGTAGTAACTTTACACTTATGCTGTCTTCATACACAATCAAGTACAAGTCTAGAAACTTACCGGGATGCATAACTTCGACTATCTTGGGATGCTGTTCAAGCCACTTCGCGATGACCAATGACGACTTTTTATGCTGTTCCATCCTCAATGCTAAAGTTTTCAGACTTCTATTGACGAGGTAGCAGTCCATTGGAGACGGCACTATACCCATTGCTACAAAAATACGTTATATTTTTATTTTTAAAACTATTTTCAGCAATTTAGAAACATAAGAACAACGCGCGATTTGTTTCGTCGGTGATAATAAGGCTCTTTATTTATTATATTAAAATAAAACCCCAAATTAAAAGTTGGTTAATTATTATACAGAGTGAATTGGGTTATTCAACATTTGGACATGTGATAGGCAATAAAAATTACAGAAAGAGTTTGCTTATGAATGGAATGAGATACGAATTGCACAGACATGAAAGAGTGACTTGGCATCAATAAACCTATCGATTTTTATTAGAGAACTTATTGACTATTGTTCTGAAACTTGGCCACTTTCTACAAATTAACTAATAAAATAAACTAAGTTCAGGAAGTTGTAAAAAGTTACTGAAAGCCATTCAAATACATAAAATAATGGTTTGTTATTATTATTAATGGTTACAGTTCAGTTCAATCAGATGACAATAAAATATAATAATTAATTATCAATAAACATGTTAACGGAAAAAAATAATAAAACATTATCTTCCATAAAAATCATTTTAGTCAAGTTACGTACAGGACCTAATCAGCGTTTCACATATTATACCGGAAAAATCTATGAACACTAGAATGATATTGCAAATTTTATACGGATTTGCTATGACTCATTTTACCATGAGTATCAATTTTAGCGTAAACCATAACAGTAGTAGTAGTACGAAAATTTTTCCTTATATGCACTTACATTGCACAATATTAGGTACTTTAACTTTAATAAGGAAAAATTACACCGTATTTTATTTTGTCACGAAATATGGCCATGTTTTCCTATATCATGTTAATTATAATTAGTAACTCAAACTTCTCTAATTCAATACTTCATATTTTTCTATTTTATATTACAGTTTTCATTCATACCTTAATTTTTATGTATTCCGGGTCTTATGATTTATGTTCCGAGTTATAAATTATGACACAATAAGGAAGCGCAAGTATAAAGAACCGTCTGTTCTATGTGATAATTACTTAATTTTAATTGGTCCATTTCAATGCTTTTTTCCTTTTATTATTGTATATGTACAATCTTCAGAGTTACATTTAAGTTGTAATTTACTGTTCATAAAATGCCTTAATAGCAACATTGCGTATGAAACGTCACTACATATTACATTTGATAGAGAAACAAAACGCAATTATAACGGTATTGCATTAGAAATAAATATTTACATTGGGAAATTAATCATGTGGAAACACGTCGTATGTGATGCAAGATACAATAATGTATGCCTGAGTTCTTTATAAACACTGATAGGGAGTGTTGCGCTGATTTCCAGGTATGTTAACCGTGGGTATAAGTGCATGCGTGCGTCCTTTTAAACGAACTGTTAAGTATGACGTCAAAATTGTGTATTTACATAATAAGAATAGATCGATAAGTCGAGTTTTCGTTTGAAATTTACATACATTTACATATGAAATAAGGTAAGGTGGGGTAAGACTGCCACCGGGGTAAGACTGACACTGTCTATTATCTCGATACGTATAGCTTATTTACGAAATTCTTCTAGTGTGTAAGATAG
>LGAG01000466.1:1194355-1209700 GCA_001278395.1 Lerema accius
ACACACAGGACAGTGTTCATATATATTGGCAATTTTTTAACAACACCGTTATAATAATCATTATGTGTCAAAAAATGAGTAGGTACTAACGGTTGCCGCAGTAGTTAACGTTGGTGCTGAGTATGTTGGGTCTGTTGTAGGCGTTGGCCTGCAGCTCGACGCGGTACGACACGATGGTGCCGTTGGGCATGGCGGGCGGCGCCCAGCGCACCGTGGCCGCGTGCTCGCTCACACCCTCCACCGTCAGCGACAGCGGCGGACTCGGCGCTGCACACACACCGCACCATTATCATACACAGATATATCTAGGTTTGTCAGATAACCTGTAGTTCCGGGATTGACCCGGAATCCCCTGTCTAGGAACTGTATGTAGATACACACGTAGCCAACAAACCAAACTAACGACACGCAACCCATAACTGTCCCACTTCTGGGCTGTCTCTGTTCACAATGCAAAGGATACAGATCACTCAGAGTAACTCACTCTTCACCACGCCAGACAAGTGCGGGTTGGTACACCACAATCACTTTTAACAATTATATAGAGAACTTACAGGTGTTTAGGTTTTCTCGCGCCACTTAGAAATACATCATTTCATTTAGCCGGCAACATATCGGTAATACCGCAGGTATTATGACCACTTATCAACTTCTAGCACAGGTAAATTCTCAGATATCTCACAAAAAAACTCAAAACTCACAAGCGGGCTGCGTTCTGAAGTAGATAATAGAGCTCTGAGCGCCCTTCTTGTCCTGCAGCGTGGTGTATGTCTTGACGTAGGCGGCGTACCGCGTGTACGGCGTGAGCTTGCCGAGCGGGTAGAAGGCGGGCTGCACGAACTTGCACGGCTCCTTCAGTATGTCCGTGGACGACGCGTTCGCTGGCTGCGTCAGGTTTTGTAGCTGGTCGTCCGGGATGTCGTTCACGTTCCAGCTGGAAGTTATTGTGTCATAGTCAACGCTTTTACCTGAGCGGAAGGCTTGGAGGAAAGGCAATGAATAAATTGTTACGTATCTTATATCCAGATTGTGATAAATTATGATTAGGCATTGATGTCGCTAATGGGGAATGCTAGTGATGCGAAAACTATGTAGTAGTACTCAAAGTTAACAAACTTCCCAACCACACAAGTCTATTATGGAAATTTGAATTTTTACAAAGTTCATCTTTATATGTATAAGTTTTGTAGACAATCCTACCTACAACTTTCCTATGTTCCTGACCTCCCCGATATCATTTGCTTAGCACATTAAGATGTGCTAGCATCACAAATGTATTTTAGTCCCACAAGATTACTACTACTTAACTAATTCTATTCAAAAATATTCCAAAATTCTACTAACTTGTCGGAGCAAGCGTCTCTCTGGCCATAGAGGGTGACATTCTTCTCAGTGGGCAAGTAGTAGACCGAGTAGCCCAGTAACTTGCGCGAGTCAGTCAGGCAGTACTTGTTCCAAGTAAGGAGCACCACAGTTCGGTGGGCCGCATGTACACTCAAGTGGAGAGTATCTTGAATACCTGATTGGAAAATTTAACAAAATTGATCTTAGAAATTTATTCTAAAGAATTTCATCATGGCGGGCACCAAATATTGTAATAAGACTGCGTACCCACACGTTTTATATTTTATACCAATATTACTGGTTGACTTCCACACTGACCCGTATTTTTAATATCAACATCATAGATGTCATAGAAGAAACAATTTCATTAAAAAGTATTTACATTATATATTTAGATATCTTTACTCACAAGAAGCTTGGTCCCCGTTGTTGTCTCTAGACACCTCAATTTCAGTAAAATTGGATTCCCTCGTCATGTTCCTCAGAGGTAAGGTCTGGTTGTAACAGAGCTTCGGGTTGAAGTGGATGAACAGCTTGCCGGTCTCGATCACCAGGGGCTTCTGCTTTATAGACCAGTCCCAGAGCATTTCCAGGTTAGGATTGTTGAAGATGTACACACTCTGCGTTCTGAAAAACACACCAATATTAAAAATGTTGCTTGATTGTAAGTTTGTGTTGTCTTTACGAAACGATATGGTCACTCAGCGACAAAGTCCTATAATAAATAAATAAAAAATGTTGCTTTGACCCAAAGTCGTTGAAGTTTAACCTAATGAATAGAACCTGTGAATAATTTTTTTTTTTCTGTTAGTAGCGTTCACGGCAAATTTTTAAGCCGTTATCAAACAGATTGCCTGAAAACCGATTTTTTATTATGATTTACTTCAAGCGATACTAAGCTTTATAATGAAGACGCTTCGCCGCAATTTGTTTCACTGTCTGTTTGCCAAGGGCTTCAATATGTATAGCCATGACATAAGTACAAAAAAATTACAGCGTCATGTCTAGCTATAGATTTTGTCGTGAATGTTAAAAGAAGAAACTTTTTAAAGTGGTTGGATAGACTGATAGAGAATAAAAGCAGTTGTGTGCCGACATTACAGACTCACTTGTTGTCGTTGCGCTTGCCGCTGATCCGCTGGAGGTTCTTGAGGAACATGAGCGACACGAGCGGGTACGAGCGCGTCACCTTCAGACACCCGTCGATCTCGCGGATCTCGCCCAGCGACGACTCCAGGATTGCCATCGTGTTGCCTGCCGTGACAAACAACAACATCGTTACAGCACTATACCCTGTTTTTTTTCACTGCGGACTAAATTGACATTAGCTGTGTTGCTAGTTTCTTATGAAACATTAATAGTGATGTGCCACTACCGTAACTTCTATCTTCTACCGATTTTCAGTAATAATTACAAAAATGTGTCTTTTCAATATTTATAGCATTGGCTACAGTCCATCGACCAATTAGAGTGTAGTTCCTGTTAAAAACTTGTTTTTGCGTATTATTCAACATCAAATTTTTATAATTGTCATATTTACTTAGTGTAATAAGTAATTAAAATTAATAAATATATATTTTTTTTATCTAATATCTTCATATTTACCATTATTATTAAAAGATTCGTCTATTGTCAAATAATAATAAAATTAAGTGGTAACCGTAAAAAGTTACGATTCATAAAACCGGTACCGTAATACAACACTATTACTAAAAAGCTGGTAACATTATTTTGAAAATTGACATTTGCATGTGTCAATTTAGTCCGCAGTGAAAAAAACACTAGGTACTATATACGTAGGTACATTATATCACAATATTATAATGAGACTAGCAGTAGTAAAACTCTTGACAATCACGCACACATCTTTACAATTTTGGTTCTAAAAGAAAACTGAAATCGGTGTCTGTACAACAGTCTATGTGTGCGTTGTTAGTGTTTTATTATTGTTAGTCTCTCTATAACGCCAGCCGGCATATTTCTGTCTATGTTATTTGTCTATTTAAGATACGTAAATTAAAAATCTCGATACGTAAACGTTTTAGCCATGATAATATTATGTACTTATTAAAAAAAAATACAAAATTTGAGACTAATCGCCATGAGTAATACTGTAATATCAACAAGTGATAAGGTGTTTAAAACGTTACTGAAATGTTATCAGTTGATGATGCCATTGGGTTATTCCACTGTACACAGTTCATGTTTTTAATATTAGGTACCTCAGTGATAAAATTTTAGAGTGCAATCTAACCTACCTGTGCAGAATAAAAAAGTTCCTGGGTTTTTCTACACTAAAGCAAATGATAATAAATGTATTATTTACCTGTGTAACTATTTGATAAAAACCAAGCGAGAGGCCGATAAATTAAAGCTCTAAGCTACGGCTTATTTAATTAATGAATGACTAAATGATCTTATTGATGGCAAGTTACCACCCATATCTTCGTTCATGGACCTCAACAGCACAGTCATCAAGAAACGTTGCCATCCAAGAAGAAAGGGAATGTCCTATATCTTCCTCTACTACAGAACTTTGTTTAGGTTACGAGAAACCACAAGCCCATACTTATCAATGAAATGAGTAATTCGGTCGCATAATTGCTACTCGTATTTACAGCAATTGTATGAATGGAAGGAAAATAATTAATTGAGTAGCAACGTAAACAATGAAAGTTGCGTAACATTAGATAATAATATGTTTTTTACAAAATACAATGACCTCAATCATCCACACGATACAGTAGGAGGAAGTTTCTCGAAAGTCTTATAACTTGCAAAACTTTTTCAGTTCAATGTTTATGTTTCATTCATATCATAGTTTACCATGTTTGTAAAAACCATACTATTGTTTAAATGTTTCTTTAACCAACTTAAATGTAGGGTCAAGCTAAGGGTCGGTGACCAACTTTACAACATATGCGTTTGTCACGTATGTTGACGATGATAAAAAGCGTAAATAATGACGTCGAGTGCGCCGGCGCAGCGGTACGTCTCGTGCGCATTGTGTCGTAAACATCATCATTGATGGATAGCTGACACAATCCGCTTACTACACTGATTCTGTCAATTACACTCGGCGGTGACATCGTAATAGTGACACAAATTTTATTAAGTATTTTCAAATTGGTCTTCAAAAAATTAAATAAAAATTAAACTTAAATAGTAGCGTTTAAAACAAGGAACGTAAAATATCAATGGTTAATTTAACGTTGAATATTATCAGTTTATGGACATAAAAAATGTTGTAATAATAAATTTTTATGTCAAACTGAGGCCAAAATAATGTTGTCATGACATAAAATAATAGATTTGATTACGTGAAACTAGTTTTACAAATGTGATCGTTTATTGAAGGTTCAAAGTGAACACCTGTGTAGGTACGTAACCCGGCAGTGCTGTTCGTAATACTAGAATTGTCTTGTTACACACATTTCACTTTACATTTATGGCCTTATGGTTCTGTGAAATACAGCGAGCCAAACAGATCTGTCCATTACAAGTAACAAAGCAGCAATAAAGTGATGTATTATTGCGTGGTACACGGTAAAAACGCTAGGCGTTGGTAACGTAAGCGTGATACTAGCTGATTTGTATAATGACGTCAAAGTGAGAATGTTAAACGCGACGCGAGACCATACATGTTGTTTGTTTACAACTTATTCATTACACCTCACTTCGTTGGCGATCGCGAGTAGTTCGACGCACTGTATTAAAGACTTCAGCTTGAATTCGCTTCATGTTTAACATATCCTTTACGATATTGAACGATACAAGAGCTTACGTAATAGTTTAGTCTAGCTCGCCCGAATTATTCTAATCCTATCATCGGTCCTTTCCCAAAAGTAGACACGAGAGCGCTCTTGCTCCTTTCAAGATGCCGTGTACATTCTTCGTGGAAAACAGCCGTTTGTTGACACTAAGATCGGTTTATTAACGGGCCTAATTGCGATATACCTACAGAGCGTTTTTTAAACTGTTTTCACCTAACAGCGCTACCTAAAGAACGCTAGAGTTAGCAATTTCATGCTGAGACTGGGGACTTATGGTCCTAATGGTGATACACTAATAGTCAAGAGCGTCGCCAGAATATGGGAAAGAGGGGGCAAATTCATAATGCAGAATGGGAACTTGTAGTAAGAGCCTTAAATACTGGGTCTTCAACTCCATGCTAAATAGGACAAGTAAAAAAATGCAGTGTAATTTACGTTCATACAGTATGTTAGGCATGTAATTGGTGAATTCATTCAAGTTTCAACAGCTATATATTCGAAGACCTTTTTAGAACCTCTAGGGGAGAGGCAATTGCCCCCTCTGCCCCACCCCTGGCGACGCCCTTCCTGGTACTGACCTCCTTGAGACCGGAGCGAGATCTCGAGATCGCCCTTGATGCGCGTGCAGCCGCGGTAGAGCTCGGCGGCCGCCACCGAGTCTATCTTGACGCTGCCGCACTCGCGCACGCACACCGACGACGGACACTGCTTGCAGATACTGCTCTTCGCGTCGCCCTCCTGGACAAAGTTTTAAAAAATCACAATGGTTGTAAAGATGTTTGCATGTTTGGATGACAGACACTAACACTCGTATAGGATCTGTTATTCAATTTTAAATAAATCAACATATATTGTCCCTATTGTTAGTTTTTCTTGAACTCGTTGTGGAGTAATTGATGTATTCGAAAACAAGAGAATTAAGAAAACATTTTTTTTAAATAAACCTATTATCTGTTTGAAAACAGAGTAGATTTAAAGTTAATAATAAGATACTCAGTTGTTAACGTAGCAATCAACTCATTACATTACTCAAAAATATGTTTTACGATTGACTTTATCTGATGAAATGGAACTGTATAAAGGGCGTTGACTTTCTGTTTGGCAGAGTGCCGACACTTGGAGGGAGTGGCTTAATTGGACAATTTTTCCTTTATCGCAGACCGCAATTACATGGCGAAATTGTAAAATACAAATGTACCAGTGTAATTGTTGCTACAATACCAATAAAGGATCTAATCTCAAACCGTCGCTTGTATTGAAATATTAATAAGCCATAACATAACAGAATTCCATTACCAATAAAAAAAAAGTTATCCTGAATTTTATTCTAAAGTTTTTAACGAGCCAGATATATGGTAAACTGCTAAAGCGAAATTCATCCATAATAAAATACTTAAAATAAAACATGAATATGATATTCGTTGCGTGATGGGTCACTCACAATTACTTACAAATACGATAACATTTAAATAATACAAACAGTCGCCTTATCGCCACTGATAAAAATAATGGCAGACGAATTGGCAAAAATTTCTGTTAATAAGTCTGGGTTGAAGAGTTTCTTTCGTCATTTCTTCTTTATTTTACAAAAGGTTCCCTAAACGATAGATCGAAGCACCATAACATATAACCTAAGAGTATATTTTGGTCTTCTTCGAGTGTGGGTGCGTACAGATTAAGTAACATGTTTTATAACTTCTGTTATGTGAAACATATAACAAGTCCGTACACATTAAAATAATCACAAATCGTCTACATTTATAAAACATGTTATTTAACTATGTTTTATAGCATGTTTTGTTATATAGTTTGTACGCACCTTAACAAAGCTTACCTCAGTATATCCACTGGGGCAGGTGTAGACACATTTCTTCCCGTCGAGGATCTTATATGCCTTGATCTTGGGCGCGAACTGGTACTTCTCGGCCAGCCCGGGCAGCTGCGGCGGCGGCATGGACCGGCACTGCTCCTCCGACACGCAGCGCTTCGCCAACTTGCATCCCGAAACAATACATCATTTGCCACCTAGTTATATCCTGCGTTTACCTCCACGCATTCGGGCTCGTATTAATAAAACAATTTAAGGCTACGAGTCCTTTTAAAAGGTGCTTGCTTCTGACTCTTACAATTAGCTTACAGCTTAGGCTCAGATTAATTTATATGGGCGCGAGATTAATATTATAATATGAATTGAGTTAAAAAACCCTAGGTGCAGTTGGCAGCGACTAGTGACCGCTAACCAAATGACAAAATATTCTTAAGCGTTTCCGTACCTCGAGGAGAAGATATAACAGTAACATTAGTTAATAAGCAGTCATGAAGCCACGTCGAAAGCCTTTAGGGGCCAGAAAAACTTCCAACATTTGAATCAGCGTCAAATCCACACTGGATCGACGTGGTGGAAAGCAAGACCATCAATTAAAAGACGAAACAAGGCTCTATCTTACGTGACTTCCGAGTTCCGTTGTTTAGTTTAGTACCTCATACGTGTTGACGGGGCAGCTGTCGGTGCAGATCCTCTCCGCGCCGTTCTTGAGGGAGAAGTTGGCGCAGACATGACAGTGCGTGGGTCCCGGCCCGTCGCAGCCGCCCAGACAGTGCGCGTGGCAACACGTCCCGTTGTCCATACACGCGCGGTTACCGCACGCCGCGGGACACTCTGTTGGATTAACGTAATCTTAGACCCATGTTAACAAGCCCTTTGCAATATAAAAGAAGCGCTCTGTGTATGGTAAACTGACCCTTAAAATAGCTGAGTTAGGTGTCAACTTTCCATATGAATTCCTACTTGAATGAGATAGCGCTCTTGCATGAGATAAAGTTACGGTTAATACTACCACGGCTTAAATTAACCTTTTCATACAGTTGTGATGTTTCTGTCGTCTAGTTTCTAAATTAAATTCCCAGTTAAAGCAGGCACTAAACTTATGTGACACATGCACATAACTTTGTTATCGCTATTAAGTTATGATATTAGTACCTTACCTACTACCGTACTACGAGACTAACGTTTCCAGTTGCTAGTTAGAATTCTCCGATAAAACTATGAGGTTAGTACTTTATAATGTATCGTAGATATAACCCAACACTTCACCCAAAATTCATTAAAGATACGGGATTCCGTGTAAAACCACGCCATCAGATTACTCTGTCTAGACGGTCCGTGACAACATCAAAGAAAGTCCGCTACACTGTGTTAATAAAGTCTACATTAAATTGAGAATTTGAGACCGATTACCAAAATAGATACATTACTTAAAAGAAAATCTAATCTAGATCTAATCTGTCTGGATATTGTGTTTTTACACTTAATCAAGCCAAGTCGTCTTACGTTTCTGACAATGGTTTTCGTCCCAGCAGAGGAATCGTCCGGAAGAGTCGGCGGGACACTGCACATTGTCCGTTCGGTGATGTACGTGATCCTCCATCCGACTCTGAGCATTCCGACATAACCCACACAGCCTCGTATCGTAGTTCGACTGAAACAACATATTTTATTCGTAAATTGATACCTATTATTTACGTTTCGATGAATAAAATCAATGATAAATGCAAGTGTGCCAGTAAATGTGAAAGGTATAGGTCAGTCTAGGTCACCGAGTATGGCCGAACCGTCTCAAACCAGATTAATTGGAACTCTAAAACGAATTTAAATGACGCTCAAGAACACATCAAATATCTCGTACATCAAACACAGATATTCAAGTTCTATTAACTAGTAAATAAAGTATCTAATATTAATATTGATAAAAATCAATACAATACTTTGCTGTTTCAAAGCGGAATTCAACAAAAAATTCCCACGGTTCGCATTTAAAACCAGTTTTGGTGAATAATACCGTGTAAGTGAATGAATGATATATGTACTACGCATGACAATTTAGAACTTTTTTTGTAAATTAACCTATAATACGGTCTGTGTAGTCTACTAAATTGAATAACGCACTGAGCAGGGACGTAGGTATACAATAGTTTCTAATATAATCAAGACTGTGTTATTGGATTTATGACTATTGTAAGGATAATAAGCTATACATTTTTTAAAATATAACACAAAAAAAGTTTTGCGGTCGTCATTTGTTTTATTTTATGACTACTGATTACAGATTTCTTCGCCCTCTAGCTTAATGTGTCAACTGTGAAGTCTATTTTGTGGTCAACAATCAACGAGAAATCAAAAGTATTAGTCATTATCATCCCTTACCCCAATAATGTTATTGTCGACTCCCTCGACGTTGATGCGGCTCCAGTCAATAGTGTTCACGTAACACAAGTGGTCGTTGTTTTGAATACGAACTGCGCCTCGCTCTATCCTCGTCAGGGACCGAAGCCCCAGCGACTGTGGAAGCATAACTAAAAATTGTACCGCAATTTTTAAAACAAAAGTACACAAGTATCGGTCACATTTTAATGGACGCCTAACCCCTTTTGCCGATTGTAACAACTAATTTACAATCAGCAAAAGAATTCTAAAATAAGAAGATAATGAAGCAGTCTGTGTATAACCATCCTAAGTATATAAATCAAATCGCATAATAATTAGGTTTTCTATTGAAAACTTATTATGAAATAATATAAAATCAGTTTCGTGCCTTTTCTGTATGATTTGATACTAATCACTACTTACCAAAAGGAACTGTAGAACATCTAACATTAAACTTGTAAGGATTTTTTTAAATCTATACTATAATAAAACAGTAAAATAAATTTGTCTGTACATTGAGTATATTTACAAAAAACTAATCCAGAGTGACTCAAAAACAGTAACTGAGTACGAATCTACAATTTTTAAAATTTTTGTATGTCTGTTTATCTGTCTGTTTGTCTGTTTGTACGCGCTAATCTCCGAAACTACCCAACGGATTTGAATAAAACTTTTTTTATTCTATAGCTGTTAAGTCTGGGCTTAAACTAGGCTATATTTTTTTCCGGAAAATATTATAGTTTTCCTGGAAAAAGCAACGAAAGTTTGTATGGATTTTTTTTTAAATATCAACCGATTGGTTTCAAATTTATAACAAATATCCCTTACTTGAATTAAATGAATACGTGTCTCCTAGTTTTTCGATATTTGATCAAGAAAATAAAAAAACGTGAAAAGAATTTACAAAATTTGAGTTTTTCAAAGATCGTTCACGGGCGACTCATGATTGATATCAACGTGGTTTTGAGAATATAACTTCCTCAACATACTGTTTACAATATAATTTCACAGATTTTTCAATTTCGCTCTACAAAGGGTACAAAACAGGGAAGAAACTTTGAACCAAAAATACCTAAACTTTATACGAGTAAGTAAGTACACATGCTATATTTTTTCCAAAGTGAAGCGCGGGCGGGTAGCTAGCTTTGAATTAACATTGAGGATCTAAAATACAAAAGAATGCAAAAAAAATTAATCAATCAATCATCATCAATCAATCAATCTATATCTATACTACTAAATAAAATTGAAGTGTCTGTTTGTAATATTAAAATAACCGCTTTTTACTAAATGCATACGTATGTATACACGATACACATACCGAAATGACATTTAAAAAATTGTTTGTCTGTCTGTCTGTCTGTCTATTTGATCCGGCTAATCTTTGAAACGGTTGGACCTATCTTGACGGGACTTTCACTGGCAGACACAGACAGCTGATGTATCAAGGAGTAACTTAGGCTACTTTTTTTTACTTTCGTTTCGGCGTAGGTTTCCCGAAGCGAAGCGAGGGCGGGTCCACTAGTTCATACATATTGTAACTGTCTAGGTGCTCGCATAACAACTATGATTAAGAATGATGCATAACTTTCATACATACCTACATTCTTTCGTCTTTGACCCTATCAAGGCATCTTGTTGATAAGAAAAATAAAATTATTGATAATTGATATAGCCGATTGTATTTA
Source organism: Lerema accius (assembly GCA_001278395.1). Taxonomy (NCBI): domain Eukaryota; kingdom Metazoa; phylum Arthropoda; class Insecta; order Lepidoptera; family Hesperiidae; genus Lerema; species Lerema accius. The sequence continues at coordinate 1,205,365 of LGAG01000466.1, forward strand.
CGATCAATGAATAACTGCATTCCTGCAGTGTATAGATAACATTATTTATAATTAATTACATCAAATGTAGCGGCATGCGCCTACATTAAATAGATGTTATTAGATACACATAAACATCGCGATAACCCTAATTACAAGTGCAATAATAACTTTCTAAGACGTTAATATTGATAAATAAATGCAAATTAATTTAAATCGCGTATAATTACGAGGCATTATAATATAATCTGGCAGATAAATTAACTCATAAATTATATACACGTCTAAACAGAAACATACATTACATATATTTTTTAATGTAATATAGTATTCCAGTATTAGAGAGAAATAATTATTTATTAAAATTACGATAATAGTAAACAACCAACCTCAATGCCTGCATTGTCAAATATGACGAGCGCGAAATCCTTCAAAAGATGCATTCCCCTTATCACAGCAAGATTGGGGAAAAGGTCGCCCAAATTACGCACGCCTCTAACAAATCTGAAACCAAAGAGTTTCATTACAAAACTACTATTAATATTGGTGTTGCTTACTATTTCTTTTTTGTCTGTGGCTTGTTTCCGTCCTACAGGAATGAGGGGTAAAAATCAATGATTTCTTATAGCATAGATTTAGCACGTAAAAGTTGTTGATCTCGGTTATTATCTTTAGATAGCAGTCGTTACGACTGCCGAAGACCTTTATTTAACAACTCCCTAACATTCATGTTGCTCCCTAACAGAATGTTGAAGTATGCTTCAGCCTTCAGGTCTCCTGAGTCAAGAAAGGAGGTCGGGGCATCATAATAAGACCATTAATGAATGAAATGAAACAAATGTCCCCGAATTTGTCCAAATTCAGGAAGCTTCGGAAGGCATCGGGCAAGATTTTCAACACGTATAAAAGTGATAACAGCGCTAGGCAATAGCCTTGAAAAAATCCTTTACGAATATAATTAATCCCTATCAGTTTTTAACTATCTACCTAGTCTTCCAGAAACATCCACATCCAGATGTATCTACACAATATTAAAAAAAAACAAACTCAAGGTGTTTTATCCACCCAATACATATACGCACGCACACACACACGTAAACAGTGAGCAGCTTATTTCCATTACGTACCGGTATATAAGAACATAGTCAGTGACCTCCCGCAGCTCGGGGAAGCTGATGTTGAGGGAGCGCTCCGTGATGCGCTCCATCAGCACGATGCTGAGGTAGCCCTCGATCACCTGACAGCCTCGCAAGTTGTTCTCCATGATATCCACATTATTCCTGATGTCTATTGAAGGACAAACTGTAACAAAAAAAAAGCTGTTAGAAATACCGTTGAGTGTTCAAGTAAATATTTGCTATGATATTTGCATTTGCACGTATCTAACATAATTATTTACATTAAAATCGCAAAGACACAGACGATGATGCATATTTCTTGCGACTACAATATCTAAAGATTTTTAGGGGAATGCACACACATTCTCTCTATCTTTTCTTAGTGGTTGAAATAGTCGATTTTCCAGATCTTATTAAAATTCATTCAATACAATTCAACACCTGGCTAAATACTAGCTATCCCTTTAGAAGTACGACATCACAAGTACATATCCTCGTAGTATTGCGCAATACCGCAAATACGCAGTAGATGGTAATCTAGTTCTAGGTAGTCGAGACGCTAACGACCGAGGCGCGCCATTTCACGTCGCTGTAAGAGTCCGTGTTAATTAGGTGTCATTAATTTGTTATAGTTTTCGCGCAATAGCCACTTGCCGGCTGATGATCTCCCGCCGAGCAATTTCTCGGACCACATGTGAAGAACTATTCAACGGCTAACGAGTAACGTTGTACCATCTACTTCTGCTTTCCGATTACATATTGCCGAGTTCGAAAGGTATCAAAAGATATGAAAATGTTAACTAACATCGATAATAAAATAAGTAGGTACCGAAGTAAAGTGACGAACCAAATAAATATCTTCATATTATAAGATGTTTGCAAAAAGAAAGATAATATGAAGCGTTTTTCAAGTAAACTGTGTAGTTAATTAAAAGTAAACATTGAAAATATGCCGTTAGAGCATTTTCAAAGTAACAAATATATTTATACAAGTGTATTAGACAAATAATATAATGCATGGTTCAGGTTCCGCATGACATCCGTTGAAACAGTTTGATTCACGAGCTATGCAATTATGAACGGCACACTAATTTTCTCGAATACGATGCGTCATTTTCCGAAATGTGCGCCCTAGTTTTCACGCCAAACACCTCCACTTAAATTTTTATTTTAGGAATATACTTTAGCCGATGCAATAGGTTAATGTAATTACGATTATAACTGACCCTTCGTTCCATTCACCGGTTTATAATGGTTATACTACATTACATTCCCAGTAGTTGTACACAACACGCGCGGATCGTATAATCCGCCAATCAAAGCAATCAAACCATAAAACAAACAGCGACGCACGAAGTAAGGTCGTGGTAATTGCGTAGTTGGTGCGTAGTTCGCATTCCGTGTAGGTAAGTACAGAGGTACTCAAGTTCTGACCAGAACAAGACTTGTAAGCGCAGTTGTACCGCATCCGTAGAGAAAAAAGAACTAAGCACCGAGCTGACCTATAGGAATAATGATTTATTTATTATTATTTATTTACAATAATTTCATTTGCGTTACACTTCCTAAGATTAGGAAACTTACATCAATAAACGATATTCACAAACTAGCCGAGCTTGTCACACACACAGAAGTGAAACATACTTACCTAATGGTAAAATAATCCTGAATCAACAAGCAAAACAAATAAAATAATTGATGTTTTATTTATTAACTTAATTGTGCAATAAAATATTTATTAAATTACAATAAATTTAAATTAACAAATAAAATTACAGATGTGTTACATTACATCGAATACGGTCGACATTGTTTACACAGGTGAAGGTTCTTGTTCTTCAAATTTAATCGCATTATAGAAACGTGACCAAATATTCTAACTAAAGTAATAGATGAATATTCAACATAAACGATAGATAGGTAGTCATTTTTAATTTTATCAACAATAAAGTGAAAGACACGTGTATAAGTTGAACTCTGTAATACCTCTTATACCAGTGGTTTCTAAAATAATGGATGTTTTTTTGGGATCCTACTATTTTTTCCCACTGATATGGCTTCAAGGCGCAATGGACAAGTAGCTTTTCATGGTTTTTGTTTTTATATTTTTATATAGGTAAGTCTAAATTACTACAGCAAAAATTCAATGTAAAAGCCTGTATCTAACAAGTTACGTCCATGTCTGGACACTCTTGACTGTTTGTCTCAAACTGTCTGTTTAGCGGATCTTGCGAAGGAAATGAGTATACGTGACGTCCCGTGCTTACCGTACGGGGCTGTCCGATAACCGGATTCCGGTTTAGCAAAAGTAGATGCTATAATATAAGATCCTCGACAGCCAATACCCAAGGGAAGAACAGGAGGATGAAAAAAGTCTGAGTTTACTAGATTTTCATAAGACCTGTAAATTTGAACTTATGGTTGATTTACATTTGTTTGAATAAGTATTAGTAGGGAACTGCTGCCACCTTTTGACGGCCTAATAATACGCTGGTATCTAATGGTTAGGAAGGTACCTACTATGGTATTATGAAAAATATAAGAGTTACTTAGCACCTTTGTTTTACTATAAAAATGACAAATGGAATTAGCCAACAAGTACACAACTTCCTTAATGTTGTGTCATTACTGTATCGTTTTTGGATTCTTATAAAAAATAAGACAAGGTACCTACTTACATTATAATTAAGAGTTTACGACCTTCTACAATTTAGAGGTCGGTGCGGATGTATTGTTTTGTTACTGTAAGTTGTTTGTTTCAGTGGTAATGTTTGTATAGTAGTCATCATAGTCATGGCCTCGACACCTTTCTTAGATTCTGAGATACAACAATACTTGAAGCATTTTTGTTTACCGACAATATTACCAAAATATCGTAATCACAAATGCCTTAACATCAATCTAATGGATAAGATAGTATCTAACTATCTATACAGGTATTAAAATTTTTACGATTTATTATTTTGCATTCTAATGTGCATTAATAATAATAATAAATAGGTACACTTTTGGTATGCATTCGGATCTCATAGTATCAGATATCTATCATATTTGTTATCATGAACCATGACGTACTGTAAGGAATTAAATTTCAATCAGCGTGCGTAAACAAAGTGCACGTGATATTGTAAAGTAGTAAACTGAAAATGTGCTGCATATCGTAAACACAATAAACATTGCATCATGAGTTTACATGACGCGGAACGGTGCATGCGCCTGAATGCCGCCAGCCGCCGCCA
>LGAG01000466.1:1209719-1223879 GCA_001278395.1 Lerema accius
GCGCTGAAACTAACGCCGAGCTCCAACTATAGAAGCAACAGAAAAGTTCAAGGCGACGAAGGGATCGGCGCGCGGATTCCTTGGTACAGGGCGCGCACCGTTTATTAATGGTGGAATGCGCGAAGCTTTTACGTTTTACGATAATTTTGTAAAATTAGTCATTGAGCGCGCTCGCTGATGTTCGCCGAGTAAACAGGTTGCGTCATAGTAGGTAGAACGTAGTAGAGCGATATGTGTATTGTGTATTAATACTGTGATGCTCGACGCATCTGCACAATTTGTGCAATTAATGCTCCCGCGTATTCTCGGCAATCATGTGAGCCACGTCGTAGCCATATGATCGTAATCGTTACGCAAGTAAGTACCTTAGAACAATCGTGTTCATTGGTTACTCACGTGACCACCTGCATATGTTTAAAGAAAATACGAGGTCGTGATGAAACAGTGTTAATTCCCCATATTATAGAATCCTATTGATAGTTATGGTAACTAGACGACAAATTACTTTAAACTTAAACTTCGAATAGGTACTAGGTACTACTGATTTCTTTCTAAAGATGACATCTTATGACATTGTAATAAATGCTAGCCCCACACTAGGGATTTCCAATGTTTTAGACAAGTCTTGGGTCCTATGATCTTGTCGTCACTTAGGTACTGTAAAGAACAGTTACCCAGATCAATAACAATAAGTTAAACTATCTTCGATAAATTATATCCGATTCCTACGTCGCTAGGGATTCTAACTAACCCAAGAACCCTTTGAACGGCAATCAGGCTAGAAAACCGTTGTCTTATACCAGACATGTATTTTATTGTATGGTTCCAACCACGATGCAATAGACCGGCCGTTGTTCAGTATCTAAACGCTAGATACTCTATTCCCGGCGTCGTGTCGAGTCGTGAGTGACTCACTGCACTTTCACTGCAAGTGTCTGGCGGTATTGGCGCACTTCCACCACATTTAAAAACGACCGCATCGACACAGAAGCCTACCTACACAAATCGCAAATTTACGCTCGGAATAATACTTCTTCAGATGCGGACTTGTATCATGGCCTCTCTCATTAAAATCTTTGATGGCGGTTTGGACTGCGTTATTGAAATTGAACTTTTAAATGACAACGAGCTGTTGCCCGCAGCTTTGCTTGCGAAAATTATAGTTTTGCGGTGATATTTACCCCCTTAAGGGTTGATTAAAAAAAATCGTTGAATAAGGTTCTTCATCCTTTTCAACCATACACCCAAACACGAATTTGCAAACTGCTAGCTTTAAAATTCGGTTAATTTTCATACAAACTTTCATCCCCTATTTCCCCCCCTTAAAGTGGGAATTTCCAAAAATCCGTTCTTGGTGCTCCCCTACACTCTAGAAGGAACCTCTGTGCCAGTTTCATGCTTCTAGGTCTATCCGTTTAGGCTGTAGCGTGTCTGTCAGTCAATCAACATTTTTATTAAGTATGATGATAAGTTATCCAATTACAAAAAAAAATGTAATCTGTTAAAGCAAGGTTCGGGGAATATGGTGGTGTAGGACTCATGCCAGTGGTAACTCTTATTTGCGACCGTCTCTCGCTGAATTACATTAACTTAATTCGAAACAATGTCAGTTTCGAAATCCAAACCAAATGATAAATAATTTGCGATCAAAGTGGCCAGTTCTTTAAATAGCTATTTCAAATGTAAGACTAAGGAGTTAGGTATATAAGGAAAAGACGACTTAAAAGTTGCAGGAAATAACACCACAAAACAGGTAATTACATAGGTATGCCTAATGTAACTTCAAAATAATGGCAGCAGACATGTAAAATGTTTCGACTTATATTTTATATAGTGACTTCATTAAGGAAAAAATTTGGTACTTCATTAGGTACTAGGTAGATCATTAAGTTCATTAAGATAGTCACCGACGTAATATACGATAACAAACATTGCCGTGTTCAACAACGACAACAAAAAGAGTACCGAAAGACATTAATAAGTATACCTTAGTATATAGTAGTACCTACAGTACACACAGCCTGTTAGACCACAACTCGTAGAAGCTATAGAGCATGGGTTCCTAACCTGGGGTTAATTACCCATGCGGGGTAACTGTTTTACGGGGGTAACGAATGGTACCGTAAAATAAAAAGATAATATAGAAACAAGCGGAATAACGAGACGCTTCTAATGATACCCCACTTATCAAATTATGACCAGTAGTTTAGGAGTTATAAGGGAACAGATGAACATACATACATACCCACATACATACATACATACCGGTCAAAATCATAATCCTCCTTTTGGCTTCGCCGTAGTCGGGTAAAAAGTAACTTGTGTTGTTTGTTTGTTTTGATATGACTTTAAAGATAGGTATTTTTTTGTCACAGGGGTAACAATATTGAAAAGGTTAAGAACCACTGCTATAGAGGATGGTAGGTCGGTAGCCGCGGACGGCGGCGGCGGCAGCGGGTAGCGGCGCTTAGTTGAGCGTAACGTCTCACTACGATGATTTATGTTTCCGCTCTCTGAATGGAGATATCAATGGCCGCACGCCTCGCATGCTCCGCCCGCCTCGTATTGTTGTTGTTCATTCACACCGCTTATTACGACAAATGCAAATTACGTTTTTGCATCCGCCTGCAATCTCAAACCGTTGCGGTTTCGATAAAAACATTCAATATTGTAGTCAGTACCGCCACGGACCAGTACAGAGGTAGACTTGTACGAAACAGAAGTGTGGAAACGAGAACAGAGGAAGTGTCGCGGTAGCTCGGTATTAAATAATTGCGGTTAAAACCACAAACTAATTTGTTCACACCACATACCACTGTAACTCTGCTCGACGAATGACTATTTATAGTCAGTCAGTTATTAATGTTGTTTTATCATTTGCGTTCCAAATAGAGAATTCTATTGTTAGAACAGTAGTTACACGTCGTACATTCCGTAGGAGATAAAATGAAAGCTTTACTTAGGAGTTATTAATACATTGTCGAGTTCCATACTTAATTATCGCTATTCAATTTTGTTCAAATTTTAATGTCGTTTCTTTAAACTGATATTTGATACTACAACGGAATAAATATTGTTATAAAATGTTAAGTTGCCATTGTTTACCAATGTAAAAAATGTGCTCACGTAGATAACTTAAAATTACACGTGTTCGTAATTGCGAACTTTGTACAAAACACTTTATTAATCAAAACAATAGCTTTGTGTAAACAAAATAATTACATGCCTAAACACAATTATATATGACGTATGAAGTTTAATGTCTGTAATTTAATATTGAAAATAGTTTTTTTTTGTGATGGGTCATCTGACGGATTCTTTAGGTGGCGGCGCGGCGATCGACTCAGTAAGAAGGGACCATATCTAAAAAAAAATTATAAGCCTCAAACACTGAAGTTACATAATTACCGGAATTGGACTCATTCGAATAAATGTATAAGTGGTATTTTAGAATAAAATAGCATAAGCTAAACGGGGTCTTATCGCTTTACTCTTCCAGACAACCTTTGGGCAGAGGAAACAGTTAAACAGAAAGAAAGATGTGTTAATTTGAAGCAATTGTATGCTGTCCGACCATCATACACAAGCATCTTGAAGCAGTCGTCTCATACAATCGCGCACGCGCAGCCTGCTTATCAACTTCCCAGCCGGGGCGTGCTGCCAACCTAAGACGAAATAACCTAAGCTCTCATATCCTTACCTTTACTTCAAAATGAAGTAAAAACAAACATATAGTTACGTAAAACTCGAATGGCCTATAGATACCCAATACGTTCCCGTATAATTTATCTAACGTATTTTGTTTTGTACATTTTGATAATTGAATGTCGATAAAGCGGTCGTAAAATGTATTTATGTCGAAGAACAGGCCGCCTCTCTGTGGAGCCGCTGAAAGCCATTACCAGCGTCATAAGTTACGGTACAATTTCGACTCTTATCCTTTACTAGAAGTCGCCGGCGGCTCCGCCCGCGTAATTTTCCCGTTTCTGAAACATTTTTTTTTGCTGCTCCTCTCCTATTCATCTTAGCGTGATGTTATAATAGCCTATAAGTTTCCTCGATAAATGGACTATCTTACACTAAAAGAATTTTTCAAATCGGTCCAGTAGTTCCTGAAATTAGCGCGTTCAAACAAACAAACAAACCCTTCAGCTTTATAATATTAATATAGATGTTATACCTACTTATCATTTATTCCACTTATGTTATGTATTCATTATACATTATAATTCACTGACTATATTGTAATTATACCTACTATAACTTAAAATGTATGATTATAAGGAGCTTCTTTTACCGTTTCTGTTCCTCAATAATAATAAAAGACCTTTGTGAAATTGAAGTAAATTTCAAAATCGTTAATAATTAGAATCAATTTGTCTTGAAGTTTGCCAAATAAATAAGTTGCGCTTGATTAAATAGAGCAAGTATCTCTATTTAGTGGTTGTAAACCATAACATAGGAAATAAGTATTTCTATGTTAATTTTTCTTATCTTACAATTTAGTGTCAATAAAAAGATTTGTTCCTAAATTGTTGTCTTGTTGCAATATTTACAGCAAAGACGCTTTGTGAAAGCTAAAGAATTTAGCAAATAGATAAAATGTATTCGAACTTTCACTTGAGTACTAATAGAATAGAAATTCTGGCATCTACGAGCTAAGTTGCAAGAAAACCTATTTATTACCTAGAAATGAAACTTGCACGTGTAACTGAATGTATTCAGTCTGCAGCGGTTAACAGCCTGATAATCAGTGAAGGTTAACATAAATGAGTACATTACATTATTTGCATTCTATTTAAAGAGATTAAATATAGGTCTATCTAAAGAGATTTAATATAGGTCAGACAATCATAGAAAATATGTACCTATACTGGTACTAAATCTAATGCCTTACGGAAGCAAAAACACGAATAGAGCACGTGGCGAATAAATTATGATTTTATTTGCATTTTTTTTGTACCTGACCTGTACCACCTTCATACTTCCTTTATAAGAAGTTTACCGGAGTGCTAATGACAGCCAATTGTAATTATTACTGTAAATAAAAAAGAAACCCTACTACTCAAATTGAAGAGGGTCTATTAAAAATAACTAAATAGTATTAAATGGTACATAATAGCCTATCTGTTACATACCGCTCACACTAAATAATTCCTCACATAAATACGTATGACTGGTACGATTTAAATACTCGATTATTATCTGAGTAATAAATACTAGCTAAGGTTTTACATCCGTATCGCTTAGTCAAGAATTTACAAGGTGAATTAAGTACGTAGGCCACTGATACAGCGACAATAACAAACATTGTACGGCACATAAAGTGATCAAGCGATCATGTTTAAGTTGGTAGTAATAATTTGGTATAATTAAGAAAGGAAAAGGTGTCAGCCAAATTCAGGTCACGATTGTAAAACAAGGCTAGCGCCGGCCCGATGTGGCAATGGAAACCCGATCACGATCGCCCTGAATGTCGTCTTCGAGATAGAATAGGGATCAATTTGTAAAATTGGGTACTACGCTGATCCCACGGCACATTAAAACTTGTAGGAATAAACTTGCGGAGTTCAATTATCATATATTTTTAGAGTATCAATAATAGTCTAGGTTAAATTTCTATTGTCAGACCGTATGACTTTATTTAAACCCAATTTAAATGCTATAAAGCGTCGCACGAGGTGAACTTTATACTAGACTAGAAGCATTTTATGGCAGCTACCCTTTAGGGAAACAGATAAGACATCGAACTACTGGATGAAAAGAGAATCATCATGATACATGATGATAAAATCTACAACCATACAATAAGTACTTAACCTCACGGCACGGTAAAGTAAATTACCAAATTTTATTGACGTAACATACCTATAATGTTACGGTAATCAGACGTATATTTACGTCTTCCTGCCTTTGTGTATGTTTTGCTTACAGCGCATGACATTTTTGAGGACGTTTCAGCTAATGTTAGTTTGGCCTTAAGGGGGACATCGATAAAACGAGAATAGTTCTAATGAGTGTTCAAATAATGATTGCGACTGACAGACAGTTTGTACTTTGTGTCATTTTGGAAATCTGATTATAATAATATCAATAATAAGGTAAGCACTTATTAAATAATTATGATAACTTTATTCAAATTACAACTCTAAAATCAAAAAAATAAAATAAAAGTGGTGCAGTAACTACAATACGTATTTCTAAACGCTCGAGTAGGGTAGGATACAATCTAAATTCCTCGTAAGTATTCTATTTCGGCAGGCAATATTTTCGGAGATCCATTATACATGCCGAATGTATGTGGGGACAACACAATACTGATAGTAGGCTTACTGCAGGGTTTATTTATTCAAAGAATGTAATAAAAGTGGTACGCGGCGTCGAAACTGAGAGCGTGACTTGCCTGTAAGCCCACTCACCGCGTCTGCAGAGCCCACAGACTATATTATTTATGAACGTCGCGCTGACAGCGGGGATTAGCGCCTTAAGACAACCAAACTTGTGTTCGTGAAAACGAATTGAATCACAAAAACTATGAATTAAACAACAACTTTTATACCCACTGACCGTTTTGTATCATCCTTGAATCTCGCATCTCTCAAATCGAATTAATATTTATGAGTCATTTGAATTGACCGTTTGGTATCTATGTTTTAATACGTGAAGGGTTCAGTTTTGGATCCCTATTTAAGAGTTTTTGATTAGATTTATGGAGAAGTTCAGAAAGCTAAATTACACGTACACGTCAGTCAGACTTTTGACAAACAAATGACGTTGACAATGACATCTTCCAGTCAAGAATATCGATCGCGTCAATATTATCGTTTGACATAACGAGTCATGGTCGAATTTCGTCCGCAGAATTGTCCTTTCGCATAGATTATTATGCAATAGAAAAATTTAATCTGCTCTTTGGCCCTCATAGAAAATCAATTTAAGATAAGAAACAATGCCCCTCTGATTGAGACGCCAAATGATTCAGAAATAAGTAATCACTTTTTATTAATTTGCCAACAGTTTTTAACGTTATTATAATGAATTATATAACATGGACGTATAACATTGCAAGGCCCAGATGGTTCAACATAACAATAAGTATAATTTATGCGGCGACTCGAAGGGGTAATTTCGACACAAGTGGAATACGTATCATTTTATGCGTTTCTTGGCACATATTGTACATTAATTATGTTCTAAATCATTTTTAAGGTTCCGTTCTCACTGTACTCGGCAGTAGTGGAGACTCGAGGCCAATGGTAATATACACTTTACTAGACAATACTGCTAGTATTACGCTTTTCTTACAGCGATAAACAAAAGATTACATAACATAAATTACTTTGCTTCATGCTTGATTCGGGAAAAATATCATGCATTGATATAGTAGTAGGTATTTATTATTATCACTGTAACATACACAGAAACCACAGGGACCAAAAATAAAATTACAAAGTATGTATGGTCCTTCAAAGCTTCTAATGAACGTGGCCAAGAATGGAACTAATTTAATTTTGTCAATTTTGAAGATTGCGTTCAAAATACATGTTGTTCACCTAGTATAAGTTACATATTTCGATCTATTATTTCGTGCAAAGCTAAAACAAGATGCCTAGTGATAAAAAAATGTCCTAAGGTTTGAACTGTTTTGTAAATAAAACAAAATTCAAGTAAAGTATAGTAAAATCTAAACACTTATAAAGTTGAAAAAGTCAACTTAGTTCCTTCTTCGCCACGTTCATTAAAATACAGTTTGGATACGGTTGGCAAACCAAATAATAAATTTATTTTTAATCTTATGGGAACAAATGAACTATTTTGATCCTATAGAAGTTGACGTATGAAGAAAAATATTAAAGCTATCCCACGCCTCGACTAATTCTCTCATGTTTGCTGCACCTGCTAACATTACTCTTATGTACCAAGTTATAAAATCCAACAATTAGAGTAAATAAACGCGCAGTAACAAATGTCATGTAAATCAATAAATCAAATATGTAAACCCGAATCAGAAATCCTACGCAACACGAAAATAACCTGATGTATTTAAGAGTTGCCATTACACGTGGACGTGGAACAAAACAGTTGGCGATACATCTACGAGAGAAGCGTTTATTTGCGCGCGGTGGCCTCGTAGGGTGTACCTCTGGTTGTTTACGTCGGAGCCGCGCCGGTTACCGGTGACTCACGACGGCTGCCGGTGCCGGTGCCGGCTGCCGTATGCCGTGCCGCGTCCGGCCGCCGACCACGCCGTAACGATCATTCTTCGTTAAATTAATTCGAAGGAAGGAACCTCGCTAACCACTATGCAAGTGGGCGCACTGCATACATACGATATTGTGCAAGGAGCATCTTCGATCGGCTAGGAGCTACTGACAAGGTCGCCGAAGCGCGGTCGTTGACCCGAAAATAAAAGGGGATGGGTGAGGGAGTTCCGCTCGTGTACGCCCGTCGCGCCTGAGACTTGCCCCATTGCGGCATTCCATTCCTCCTAGGTTTTATTGCGCATTACGGTCGCATACTTCCCAATACTACGATTCCTGCAAAAGCAACTGCAATGTTTCCGTTGTACAATTATCATGACATACGAGTACCTACATACTAATTTTTTATAAAATATTGTATATATTTTTGAATATCATTTCAACGAAACAATGTTGTTTTATCGCATACATTCAAGTTCTCTGAGAACCTTCTCAATGGTATTTAAATATTATGTTTGTCACGCTGTATTTTAAATAGTTTTGCAAAAACAATTTAATAAAATTAATATATTCGCAGAACATGAATGGATTCGAGTCGTGTTTTCCATATTCCAAGTAATGGCGGTTGGGTGTAGAAATAAATAACCGTGAGAACGCGGATTATGTGTTAGCCTTTAGAGTACCAACTGCTATTGAATATTCTGTGCCTTTAGGCAAAGTATCTTTAGGTCTCTCTAGGTCTGCTTTAGCGTGGAACGGTGACTCGTTAGTGGGCCTTGTTGACGTCGCATTACACGCTTAGCCCAAACTCTGTCATTAGTCATGCTGTCCATCTTAGTAGGCGCCCGAGTTTTCGGGGAACGTGTCCTCAAATTTCAAAGCTTTCGGAGAAGCGCGCAAGCGCGTGCGCGGACGCATTATACAGACAAATAATGGCGCAATCTAAAGTCTAAACACTTACGACTTACTACCTGATATTAAAGCCAGGTATATAGCAGAAAATATAGTTACGTCAGTGTGGGACGAGTGTCGAGTATGCCGTTTGCCGAGTTCCGGCTCGGAATGCGTTCGGAATGTGTCGTGCAGATTGCAACCTCCCGACAACGGTCGCCGGTCGCCGCGCCGCTGCCGTCCACGACCGGTTTCAATGCAATCTACCAACTTCTACCCTCAACTATCAACCGGGAATTTAAAGACTTTAAATAGAAATAGAAATAAATATCATAGGGTAAATCTCAGTGAGAGATTAAAATAAAATAATGTATGTTATCGGTAATTAATTTAAACTCAAATTGAACATAGATAGATATTTATCATGATAATTTGAAAACCGTTGCGTTACATGAGAAATATCAGCAAACTAGAACGAACACGTTTATTATTTTTTTCGATAGGAAAATCCCTCGCTATATCTACTCGTATGTGTGAGGTGTAAAGAAACGTCACATATGAAACGCTTCCAACACAACTTCCTGAAAAGGCAGCGATGACGACGTCCAACGCGCTTAACGTGTTTATATTAGCGTCTCATTCCGTGACGTATTTTATCCACACGATCAATTTGACACTATTATGTATGATAACGTACAATAAATGTAGCTAACTAACGAGCGATAAATTAAACATCAAACGTATTGTCACATTAAACGCGATGCTCACAACGATGACATGATCTAAGCTATATTTGAAAATGAGTAGGTAAATCTTGGTATTCCAAGGAGGTATTCACCTATGTAGTTGGATTATGTACTAAAGTATTTGTTAGTCGAATATCCATAGTATTGACGCTTTGAGATAAAACGATTTTAAAGTGTAATCTACTTTAGTAGATTGAAATGCTATCATTATTTAATAAATAGAGGTAGTATGACGTGGAAGAATTCGTATGCAAAGCATAGGTCGATTTGGAGTCTGGTTGTCGCTGAAAGTTGGGTTTAGTGGACGGTGGATGAGGGACGGCGAGATGTATAGGATGGCAATCGTGATGACGCGGACGGCCGCCGCGCTCGCCCGGCCGGGCCTCTCTCTGCAAAACAACACTTGTTGCGGAAATAGCGACGAAAAGCGCTTGGTCGCCGCCGTCGCCGCGTCGCGGCTTGCTCCTCCTATCGTCCTACCGTCACGCGGATGGCAGCGCATTCACCTCGTCCATGTGCACCGTATGCTCCCTCACACCTTATTGCCGATATCTTTGGGACATTAAATATATGTATGAAGTCAATTATCTACTTATGGAAGTATTGAACGCATACGTTGCGCGACACGTTTGGTGCTGTTTGCTATACGAACGGAAGAATACTACCGAATAAATTAAAGAACTCGTAACTCGTAAAGTAAATAATGTTTTGATTAATTATTAGTACAGAATATGATTTTAAATGCCTAAGTAAATACCGAAGCAAAATCTTTAAAAATAATCTTTACGTAACCGTTGACGTAGCTCAATATCGAAAGATTTATGAAATTGCAACAAAGTCGAATTCGAAACATCCGTCGCGGAAAAACACCTGACCTTAAGTATGTCCTACCGACTCCTACCTATCTACTAACATACTTTGTGACAGTCATAAAATTTTATGAACTGCTATTTTCTTCACGCGCTCGATTAAGATTCGTATTGACGTTAACGCTCTAATCACTAAAGAAGTAGAAATACTCGTAATATACATTTTAGCTACACAAAGTCAATCTGAGGAAAGAAATAGCCATCTATGATGATTAATACCATCCACAACCGGATTGGTGGTTTATTATTCTCATTCAAATTCATAATCTAAGATACACTGAGGGCTTTACCTTTAGCTATCAACCTGCCCTGGCTTTATAAAGGTGTAATTAGGATTAAAAAAATACATATACCTAAACTTGTTTTCAAAATAAATTATAGAATTTTGTTTCTTGCAATAGATTTGTAGGTAAACAACCCCCGAAACTCCATTGTTATCAAAATTCAAAACTACCGTGGCCTCTTTTGGTTAAGCGCTAATAGCCTCAAAAATTGATCTTATATTCTCCGCTACGCTAGTTACTCAATGACTAAAATGCGAAGGTGTGAATGTTCGAGAGTTTATTATGTTTTAACTCGCACATTGACATTGCAGAATTAACAATCACCTAGCCCGAGTAAAATGGAAGTAGGTGAGTGAACTGTCATGTTAAATCACTTTGGAATTGAATGAAAACATGAAACGTTATATCCGAGTATTTCAATTTCGGAAACCGGGTCCTTGCGTAAACCGGGTTGCATGCCCTCTATACGCAGTGTATGCGAATTGTGATAAAATTAGCCGATACACTGACATTGAACGCAAAAACAAAGTGGGGCGAAGATCGCGCATGCGCTCAGGTAGAATGTAGTGTAATAAAGTAAGGCAAATTTAGCAATGCGATAGCTATTAACCGCGCGAGTATGCGGGCGAAAGAGGCCCATATTGGGGGCCCGGTGCAAAATAGTGTTTGCAATATAAACGAGAATGACGAACCGCCCGGCGGTCGTCGACCGTACTACCTTCGCATCGTCATCAACACTATTGTCAAATCGAAGGTTGTTAGCCGGCACCGGCCTCGTGGGGCCACCACGTGCTCTCCACTATCGCTGACTCCACTGTCCCTCAAACAGTTCCTGCTCGTCTTACAAACAAACAAACTACAAGTGACACTCAATTGTTAAGACCGCGACTGCTGATAACAGTATTTAAACACACGTAATCACGTTGCATGGTTTTGTTCAACAAAACAGCAAGGTACCCTGCTTGCTGATATCGTATTGCGCTACCGCTACTAGATTTACTACGACGCACTTCAAATAGGTACGAGTACCTATGAATTGTTATCACGTCGATGTCATTGTCGATTGTTGATAGATTAGGATGTTTTTTTCTATCTCCCTAATGATACTCTATGACAGAGTCTGTAATAATAAAGTGTTAAGGTTAGTAAAGTAACCAATTCAATTCATTTCATTAAATATTGCCGTGTCAGTAACAATAGTTATTGAAAGATTTTATACTCGAATAAATAAAAAGTCAGTTTTGAGCTGCTGTATTTACTTTCGACGTTCGCGTAAGGTCAAATAAAATAGATATGCGACGAACGTATGTTTACGTTACGTGTCGTAAAAATAACTGCGTGTAATGAAAACATAATGCTATTTTTGTAACCGTTACCTATATGTACCTACATCTTTTGATATTATTTAGCAACCGCTGTATGCTCAATAAACATTTTAAATATAATACCTATCTATCTATTAATGTTTTTTGTACCCTATCAAAAACCTACATAATTAGTCATAACCAATCCATACATTACCATGCATTAATTGAACTATATTTTTATCATTATGTAGGACTACTGATATAACATCTCATCTCATAAGGGCCTCCGTCCATTACTAGGGAACGCTAAGTGGCGCTCGTGTCGTTGATAGACAGACAGGGCTACTAGACTCGATGAACAACCCCGTGACCTATTTCTTATTATTGTTTAGAAAATAGGGCGAGATAAAATTAACTTCGAGCCGCTTGGCTGTCTATTCCCTTCGGCGGCGTTTGTAATTAGAAAAGTAAACAGTGCTGCGAGTAAATATAGAACTCACGTGACAAGATTAGTTTAAATCACACACAGTGTCTAGGCTTATTCTAAATCTGTAGAATTATTTTACTTCATAATACAACATGGTATTTGTAATTAGAATATTGCCGGTTCCTCGGCTGCGGATATTCTGAAAAAATGGACTGAAGGACAACTTAGCGTGCCCTCTAAAGCACGGAAATATCCAAAAAATTGCCATAAACTGTCACCGACCTACTTTCTTAACTTACGTCGAGAAAGTGGCTATTATTTTGTACAGCTTAAAAGAACATACTTAGTTCAGGCTATATTTTTTATCAAATAATCGACTGGAACCTTGGGAGTTACATTTAAGGCGACATTTCCCCTTAGAATAATAAATGAGAGTCGATACAAATAAATTAAAATCAGCACACATTTTATTGATTCCGCTTATTTACATTATAGGATTGCACCATATTTTAAATTGTCTCTTTTGTTTCAGCAACTTTTTTATAGTTTGAGAGGTTTGCATGGCATTGCACATAAAATAAAGCTTCGTTATTAAGTTCCAAATTCGCTAGATTATTAAAAAACACTGCATTTCATAGCTCAATTACATAATTCATTACTAATTGCCAGACCAAGCACAAACCTTCCCAAGGTCAGATCAAGTATGAACTTCATCCCCATAGAAATTCTAAGTTACAATCAAACGAAAGCAAGTATCATTACGCTTTTATTAAAGAACATAATATTATTATGATGACGTAATAAAACAATTCCCCAATAATATTTGTATAGCTGTTCCATTCAGGTTGAGTGCGTATTTCTCTACGTAGTGAGCTTAATTCATGTCGAGGTTGTTGTGGCGAGTAAACAGACGTCTGAAATTCATTATTATCTTGACTTTACTGCGTCTTTGACGATTTATTGATTAGTATTACATAACAATAAATATACTAGAAGATCGGCCAGACGTTGTTCTACAATATAATTCATGTCTTACAGTTTGGGTGATCTCTCAGTTTCTCACATCTGGATCTCCAATTTTTATTACCTTTAGTAAACATATTGGACAGCTTTTGCTATGCGGCGTTTCAGTTACTAGTATCATAATCAATTTACATAAATACTTAAATCTCATTTTGTTAGAACGACAATAAATGCATATTTTTTTTATATCAAGCTTCTCTGAGCTCATAAAATTATACTTCTGTTAGGTAAAATAATGTATAAAGGAAAAGAAAACACAACGTCGTTCTGCGTAGGTACCTATGTCAAGCCATACCTACTTGCTAATGTGATTACTACGTCATTCATTACGAATAAATATTGTTCAACGACTTAATTACCGAGTGGCGTGAAGTCACAAAAAGTACTGGCTAGTGTGAACGCCGCATGCACT